>CM075862.1:36429523-36872023 GCA_037975125.1 Latrodectus hesperus
TGCAGAATTTCTGTTTATGTATGATAACGCCCGTGCAAATATTGTAGACATATGCCTTCAATCGGAAGATATCACCCGTATGGACTGGCCAGCCTACCCACTGGACTTAAATCCAATGGAGCATGTGTGGGACATGCTTTGCCAACGAATTGCAGCCCATCAACATTTGTTTTGCTTCTGTCTCTTCCTTCTCTTGAACTAGCATTATCCTTAATTTATGGACACGATGAGTATATATATAACGATTTCTTCATTTCATTTGAATTAATACCTCGCTATTCATGTTTTCTTAAAACAATAATAACTTTTCTACAAGCATATGAAAAAGATTTTCTGGAAGCTTTTATGACTAAGTGAAAAAAAATTTAAGCATGCGTAAAAAATAATTCTAGGATTAAAAATAATTTTATTTATTCAAAATTCTTTAAATCGGAGAAAAATTAGATAAAATATTTGAAATACATAAAAAATGTAGTTAATTGGCATAGTTTAGAATTTCAATCTTTGCATAACAAAGAATCGATTAATAATTAAAAATATTGTTAATCAAAATCTAAAATCAAGTTTACATTAAGGGAATATTAATTCAATAACTGCAAGAGAAATTGATAGTGAAGTACTTTTTGAAGACGAAACTTGTAGTAGAGATGTATTAGAGATTTAAACACTCTATTAAGGATTTATAAAGACATTAAAAAATTTCTGATAATAAAACCATCAAAAAATGATAATACTTATTGAATATAGAATTGAATTTAATTACTTTAGAAAATAATTCAACGTTATGAACTATTCATGAAAAAAAAAAAATCTAGACTATATATTGTGTAATGTGCATAAATTAAATTAAAAATGCTTAGTAATGTTGATTGAATAGTTTGATTCTTTAGAAAAACTTGTTTAATTTAAAATAATTGATTGAATTATGTTTGTGACGATTCTTTAAAACGGATAAAGAAATCAAAAAATCTGATTACTTTACGAAATCTATCTTTAATCTCATATATTTATTTTGAATTTTTAATTTTACTATCGTTTTTCTGATTATTCACGATAAAACATGGTTTTGAAAATGAAACACCTCTTTTTAATTTTTTCAATCGCTTGCAGCTTTTTCTAGTTCTAAGCATTTTCACACTCAGTTGAAATAAAAATGAATAAAACTGAAAAGCATTTTTTTTCATAATCAGTGAATGGCATTCATTTAAAAATCATACTAATTTGTAACCGACAAAAATATACTTTAATTCCTATTATTCAAAAATTATATCATATTTAAATAATTACTTTTGATCTTGAATTTTTTTATACAACTTTTTCAAAACAAAATTTTAATTGGACTAAAATATCGTATGAATTGCTGCATTGAATTCAAAAGCTCTTCTGTAATATATTTTTTCTCTATTAAGAGGTATTCTCAATTAATCTGTTTAGAGATATTCTCTATTAAAAGGCATTCTCTCAATTTCTCTATTAAGAAAATTTAAGATATTAATTTATAAATTCTTAAAGAAATTTTCTCTGAATTTTTCATTCTTTATATTTTTTATGGAAATAATAAAAAATATGAAATAGAATTGGAAAACAATCTTTTCCCTCAAATACAAACAGAGTATCTTTAAAATGCCTGACATATTTTGATATTTAATAATTTAAAAAAATAATTAAGTTATAAACAAACTTATGGCTTTTGTTCATACCATATTTTCATAGCATAATTCATTATTATATCTTATATAGAGCGAATGTTTTCATAGATGAGATTTTCTTTTTCCGTTTGAATACCTTATCTTTTTTAAATATTGTATTTGTATTTTTTTACTGGAAAACGATTCATTTTTCTAATTTGGATATCTTTGTTAATCATCTTTTTTGACCATTAATCAAAAAAGTTAGGTTGGTTTCAGTTTTTGTGCTCTCACAGATCACATTTAATGAAACGCTGTACGATTTTCTTTATTTAGAGATTTATAAGAAATATCATTGCTTAACAAACGATAGTTTCGAATTTTAGTGACGTATAGGCTACGATTACAACCGTAATAATCGACACGTTAGCTCGTATCCGGCGTAAAATTCGACTATTATATGCATATTCTTCAAACACATGATAACATACGTCTAAATCCACTGACCAGGATATCTAGACATTTCTAATGAATATATATAACCGTTAACATTACGAGTTTAAATTATCTTTATTATTTTAGGAGTTTTTAAACATCAAAATGGATCTCAAATTTAGTAGATAATTTATAAGTATTTTAGCTTTTTAAAATATAATAATGATTAATATTGCAATATAAAATTTCATTGAAACTTTTTCAAAGGAAAACTTTAAGTTGTCCTTAAAAGACTTTACAAAATTGATTATTTCCTCATTTTGCAACGCCTGCGATCAAAATGAGTAAAGTGAGAGCATCTGCCTTTCAAGGGTTTTTCCGGTAGATATTTCATCAACTGGCGTAGGAGTTACGCCTTCTCGTTTCTAAAAAATACTGCTCCTTTTAGGTTGTAAATCAACTAAAAAATATTAGTTATGCAATTTATAGGTTTTACGAATTTCCATCGCCCCAATATAAATATCTTAATCTCAAAATGTATAACATTGTCAAAACAAATACAATTAAATACATCTTTATAATCAGAACCAATGCAACAGTTCTCGGATCGTGTCGCAAAAAAATTTTTAAGCTGTTTTTTTAATAAAATAATTACAATCTTCATTTGAATTCTCAACTCTGATCGTCCAGTTATAAACTTTAATATCCCTAATTAAAAAAGGTGTAATAATTTTAATGCTGAAGAAAATACATTAAACTTTATTTGCAAAAGTTTATAAACCAACAATTATTAATGACAAACTTTTTGGCAACAAGATGAAAAAGAGAAATTATAAAGAATAAGTTGATATATTTTTTGTGTATGTATTGTTAATAAACAACATAGTTTTCTTGTGGCGAAAATAAACAAGTTGTGTAAATTAAGGATACTTTTTTATATAATTTGAGGAAGAATAACTCTTGACTTAAGAAATCCATTACAATGATTAAATACTTAATGAAAATTTTGTCAAGAATATTTTATATTATATATAATACATTTTTTTGTGAAAATTACTAAAATTCGTGTTTTAATTAAAACATGGTTTTTTAAAGGTTAAAAATGATTTTAAAATGTAATTTAGAATTCAATTTTTTTCTTTAACTTCATCTTTTGACAAGTGAAAACTTTTATATACTTTTTAAATCTTTCTGTGTTTCTCATGAAAATAATTTGAAACAATCGGGAAATGAACATTGAAAATAAAAATGCAAGAAATCCAAATGTATTTGGCGCTCTCGTATTAACCACATGCTATTTTAGAGACTGATTTCTTATTTTTTAAAGAAATTTATTTTTATTATTTTTTTATTATTTTTATAAGCAATACAAAATATATAATTGAAAATTAATAATATAAATAAGTAAAATAAATGATGCTACACATGAGGAATTGTTTGGCGATATTGGCAAATAATCGTTTACATTTGATGATGAGGAAGAACCATTATAAATAAATTTAAAATTACTAAAACTTAAAATTAAATATATTAAAACATTAAAAATAGAATTAAGAGTTTTAATATTTATCTTTATAAAAAAAATTCAAATAAGTATTTTTAATTAATTCTGTCTTATAATCTGTTGCAAAATATTAATATAATCTAATATAACAGATTATTCACAGAAAATACTGTTATCTTTTTTATGTGATATTCATGCATAAATAATTTAAGTTTAATATACATACAGATCTAAATAAAACTTAAAATCGAAATTTTTAACTGTTTTGATTGTTTGAGCATTCATTAATTAAAAAGTGATTCTTGCAAAGTACAGTAAAATCTGTAACAATGTTATTCGACTAAATGAATTTAATTTATTGTTAACAATTACATACATTTTAATTTCGATTGCATATAAGTTTTAAATTACAAATGAAATTATTTTTTCTATTTATTTTTTTTTTGCATATTTTTTTTATTATTTCAACTAAACATCATTTTAATTACAGATATTATTATTGTTAATCATTTTCAATTAATACTCCAAATATTTGAGATTTGTAAGATTATGTGAATCACTCAGGATTTAAAATTGGAATCGAGCAGTTTTAAGGTTTTTATTTATAATTCATTAAAATCTTTAGAACTTTAGCTTTGGTGTCAAGTAATATTTTCATTTTTTATAAACTGATTTTATTATTCACTTAGCTATAATTCCTCATATGTGTCTAACTATATATTTCTATAAATAAAAACATTTATTCAAATGCGTTTATAATAACAGAACGGAATTTTATGCTACAAAAAGAAAGTGACTGAAGTTATAGTTAAAACTTTATCTTTTATTCCAAAATATATCATTAAATTCAAACCATTTCCTTAATGAATGCAGGAGAGATTTATAATAAGTTCATTGCCAGCGCAGACGATATATTCACACCCACGTGAGAGCAGTGCATGCCAAATTGAAGTAGAACCTGAAAAACGACTTCATGTCGTTCTCGCTTGTGTGACTTTATCGTTGTTTGTTTTTCAGTGCTATGCGACAGTCTCTTTGTACTTTATCAACTAATGGTGTACTTCTGCTCTCGTTATAATCACAGTAGTGATAAGCTTATTGATATTACTTTATAATTTCCGAATCACTGCGATGATATCAGGAATTTGGACAGTTAAAACTTGTATTTTAAAGATAAATGTCAATGTACTTGTTTGCTCAAGGATAGTAATGATCATGCCATTTGAGGCTACAAATGCTCCAAAATTTTTTAAGAATTACGTAACAAATTTTAATAATAATTACAAATAAAATTTAAGAATTGCTTAAATTTTTTCAAGGAAATGTCAAGAAATTAATGAAAATAAGTAATATAATTATCAAAGATATTTAGTTATAAACACTTTTAAAGAAAATAAAAATATAAAACGAAAGCACAAACCAAAAACTGAATTTTTAAGTGTAAAAAAATTATAATATAAAATCAAGATGAATCATTTTAAATATAACAGGACGCATTTAGAACACACGAACACACACACACACACACACACACACACACACACACACACACACACACACACACACACACACATATACACACACACACACACACACATATATATATATATATATATATATATATATATATATATTACGTGTAAAAATAATTAAACTAAAATTGAAATTAAAAATCGTAAATTTAAGAAAAATATTAAAAGAGTTAGCAGAAGAATAGTTAGCAGAAGAAAATTCTCAGTGCAAATGGATGAATCAACTTTAATAGACAGTAAGCATTATTGATAACTTGCGTAAGATGTATTGATAAAGGGCATTTGCTGAAGAAATGCTGTTCTATAAAAGATTAGAAAGCACTACTACCTCCATAGATATAAATAATAATCTAAAAACTACTTAGATGTCAATGATACACCAATGAAAAATATAACATCTTGTGCTGCAGATGGTGCTCCTAACATGATGGTCAAGAAAAATGGCTGCTTAAAATTGATGAAAGATGTGAATCCAGAAATGATTCTTGTGCATTGTGTTGATCATAGGGAAAACTTAGCAGCTAAAATCATCTCGCCTGTTCCAAATGAAGTACTACATTCAGTAATAGAGTGTATCAAGGCTATTAAAGCTAAAGCCAAATAGGAGAGTCTCTTCAAGTTATTTTGAGAAGAACAGACCATATGAGACTTTTACTTCAGACTGAAGTAACATGCCTCTCTAAAGGAAACTGCTTGAAAAGATTTATCAGACTGTTTAATACTCGTAGTAATTTTTTAAGTGACAAACCTGAAATGAAGTATCTGTTTACAGTCGTTGGTAAAGAATTTGTGAGTTATTTAGTCGATATCTTTGAAAAACTAAATTTATTAAATAAGCTACTTCAAGGAACAAATAAAACTCTTGTTGATGCAAAAGCGAAGCTATTTTGTTTCATTACCCATATTGAGTTATGTCTAAAATATATTAACAACAAAAACTTTGAACAGTTTCATTGGCTCAAAAAATGTAAAATAAATGATACCGCTTTACTTGTTATTGTCTAGCATCTGAAAATTACATCGGCTGATTTAAAAGAAATATTTTCTGATTTAAAGCAAACTGATTTTCCGACATGTATGATGGAGCCAATGTTAGTGGATTTGTCTGGTATATGAAATATGCAGTATCAAGAAAAACTCGCAGAAATGCAAAATGATGAGTCAGTTAAAACTTTATTAAATATAAAAGGAGCGATGACATAGCTGTATGAGGAAACAGCCATCAAATACCCGAATTCAACCAAATGCGCAAGAAAACTATCTTTACTGTTTCCATCTTCATATTTAGCTGAATGTGGATTCAGTGCTGTAGCTGATTTACTGATAAAAAAAATTGTCTGGATATAACACATCGAGGATTAGAACCTAACATAAAATCTCTGTACAGCAAGCGCAGGAATCTCACTATAATTAAAATATTAAATTATTTTAGAAAATACTTTATTATAATAATTTTGAATTTGAATTTTCGTTTTTCATTATATGTTTTGAAAACTTACTGTGTTTCAATAACATTTTCCTAGTGATTTCTTCCTAAAACCTATCATTTAAGTTTCTTAAGTGAACACAATTCAATGTTTTAATATTAAAAATTATGTATATGTTACATAACATGGGCATAAGAATTTTAGAAAGGCTTAGGTGGGGCATGACACAAAAAAATTGGGAAACATTGGTGTAGGGTTTGCTTGATCAACCAGTTTATCCTGGTATCTCATGATTGTCTGTTTATGCTCGAAGAATAACAAGGCATCACTTCCATGCCAGCAGAACATGTCTCATATCATGGTACTACCACTGGATTCTTCAACAATGCGAGTAAGGCAATCTGTATTCATGACTATTGTGTAGAATGGTTATCTGATCCCATTAACAGTTGCTAATTCTCAGATGTCTGATATTTTTTTCCAGACACTATTGCCAACTTGCTTTTGGATTTGGAGAAATGTGGGAGGCGGTGTCACACAGTCACCTGAGTATGCACTCTCAGCCTCTGAAATTCTCTATCCATGGTTCGAAATGAAGTCCATTGGGAAAAGATTTGATTGACGAATTTTGTCATTTGAAGTCCAATAGAATCATTGTTCTACCATACACTTTGTCGGAGAAACCACCGATCACACACTTGGACAGCTTAGCTCGATCCGCAGTTACATGTAGACAAGGACAGTAGATTGAAAACTTTTGAGAATACTTTTTAATATCCCAGTGAGATTTACTGTCTTTTATAAACTGAGGATCCTGCTAAATAGGTACCAATAATAAGCTGCTTTTCAAATCATAATTTTTATTTCCCAAATGATCCATCGTTTTTTCTATTTTACTTCATCGTAAATTGTACTCATACATTTTACTTATACTAGCATTTTAATATCATGAAACCTGTATCATTTAAAAAAATTTCATACTTCATTGCACACAGACATACACACACTTTACTTCCCACTGCCAAAAAGAAATCGAATAACCACCGTATTAATCTTTTTACTTCTATATATAACTTATCTCTTAGATCTTGTTCTCCATAATCATTAACTGACCTTTATGTCCTTCATGATGTCGCAGTCTATTGAGATATTGCAATGGATAAATGAGTTATGCTGATAGACAGTTGTTATTCTCTCAATGATTGTATATAATCAAATATATATTCGGATATTCTACTTAATTCTACTTTCATCAATGTGCTTCAAATAGTAGTGTTGCAAATAGTGATATTTATTTCAACTAAAGTATGTTTGAAAGGAATTTGTGAAAAAAAGAGATCAAATTAAAGTTTTTTTCTTCTTTTAGAATCGGTTTTTACAATTTTCTCAGGTAAATTGTGCTTTGGGATATAATGTTCTGTAACAAGTTTTGTTACAGTATAAAAAATGCTGTGATGTCTACCACATAACTTTATTGCCGCTTTTGAGCAGAATCCTGTACATGAAAAATATGTTGTAAAAAATTTAAGAACGTCGACAGATCTTCAAGGGGGAGAGATAGGTTAAGTTCATTTGTCATTTTGTATTCGAGGGATAATTCAAACAGGTTGTCACAGTTTAATATGGATTTCAAAGCACTTGAGTACCTATACCCGAAAGAAAAATTGAATTCAGAAACTGTTGGAGGGCGCTCCGTGGCTGAGTGGTCAAAGCATCACTCCGCTAATCGCTTGAGAGCGTAGGAGTGTGGGTTCGATTCCCACCGTGGCCCTGGGTGCTTTCTTCGTTATCTTCTGTGGTTGTACATCTGTCATTGTGCTATTTGTCCAATTATCGACGAAGACTTACAAGTGGATCTCAAGAATTAAGCATACAAGTCTGAATATATGTAATGTAATAAATAAAAATAAATAAACAAACTGTTGGACTGAAAGACTGCTAACCATTCAGTTTAGGATGGGTTAAAATCATGACAAATAGTTGATTAAGTTTATATATATATATATATATATATATATATATATATATATATATATATATATATATATATATATATATATATATATATATATATATATATATATATATATATATATATATATATATATATATATTGTTACAAATTTATAAATAATGCTTATATTTGTCTTAAAATATCTCATACAGATCGGAAATTCTCACATTTTGGGCAAAAATTGTGGTATTTAGACGTGTTGTACTTTTAAAAGCAGATTTCCTAATAATTTGGCGACTTGGCGACAGTTGGCGAGATTCTTGGCGACGGTTGGCGAGAAATCAATATTTCTGGAAACATCCATCACCTAAGCTCTAGGACCAATACTTTTCGAGATAGCCTAGAAGCTTCCAGAACCTTGGCGAAATTGGTAGATTTCTCCGCCAAGTCAGGTATAAATACCGCAGCCCGACATGGAAGAGTTAGTTTTTGTGAAGTCAGTCAGTGAGTGAAGACGATTAGTTGTGACTACTAGTTGTTCTCTGTCTGAGGTGTTTGAGACCTGTAATTAGAAGCTGTTTCTTATTGTATCTGACGAATTGTAGCTGTATAATTGTGATTGTTACAGCGGGAATTTCGTTTATCTAGTGAAGTTTTTACGAATAAAAGTCTTGTGTTCATTAAGTGGTCGCTTTATTCAACTCTCAATCAACACGAACCCGTGGAGCTCGGTACAACTGGTGTCAGAATCGGGGTTTAAGAGTTGATGCAGCGTGTCACAAGAAAAATGGATATGGATTTAATGAAAAGTCTTCTCGAAAAATTAGCGGAGCAGATGGCCGAGATGAAAGCTGGACAAGAAGAGATGAAAGCTAGGCAAGAAGAGATTAAAACCGAGATGATGAAAGAGATAAAATCTGGACAGGAGGAGATGAAAGCTGGACAAGAAGAGATGAAAGCTAGGCAAGAAGAGATGAAAGCTAGACAAGAAGAGATGAAAGCTGGACAAGAAGAGATTAAAACTGAGATGATGAAAAAGATAAAATCTGGACAGGAGGAACTTAAAATGGAACTTAAGAAGGACATTGTAAGTGTTAAAGAAGAATTCTACAGCATCATTCAGGAGAAGATGAATGCAATGGATGATAAGGTAACTTCAGTTGAAACTAAAGTTTTGAAGACAGAGAAGAAAGTTAAAGAAGCATTAGACAATATGAATAAGAAGATTGAAAGCTTGGAGAAGCAAATGTCAAACAAACATGAGGAACCCAACGTGACATTTGTGCCTTCCCTAGCCAATATTAAACTCTCAACATTTGATGGGAAATCATCCTGGCAAGTATACAAGACCCAGTTTATGATGGTAGCGGAAGCTAATGGATGGAATCCCCGAGCCCAAGCTTTTCACCTGGCGGCTTCGTTAAGAGGAGACGCGGCTGACATCCTCGAGACGCTTCCGGAGGAGCAGAGGCACAATTTCCAAGCTCTATCGAGTGTGCTTGAGCTGCGGTTTGGAGATAAGTGCACTAAAGAATATAGCAGACTACAGTTAAAGTCACGCTATCAAAAAGCGGGTGAAAGTCTGCAAGAATTGGCTGCCGATATTCAGCGACTTTCCCATCTAGCATTTTCGGACTGCCCAGCTGAGATACGTCAAGATTTGGCTCTCCATCACTTCATCGATAGTGTACGGGATCCGGAGATACAGAAAACACTTAGACTCGCCGATGTCAAAGATATCGGAACTGCCCTAGTCTACGCACATAAGATAGAGGCTGCCCAGCAGGCCGCGCGTAAAAACCAGCACTCAATCAGAGCCGTCTCTGCTACTGATACGGACTATGATCTAAGAAAGCAAATTGAAGATCTGCGGCGAAAAGTCCGTAGCTTAGAATTGAGTAAAGGTGGCAGAAACGCGAAAATTCAGTGTTGGACTTGTGGTGGAGTCGGACACGTCCGTAGATATTGTCCGAAACCAAAAGATGGTGGAATTTCTAAAATGGAAATACGTCATCGCAAAGGAACTCTTCATGGAAATACTGATGCATTTACAAGGAAACCATGTAATGAAAGCTGCCGATATTGTTGTAGAGTGGAGAAGAACTATCAATTAGTAAATCCTTTGGTACGCCAAGTTAATGTTTCACCGCCATCGAAACCAGACCCATGGAGTGATAAAGAACTTAGAGAAGCCCAAAAAGAAGACCCAGATATAAACCCAATTTTAGAATTAAAAGAATCTTCCAGTATGAAACCAAGTTGGCAGGATATCTCTACCTACAGTCCTGCTACTAAACAATATTGGGCTCTTTGGGACTCACTCCATATAAGAAATGGTGTCTTATACAGGAAATGGGAATCCGATGATGGACGTAATTTCAAATGGCAGCTTGTTCTTCCAAAATCAAGAATTTCAGATGTTTTGAAAGAATTGCATAGTAGCTCAACTGGAGGCCACTTTGGAGTAATGAAAACTCTACAGAAGGTTCGAGAACGCTTCTATTGGAGCAAAACTAGACAAGATGTAGAGAAATGGTGTCAATCTTGTGATGACTGTGCGGCACGTAAGGGACCAAAGAAACGTAGCCGAGGAAGGTTGCAGCGGTACAACGTAGGAGCACCTTTTGAGCGAATAGCATTAGACATTTTGGGTCCTTTACCACGATCTGCAAATGGCAACAAATACATACTAGTTGTCATAGGACTACTTTACTAAGTGGCCTGAAGCGTTTGCAATCCCCGATCAAGAGGCGACTACAGTAGCCGAGGTTCTAGTGCAGCAATGGGTTTCCAGATTCGGCACACCCTTACAAATCCATTCTGATCAAGGGACAAATTTCACCTCTGTTGTGTTTAAAGGAATGTGTCAAATTCTCGGAATAGACAAGACGCAGACCACGCCACTACACCCACAATCGGACGGCATGGTAGAGAGGTTTAACAGAACCATCTTGAATAATCTCTCAGTTATGGTTTCCAGGAATCAGCAAGATTGGGATTTGAAGCTACCGCTGTTTCTGCTTGCATATCGCAGCGCTGTCCATGAGACTACCGGATATACTCCTTCACAGATGCTCTTTGGTCGCGAACTTCGTCTCCCTTGTGATCTTCAGTTTGGTCGTCCACCGGATACATCTTCATCGCCAGAGGAATACCTTCGAGACCTTCAGGCACGTCTTGAAGATGTCCATAACTTCGCTCGAGTACCGAATCAACCTGACGACCGAAAGAATGAAGACAAGGTATGACACAAGAGCGACGGGACATGAATTTCAAGAAGGTGACAAAGTTTGGTTGTGGAACCCGATTCGACGTAAAGGACTTTCTCCAAAGTTGCAAGCCAACTGGGAAGGTCCCTACACAGTCCTAAAAAGACTGAACGACGTCGTGGTTCGTATAAGAAAATCATCTGCTTCAAAACCAAAGGTAGTACATTATGATAGATTAGCTCCTTATCGTAATGTAGAGTAAAAATTAGTAGACCATGGTCTCTTTGTAAATAGTATAGATAATTTTAATCTTTTCTATTTTCTTGTATTTTTAGTTGCTTGTGTATGTAATGTGCTCTGTATCCTCTTGAAATGTAATATTCTTTTATATTAAATTTGGCCTCCTATCAGGGGATTGTACTGCCCGGGACGTGCAGTCCTTGAGAGGGGGCAATGTTACAAATTTATAAATAATGATTATATTTGTCTTAAAATATCTCAGACAGATCGGAAATTCTCACATTTTGGGCAAAAATTGCGGTATTTAGACGTGTTGTACTTTTAAAAGCGGATTTCCTAATGATTTGGCGACTTGGCGACAGTTGGCGAGATTTTTGGCGACTTGGCGAGAAATCGATACTTCTGGAAACATCCATCACCTAAGCTCTAGGACCAATACTTTTCGAGATAGCCTAGAAGCTTCCAGAACCTTGGCGAAATTGGTAGATTTCTCCGCCAAGTCAGGTATAAATACCGCAGCCCGACATGGAAGAGTTAGTTTTTGTGAAGACAGTCAGTGAGTGAAGACGATTAGTTGTGACTGCTAGTTGTTTTCTGTCTGAGGTGTTTCTTATTGTATCTGACGAATTGTAGCTGTATAATTGTGATTGTTACAGCGGGAATTTCGTTTATCTAGTGAAGTTTTTACGAATAAAAGTCTTGTGTTCATTAAGTGGTTGCTTTATTCAACTCTCAATCAACACGAACCCGTGGAGCTCGGTACATATATATATATATATATATATATATATATATATATATATATATATATATATATATATATATATATATATATATATATATAGTGAAAAATTGATTTAAATGAAATTGATTATGATAAAAGTAACTTAAAAGACAGGGAGAATCTCTAATTTACAAATACTAATGATTTTACTAACTAATCTGTGGGGCTTGTTTCAACAATGTCTCACAGACGCAATGATAATTTTAATTCCTATTTAGGAACTAAAATTTTGAAAAATCTCTCTATCTATTTTGAGAACTCATTTTTATACTTCTTGTGTGTCTTTTTATATAATTTATCTTTTTAAATTTTTTCATTTTATTGTTTAGAAACTTGAATCAATCTTTCCATTGGGTAATTGTAAGCATCTTTAATTGCTAAATGCACTTTTGATGTTGAAATCTCGGATTTTTTTATCAATTCTTGTAAGATTTCTGAACGAATTCCCGTCTTAAAGAGCATGGATCAAAATATGATCAAGAGCCTCAAGGACAAATATCGTAAAACAGACTTTGCAAGGAGTGATTATGCTTGCAGCCATCTTAA
This sequence comes from Latrodectus hesperus, assembly GCA_037975125.1. Taxonomy (NCBI): domain Eukaryota; kingdom Metazoa; phylum Arthropoda; class Arachnida; order Araneae; family Theridiidae; genus Latrodectus; species Latrodectus hesperus. The sequence continues at coordinate 36,442,783 of CM075862.1, forward strand.
GAGATTGACGTTATAGTCACAATGCAATCTATGTTTGGAACAATGTGTGTTGCAGGAAAAAAATATCAAGTTAATTTTGATACGCAGGCTTTATTACCTCTGTAACTGAAGAAAGCCAAGGACATTTAATTGACGACTTGAATGACGAAGGGTTACTTATTCATGAACTTCGACAAAAATCAACCTCATCCAAATCCAAACAATGACAAAGAAATTTACTGCTACCCAAAAGATCATTTCAGGTCTTTTTGAGTGTAAATTCAGATGTAATTTGTACATAACTACCCGATAAGTTTGCTCTGGTAATTGTTTGGTACATTTGAACTGAAACTTCCGATGATATTAAATGATTGAGAACATAACGAATGAAAATAAGAGCTTTTAAATATCAAACAAAGAAAAAATGAGTAATGCAGCAACTGTTTGCAAAGAAATCAAATAAATAGTAAACAAGACTGCGGTACTTTTCTGAGTAAAACGCCATAGTGAAATGCTTTCCTATGCTGAAACATTATTTAAAAAAAATTTAGTTTTTTGAAAAAAAGTAAGTGATTACATTGTTTGATTTTTCATCAATAAAAGGAAAGTGAAAGTTGATTTTAAGTTCGAATTTTATTTTTTGTCTTTCTTATATAGTACAGTCTAAATAATTTTTTCCAATTGTATTTTATTTGTAAAGAGAGCAATTTAGTAAAAATAATTTTCAGATTTGAAATTTATTCTACGAACTATTTCACTGGTATACAGCTTGCAAGAATTTCACTTGATGTTTTTAAGAATGTAAGTAGACAAACAATACATCACAAAGAATAAAACAAAACAATTTTGTAATTTGCTATATTAACTAAAATAACAATAGAGCTCTTTGATATATTCATCACTTGAGGAAGGTTTTGATTTGGCAGTCGAATGATTACAGCTCAGGCTTTTAGTTTAAAAGTTTATGAATTAGATTCTGTACTAAGCGGCCGAAAAGACGATTGAATAGTAAGTACTCTTGCCTTTAGCTCACCAGTTCATAGACTCGATACTCACTTCAAACGGAGACATTTCTATTGATTTGTAGAAGTGAGATTGCACAGGGAGATAAGGGTCATATTCATAAACTCAAAATATTTTCTGGAAATTGAATTATCCCAAGATAATTCCTTTATTATATTGTAACATATGTGATAAACTTCAATTAGCGTTTTTCTCTAAAAATTTCATTTCTTTTCACACCATTTAGCAAAGAATAAAAATAAATCTATCAAAACCCGAATTCCTGAAAAAAACGTGGTACTGCTATCTCTATAAAACTACTCTTAAAACAGAATTTGTAGATATGAAGAGAGGGTAATAAAACCCCACAGAAAATATTCCCAATATCTTCAATAATTTCCTGAAAATAATTGTAAAATTCATAATGGTTCATGCTCTTGAATGAATTAGAAATTGGCATGATATAAACTCCTCAATGTTCTTGTATAAGGGTCTGCATTCTCTGAAATCAAGAAGTTTCAGTTTTGTTATAACTATTTTCGTAGGAAACATTTTCACTAACGTTATTCTTATTATGATTTCACAACTTACGATTGTTGACCTTGATGCTTCAAATGAATTGTATGACGATGTTGTGTAAAAGAACTTGAAACGATTTGAGGTTAATTAGAAATGTTTTTTAATCCTACTTCTCTGAAACCGGAATCTATTTTAAAGCAAGAAGGCAGTCTGATTATTTTAATATCACAACAGAAACACCTACATGTTAATTTGTAGAAAAATTTTTTTAAATCAATTTCTGAATACTGCTGTAATTTTATATTTTTAAAAAAAGCATTATGAAATATAAAGAAATTATGAATTCATTATATATTTGGGTCACAGCAGAAAACACATTCTTGAAGCGAGATAAGTTCCGGAATGGTATAACATTGTGATAAAAGCATCTTTACCACAAATTTCATTCAGTGTTATTTAGGTTTAATTACAAGCACTGTAATCTGAATTTTGAAGGGAAATATCGCCTTTTATATTAGCCAATGAACTACATTCTGACATAAGTTCACACCCTTACCAACCAGATCACCACAGCCTCAGATTTAAAATATGAAATAATATTTTATTACATTTTACAATAATTTCCCTTAATTCATGATTTTAATATAATTCTCTAAAATTGCCCCAGTGAAATTATTCCCTTTACAAATAAATTATCATATTTTTACCCTTTTTACAATTATTCAAATTATACTCTTTACAATTATTCTTCCGATTCAATTACGAGGTTTGTTTGTCGCTTCTCTACTATTTTTTGCACACAAAGGCTAATTAAACAGGGACCTACGAGGGTTTTTAAGATTCATTAATGAGGTGCGCAAGCTTTTATAATGGAGTTCTTCTCAGAAAAAAATTATTCTGACATTTGAAAAAAATTCTAGATAGAATTCTAGAGAAACGCTTAATATCAAAGACAGAATTATAATGTAATACTAATACGTATTGTGCTAAAGAATAAAATAAATCCGAAATTATCAAGAGCTTTCTAAAGAAACTCACGCACACACACCCGGTTTGGTTTGGTTTGTTTGTCACTCAACGGTCATTTTTTGCACACGAGGGCTAATTAGACCGGGACTTACGGCTTAAAGTGGATTCCGAACCACTACAAACATCCATGCCCAAGGTGGGATTCGAACCCACGAACTGTTGAACCGAAGGCAAGAGCGCTAACCATTCGGCTGCTAGCTCGGCGCACACACACCCGGATTGTACCTTAAAAGTAACGAGTTTGGAATACTCACCAATCACCAAGCCACAAATAATTTCGAACCACGATCAGGTAACAAGGTCACTTCTGAATTGTCACCATCCTGTACGCATCCACATCACACCACACCAACGGAAGGACTTTCGACGTCACAGATTAACGTGGACACGTTCCCAACCAACACCCCCTAGGGGGTATTGCACCAACGCATAGAGATTCAGCAACAAGATGAGGGGATAATGTGATCACCCTCTCGATAACTGCCCGCGGCAAATGATGCTTCCCTTTGCTGATATTAACGGAAAGTGGCGGCGTGAAGCTACTGAGTCACTGGAACTCGCTATAGTCAGACAGTTAAAAACATTGTTCCTATCTCTGAAATGTCATGGGTTCGATATCCGAACTTTGCTCCCCCGGAATATTGTTTCCCCTTTGATGTAATAATTTAATGAGTTGAGTACAACCTCGGATGTCAGTATCGTCATTTGACTATAATTTAAAATTACTGGACGATTGGCTGTGTTTAACTGCAGAAATATGTAACGTATTGCAATAACCTAATCTCATCTATTTTTGTCATTCAACACGCTAAATACAGAAAACTGACCTGTACTTTTGAACAATCCTTAAATGATGTGCTCGATTTCTTTCACCAATGAATATCACACATTAAGAGGGACATTATAGATTCTATGAAAACTTAATGCATCTAATCTCTCATAGAACGACAGTTTTTATCATCGTCTGGAATCGAACCCACTATCTTCTGTACACAAAAATTTCTCTTTCTATTTCAACTTACTAAGATCCCTTATATATTTATATGCAGAAATTAATAACTCAACATGGCTTAGTAGCCGGTTCATTTTCTTCAAAATGGAAAGATGTGGGTTGGTGCTTGGGAGTTTTCTGGGTTTTCTCCTTTGTTATTCAAGAATAGTGTGCTCTGCCTATGGAAAGTCCTCTTGGAAAATAATACATGTTGTTTCAAATGGCTTGCAACAGCCAGCCTGTAAATATATAAATTTCCACTAGAGGTTTTTAAAATATATCTCTTGAATAACAATGAATCTGTTTGTTGATGCAATATAGAAAAATTAAAAAAAAAAAAAATTGTACGTTGATGTTATGTACAAATTCGTGTTTTGTAATTGCTAATTATCACACTTAAAAATTTTAAAATTATTTTTCATATTTATTTCTACTTTAATTTCAAAATTGTAAACTTAATAATATTTTTATTTATTAAATGAAATTGATAAACTTGCAATATTCATTTCCTATTTCGAAAAATTAAATGTTTAATAAGATTTTAAAACTTCTTGCCCTAAGAAAAATGATCAGCATTTAAATTTCAATGAAATATTAAGCATGGTAGAAACAGATGCAGAATGAACTTTCCGATATGAGGTGAATCATCTTTTATGTAGGTTTCGAAACTGACGTATTCGAAAATATCTCTTAAGAAACATAGCGATTAACTATTCCATAAATGGGCTGTTATCGTGTGTTCCAAATATTATTTTTTTTTAATATTTTATTTTTCACCTACACTGCGTCTCATCGCAGGAAATAGCCAGTGGGCGAACCAATCAGAGTGCTCCGTAGAAACTATGCTGAATGGTCAATGTGTACCCCCAGTGCGGCTCAATTTTTTTAAAAAAAAATTGGTATGCGCATGCGTAAAATGCAAAGCCGAGTCAGCTTATAAATATCATATAATATAAATATTTATTCTTTAATTGTTAAGTTAACAATTTAATTTCCTATTTACGTGTAAAATAATAGTTTTTAAAAGAGTTAAGAGCACAAAAATTTTCGTTAGCTTGATTGTAAAATAGATAAATTTAAATTGTGTTTTACACAAATTTTATCTCATGATTGAAAAAAAAATTTTGGTAAAATTAAGGATAACTAGGAAATTTTTTGACATAAAAATTGTCATTTGATTTTTAGTTGTATGGAATTTAAAAATTATTTGTAAATGATATTTTTTGTGAATATGAAATAAAACGACTTCTAGATGTCGCTTTTTATTAGATACTGAGTTGGCTTCAAGCTAGTGTAATCCGCCTTTTTTACGTTTCTGAACAATTTAAGGCGCGTCCTGAAAATCGTTGTCTCTTTCTGACTGAAGTTTCTTTTGAAAAGAGTGTTCACTTTTAGAGTTAAGATTCAATATTTCGAATAATCATGCGTGAAATAGTACATATTCAAGCTGGACAGTGTGGTAATCAAATTGGTGCCAAGGTATAATGAAATTATTATTAATTATTTAATTTTAAATTTATGATTTTGTTTTATTAATTACGGTATTATCTGACACGTTTTGTTCGTGTATAACTTTTTAATCTTGTATAATTTATGGTTATGTTTTAAATCAGTGTTGATATTAATTCTATTTTTATGTTTCTTGATTTGCCGGTTTTCCGATTGAGAGGGTTGTTAAATGGCGCGAAAGTAAAAATTGCCATTTTTATCAATGGCGGATGGATTTCCGACCTAAATACGTAGCTGAGTTTTATAATACAAAATGCTTGTACTGTTGCATTTTAAATTTAAACCATAACTTTCTTTATCAGTAAAAGTTCGTGAAAATTAAAAGATATAATTCAGTATACTTATTAAATCCAGCAAATGAGTGACGCACACGTTGATTGTAATTATTTCATCTGTGTCAGAAATTAAGTGACATTTAACTAAATATATTACTGCGAGTAAAATTAACGTATTTTTTTTATCTGTGTTATGAATTAAGAAGATGTATAATTTCACTGGCAATATAAGAAGTCTAATAATTTAAACCGCCTCTTGAGTGGTTCATTTATAAGCACTTATAAAACAACGCCATTTCATTTTCATAGCCGTTGAGTTGTGAGTGATTTAAAGTTTTTGAAGTCAAGTGTTTTTCGCGTATATTTTTCTTGTAACATGTTTAGTTTTAGTTTTGCTATTTCATTTGAAACTGTAACTCGGCATATAATTGCGAGGACAAATATTTTGGAATTTTTTAAATAAAGGTTGTGTATTCAAATGCCTTACTTTTACATGTGTAATGAACATTTTTCAAATAAAAGGTTTAATAAAATAATTGGTATAATGTGTATTATTAGCATGTGTAATATGTCACTTAAAAGTACTGTTTTATTTTCACCATGATAAATCTATACTATAATGGTTAAAATTTTTATTTTTTATTAAACAAAACAAGATACAATAGTTTGTCATTATTATGCAAATAATATTTCAAAATTTTATCCAAACTCACAAAATTTAACAATTGAATATTTAATGAAAATTTTTCTTATTAAAAGTAGTCTTAATAAATTGGTTAATAAAAGTAATTTCAACTCAAATCTGAAAGTTTCTCCTATATTTCAAATTGTATTAGATTATAAAGAACTAATACTTTTAAATTTAACTTCTAGCATGAGGATTTTTTACACATAAGTGCTAGCCTGCTTATTTGGAACATAGCTAAATATTTAACCTCTTTTATAGAAAAATTGAACTGCTCTTAAAATTTACATAATGGTTTTAGGATAAAGTTTTTTTCTAATTTGTAATACATTCTGATATTTGTTGGTAAGTAAGTTGTGTAATCCTTATACCTGTTAATAATTCCTAAAATATTTGTTTCAGTTCTGGGAAGTTATTTCCGATGAACATGGTATTGACCCTACTGGTACCTACCATGGAGATTCTGATCTACAGTTGGAAAGAATTAATGTGTATTATAATGAAGCTTCAGGTAATACATAATTTATAATAAATACATGTTTACAATTAGTGAATCAGAAAAATGTATAATCCTTTTGTTAGTAATAAAGGTTTTGATATAATTAATGTATTTTAATATAGAGTATAAAATTTAATGAAATAAGTGCTAAGAGAAAGAACTTGCATTACTGCAGCTTTTCATTTTAAGGTCACAATGCCTTAAAAGTTTGTAAATATGGTAGTTATTATTGTAAAATTATGGAATGGGTTGGTGGGATTTTCCAATTAATGTGTAATTTTCTCACCAACCTTAGACATAAACAAAGTCATCTTAAAATTCTGTCACTCTCAATCTAGAACATTGAATATTAGAGTTTCAAATGTTAAACTATATTTACTTACTATAGAAAATTACTAGAACCCTCCATAATAATTTTTTTATAATGAAAATTACACATTTCAAAAGAAATTAAAAAGGTTAAAGTTAAATGTTAATGTTATTCATGCTTGATCTAAATTTAAGTTTTTTAATTAATCAAAAATAAATCTTATTATATATAACTAGTATATAGACTGTAATATTGTTTTAATATCTGTTAATTAGAAAGCAGTTTCTCACAAAAACAAAGAGTGGTGATCATTTTAAAACAGTCTGGAATTACTTCCTTTTTAACATATAATGTATGTATATATAAAATTGATAATTGAGCAATGCAATATTCAATAGAAATGTCAAATATTTCTATCCTTAGTAAATTCATGATTTACTATATAAAATAACAAATTGTATTGAATAATTCATAAGAAAAAGTAATGCCTCTCATTTCTCTACTATTCTAAATAAAATTATATTGAAAGTAGCCCTTAAATATGTCTAATAAATTAACTTTACCAAACTATTGTGTTAATTTTACTAACTTAAGCTTTAAATTGTAAGAGAATTAATTGACCTTATTTGACACAATGTTCGGACGCAAATTTATAAAAAGTGTATCGTGGATTAAAAAAGATTATCAAAACTCCTAATTGTTTGCATCAGAATGGATTTTCAGTTAGAGATTCTATCTTAGATTTGCAGTTTTGGCACTTATGTAAGATTTTGCTAAATAAAAAAAAAATCGAACTTAACAATTGGAAATATTTCATATTGTTATAAAATATCCTATCCATTTAAATCTTATAACAAATATTATTACTATAAGCTGATTTTTCTAATTAGTCAATATAATTTATAGGATTTTAGCAAATTAATGCATTACAAAGTATTTGTCTCTATTTTTGAGAAATTATCTATATATTCACTTTATTTTCCTATATTGTACTAATACTATCCTCATTCTATATCTCATTAGGTGGAAAATATGTTCCTCGTGCTATCCTCCTGGATTTGGAACCTGGTACCATGGATTCTGTCCGTTCTGGTCCTTTTGGACAACTTTTCAGACCGGATAATTTTATATTTGGTAAGTATTTGTCTTTACCATTTATATATATATACTCTTTATTTAAACATAAGTTTCTTAAGAATGAAATCCAAAATGAGCTAAATCTTTTGTGTAACTAGTTTTAAGTTTTTAAATTGTGGAGTTTTATAGTTTATAAAACATAAATTCTATATTGTAACTTAGTCTTAAGTTGTTAATTCTTTCTATTTACAAGAGTTCTAAAAAATAATTATTTTTCAGGAGCTTTTGATGTAATAAAATTTAAATATATCTTATACTTATGAACCTTGTATGTAACTGGAAAATAAAGAGGGGATATAAATTAAAATGTGGCCTAGCTGTATAAATATTTAAATATTAAGCTTTGTATATCATTTCTTAGTTAATATATTGTCAATAAAATTTAAAACTGAATGATGAAACCAATTTTATTATCATTCAGTTTAATTTTTAAGTTTTATTGTTTTTTAATAATGGTGGGGACTTCATGACTAAACCTTCACAACATGGATGCAAAGTGATACTCATTTATCATATAAGTCACAGAAGCGAGTAGCATTACCCATGCCATACTAACACAAATCTGTCTATAGGTTGGACCACAATCATACATCATCTCAGAAGAAAGGAAGTCATAAGTAATTAAAAAAATAAAAGCTTTGAAATATTAATGACAAAAATGTTAATCAGCTTCATGAGACAAAACATTTCTTCTTAGATTTTTCTTATGAGCACATGTAAGATTCTTAAATCTATCAGTTGTTGATTTGAACATTTTAGAAAGGATGGAATTCAAATTTTAGTTTACAAGTCTCTTTTTTTATTATTTTAATAAAATTAATAACTACCAAATTTTTCTGTATATAATCCGCGGATTATGTGTTAAAAAAGTTCCGAATTTCATTGTATGATTATTCGCCACCGTGGATAATCTGACAAAAGTTTTCGTCAGAAAAGATTACAATTAAGTTTCGAAAGAATTTCATCTCAGTTAATCGTACTTCGTGTTCAGGTAAATTCAAACATTAAATGTTCTTTTTTCTTTAGAATTTATATTTTCAATTATGAAATGAATGTATTTTTTATTTTATTTGGCACCAAATTATCAGCGGTATATATTTTCGATTATTTTTTTTTTTTTTTTTAATTGCTGCCGTGGATTATACGCCACTACTGTGAGTAATGCAACGCTTTTTTTTTCTTTTGCTCGAATAAATGGGCTTGTGTATAATACGCCACTGCGGATTATATAAAGGAAAATACAATAGTTTAAATATTTATTGTTCCTGACTGAATCATTTCTTTAATAAAATTAGATTGTTGGAAAATTAAGATTTATTTTTATTGAATTTAATTGTAAAGATTAGAATTTTTAAATCCTTTAAAATTTATATTTGTAATGTGTATTAAAGAAATAGCCTAAAATTTTTCATATAATTAACTTACTATGCAGTTTAAGAAAATTGTAGGACACAATATTGATTTTTAATTAGTGTAAAAACAGTTTTAGTCTTTTTCAGCAGATGATTGTAATACACTAAAGGAAAAATGTATTACAATTAAGAAATTGTGTAATAAGTGACCATGGGATATTAAGTAATTTTAATATTTGTTTTATCCTGTCTACTATTTTATGCTCTATTTTTTAATGAAATTTTTTAGAGTGCTCTTAGAATTTCCTTAGTAATATCACTTCACTCATTTTAAAATCCCATACAAATTTTGGTGTTTGTCTTATAACCTATTTTAATTCAATTATAGGTCAAAGTGGTGCAGGAAACAACTGGGCAAAGGGTCACTATACTGAAGGAGCTGAATTAGTAGATACAGTTCTAGATGTTGTCAGAAAAGAATCTGAAAGTTGCGATTGCCTTCAAGGTTTCCAGTTAGCTCACTCTCTTGGTGGTGGAACTGGTTCAGGAATGGGTACACTTCTTATTTCAAAAATCCGAGAAGAGTATCCTGATAGAATAATGAACACTTTTAGTGTTATGCCTTCTCCCAAGGTATGTTAGGTATCTAGCTGATTATTCATTTTGGTATGCTATTTTTAATTTAAGTAAAGAGATTTAGTTACTTATAAACATCTTAATATCTTGAGTAAATGCCAGTTCTTGAAATTGAAGTTCCATAGACTACATGAAAACAAGTTTTATTTTATTAGTATTTATGTACAGTAAAACTTCATTAATCTGAACTAATATAAGATCTAGGCCATCTAAATTAAACAATATAACCTTCAAATTAAGCTGGAATATACATATATTATTATGTGCACACAGTAAAAATTCTATTTTGAGATCAAATGAAATTTAATACAACATAATTGAAAATTAAGTATATCATATAAATACTTCATTACATACTATACTTAATGTAAATTTAATTTGTTACAACAAACATCAGATGAAAAATCATTTTGAACACAAGGTCTAAGCTCGTCTTCATTAACTGCACTTGACACACCTCACTGGTTAGAAGAAATTACTGTTATATCTTGCTTTTGTGTGTGTGTGTGTGTGGTTAAATCTTAGACATTTGAGTCGATCTCCAATCAAATTGTTGGTCTAGGCTCATCCAAATGTTAACATAATTTCAAGAAATATACATTATTCACTAACCTCCCTTTTAATTTACACAGTATTTACATACATGTTTTTCTAAATGGTTGCCCAGATTAAGTAAAGTCTAGTGTAATAGGGTCTAGATCAATAGGTTTTTTACTGCATCTAGTTTAAGTTATTAATTAAAATTGAACATATATATAAAATTTTAAATTCATCAGTTTTCTTTTTTCTTGAATTTTTTACTTTAAAGTTTTAGAAACTGCTATCTCCAAACTTAAAATGAAACTGCTTTGACTAGTTTCAAAACAGAAAATGTAACTTCTTAGTCATGATCAAAAGAGATCTAAAAATCTTTTAGTATGATCAACTAATAATTTAAAAGCTTTTTGTTTTTATAATGGTATGTATAAATAACACATTTTTTGATTGAGTTCTCTGCAAATGCATTTAGGGAACATATGGAAAAAATAATATAGAACACTTTATTTGAAATTCCAAACTGTTTAATGTATTATATTTATACACACACAAATTTTCAGGTCAAAGGAAGTGTTATTTTGCCATATTTAAACTTTTTGCATGTCATTTAATATTTGATCAAGCATTTGACTACAGTTAAGAAAAATTCTGCAAGAAAAGAACTAATTTTTTTTCCTATTAAGGGAAACAAGTTTATTTTATTTTTAACTTTTTAAATTACCTGTAATTTTTAAGGTAAGATAAATGAAAAGTTAAGTTGTGGTTCTTGCTTTTATAAGTGGGCTCTTACTAATTCATTATATTATTACTCTTTATAATAAATTTTATTGTATCGTTTTGCAAATAAAATACCATTTCTTGTTTTCAAATTACACTGTTTTTAACTGTTTAAGCTACAGGAAAAATTTAAGGATTTGTCATCAAATGTGCAAAAAAAGTTAGCATCCTAAGCTGTTATATTTAGTATACTGCAAATATATTAACTTTATAACTGTAAAAAAACAGATTGATTAAGGGTCATTGCATTATTTTCTATCTTAGAGGATACTAGTAATTGGCAACAAAAGGATTCTTAGCTGAATAAATTGAATTAAATTGTCATTCACAGAAATTTAAGTGACTTTTCTTTTCAATTGATACTCTGTAATTTTTTTAAAGTACTCTAAAAAATTTTGAATTTAGAGCTATTCACTAGCTTTCAATTTCTTTTAAACAAAAATCTAATGTGTTCAGTGGTGTCTATTTTTCATAATGATGTAAGGCTATGAAAATTTTTGATATAAATCTTGAGCTTTAGCCAGTTATATATTTTTAAAATCTTTATCTATTTGAATTTGATCTAACATTTATAAAGCTATGATAAGTGTTCAAAATTGTTTTATGTAAAATTAAGCTTTCAAAATATTCTTGACTTTTAAATATCTTTCTACCTATAGTAAATATTAAAGTTTCATTTTTGTTTTTTGGTCTTAGGTGTCAGATACTGTTGTAGAACCATACAATGCCACATTATCTGTCCATCAGTTAGTTGAAAATACAGATGAAACTTTCTGCATTGATAATGAAGCTCTGTACGATATATGCTTTAGGACATTGAAACTTACCACTCCCACTTATGGTGATCTTAACCATCTTGTATCTGTTACCATGTCTGGTGTCACTACTTGCCTTCGATTCCCAGGTCAGTTGAATGCTGATCTCCGGAAGCTTGCTGTAAACATGGTGCCATTCCCACGTCTTCACTTCTTTATGCCTGGATTTGCTCCTCTTACTTCTCGAAGCAGCCAACAATATAGAGCTCTAACCGTTCCAGAATTGACACAGCAAATGTTTGATGCTAAGAACATGATGGCTGCTTGTGATCCAAGGCATGGACGTTATCTCACTGTTGCCACGATCTTCCGAGGACGCATGAGCATGAAAGAAGTTGATGAACAAATGTTGAATGTCCAGAATAAAAATAGTAGCTACTTTGTTGAATGGATTCCAAACAATGTTAAAACTGCTGTATGCGACATTCCACCTAGAGGTTTGAAGATGTCTGCAACTTTCATTGGAAACAGCACTGCCATTCAAGAGATATTTAAGAGAATATCAGAACAATTTACTGGTAATGTATTTTTAAGATATTTAAAACTTATTCTTGTAAAATAATATTATCTTTCAAATCTTTAATACTGACTTCCATTTGCAAATGAGATAAGATCTGATTTAGGATATTGTAGTATGAATGCTTACAATATATTATTTACGAATATTTGGTGACAAGGCAAATTCGCATTATTTTAAATTGATTAGGTAAATATATTTGCAAACTCTAATTTTTGTAATATAATTGGTTATAATGTTAAAAATACCTGTAAAGCTTCAATAAATCAATTTAGAATTTTATCACAAAAAATATTAAGTATGTCACTGGTATGTTTTCAAATTTTGTAAGCAAAAATTTCATTTTTATTTAAAGAATCTCTTGCAGCATTTTTCAATGTAGACAGTTTTCTCACTTCTGTAAACTTAACTCCACATCTTTGTCATTCATCTACTTGTTTAGCAAACTGTTTAAGCACTAAGTTGCTTTCATAATATTTTATATCTGAAGCTTTTTCATTCTTATTTATTTTTCAATCATTTAATTATTCAATAATCCTTACAAACAATATGCATCTGAATTGATTCAAAAAGTACTGAAAGGAAACTTTGAGAAATAGATTTCTTCTAAGTTCATGGAGGAGTAACATCTTCACCAAAATTATTGGGTATATTTTAGCTTCTGTCAGTTACAGTAGCTTGTAGTTTTTTCTGCAACATCGTTCCAAGCATGCTTTTACAAAAGCATGGTATCTTGAATGTTAACTATACAAGGCTATTCCTAGACATCACTTCTTCAAAGTTATTGATTACAATCAAAAGTGGGTAAAGTAAAGTTAGATGACATGGGAGAAATTCCACCTCAAAGTCTACTTGCATGAATTGCTCTGTAAAAATATTTTCCTTTAATTTCAATTTTAGAATTGAAACTACTTGTTAACTATTAATCAGTTAAATTAATCTTGCTATCAGTTATTTATCCAAGTTTTTCATCTACAAAATGATTAAAATTGTGAATGTTTGTCATTGTCATGAACCTATAAATTTACAATCTACAGTGTAAGTAAAGCTGCTGGAAGATTTTTGTGTTAATTTTATACAGTAAATACTTTTTATACATTTCTATATTAAATTTGACTTGTGAAGGAGAATTGCTGAGTTTCTGTTAATGTTTGTAAGAAAGGATTAAAATCTTTTTATAGGAAAATTATGAATATTGGAAAATTCCAAAAATTTCTATATGTATATTGTATAATTTTGACTATGATTTTTAGTATCTACAATGATTAGCATTTTTAAAGTTTTCCATTATATTAAAAAATTTTGGCTAGATTAATATCTGAAAGAAATGCAATTTTTATTTTGATATTTTCTCAATGATATATTCTTTATGAAATGCTTGCTTTTAGTCTTTTATTACAAAACTTATGTTTAGGAAGAAAATTTGCATTTTAAAAATGTCTTAGATTTGATATGCATGAAATTAAATAATTTGTAAGTGAGTTTGAGTAAATAAGTTAGCTTTTTCTTAGTGGGATAACATTGACCTATGCACAAGGATGTGATACTATTAAAGTGCTTAAGATCTTTTAAAGAGTTAGGTGGAGCATGTAATATAACTAGCTTTTGTTTTATGTACGCTTGTTTTACTATGTCAGTTGAAATAGATATTGCTCTTTATATTACAATGGAAAACCTCTGTTATACTGACAATCAAGAAGGGCCTTTATATGGTGGTTGAAGTATGTGTCTCGTCATGTCATGTGAAGAAATAAGCCTACTAAACCTTGTTGCACAAACTTTTTTGTTGCCATGCCACCTGTGTGGTACAGAGCAAAGTGCTTGTATGTACTCTTTAATTTGTTCAGTTACTAGTGTGGTAACTTGAAGTAATGCACCACTAATTGTATAATCCGACACTTGTCTTGCAAGTAGAGCAGATGGGTTTTACTAGTGCCTGCTTCTACTTATTAAGAACCTTAGTTGCAGTAGTATTCAATAATCTTACATTCTCTTCCAGAAAAGATTTGCAAAACATGTGCAATGTGTTAGAGTATCATTCATTATTCAGCAAATGGGTACTCATATTTGAGAATCTACAATCTTCAGGGCATTGTCAGAGTTGGCATGTTTTGTGAAAAATAACTATGTAAAAAAGTACATAATTTACTACTTTATTGGCAAAAACAGTCTTCATCACCAGTTACTCTGTCAGTGTTCAACAATAAATATTAATTAAATTGGGTGTGTTAATAACTTTATAAACCTCAGATTGATATTGAAGTGCAAATCACTTTAATTCATCCCAAAGAAGAGTCTAAATCATTGCAAGTTCAGTTCAAATATTATTTGAATAGTTGATAGTTCCCACAGTAATTGAAATTTGATATAATGAAAAACACATTAATTTATAAATTTCTTTTTATATTTATAGCTATGTTCCGTCGTAAAGCTTTCTTGCATTGGTATACTGGAGAGGGAATGGATGAGATGGAATTTACTGAAGCTGAATCTAACATGAATGATTTGGTCTCTGAATACCAACAATATCAAGATGCTACAGTTGATGATGAGGGTGAATTTGAAGAGGAAGAAGTTGCCAATGAAACTGCCTAATTTTAGAAAACTTGTTAAATTTTTATAAATATTTCAAATTTTTTGCTTGTAACCACCGATTTTGTTGCATCTGTTTATAAAACAAATACTAACATTCTGTAATAAACTATGTTTTCAATCAATTCTTTTATTTTATTCTTAACTTGAAATGGCTCATTTTTAAAGTAGACAAATGACATGGTAGTGATTCAAAAATTTTCCTTTGTGAATTGGACGTGAGTAAATCATCCATTAAAAATTTTCAAATATATTGAGGGCATGCAACTTGTGGAAGGCAAAAATTTCCTGATTAGTACTTATTTTTAAAATGTGCTATTACAACTTTAATTGCGTTATAAAAATATGTAAATACCAGAAATTTATATAAAGTAAGAGTGTCATTTAATAAGAACAATACCAAGAAATTATTTTACTAAGCTGTATATTCCTACTGTAATGTTAAGTATAGTTTCATTAAAAAGGAATATTTATGTTCCATTAAACATCTAAGCCTATAAATGTAACATTGAATGCTGAAATTTTTGTTTAGTGCTGCTGATAACCACCAATTTAAGAATTTCGTTTTATTGACAGTTATGCATTTTGTAAAGAGACTGATAAGGGTAGTAAAATAGAAAACACATTAGAATATACATTAATTAACTGCAACGGAAGTGAAATATTGAGCAATATGAATTTCAATTTGCTCATAAAATGTCTGAATGTGCTGCCATCTATTTAATATTTTCGATGCTGTTTGGGAGAAAAATTTGTGAATCAGAAAATATTTTTAGAATCTAAATTTCTATCAATATTACATTGAAATGTACATTTGGTGATGTGGGGGGAAATAAAATTAAACTTTCATCCCAATGAAAAGTGTAAAATTCTTAATTTTATTTGTCAAGATTGTTAAATTCTTATGTTATGGAAGTTCTCAATATATCTGTGCAGTTTGAATTTCAAAAAAAATTTTTTAAGGGCTCTTGAAACTACTGAAATTTTTTGACTTGACAACTCGAAAATCGTGAATTAATCTAAATTTAAGATAATTAAAGTATTTAACTTGACGCATATATTTTCTGTTGGAAATGATAATAGTTAAAATTTTTGTTTTAAAATTTTCAATAAAATTGACCTATAACCTAGTTATATTGGCTCTTAATGTCATTAGATGGCACGATCGAGCTTAGATTGCTTATCGATATAACCGTGGACTAAATTAAAGATCCAGTTTAGTCAGTACCAGTAGTAATTAGATTTATTTGTGTGAAGAGATAAGCCTATATCACATGTGGTGTAATCACTGTCGATTTTAACTGATTATTTGTCCATTTTTGTTTTCTTTCACTGAGTTTTAATGTTTAAATATAATTTTTTTAGTTAAAATATATTTTACTTGGTGAAAACTCCGTATAATTGCAGTGAATATGGATGAATTTGATTATAAATGAAATAAGTGAGTTAATATGTTCCAGTCTTGCTGATTTCCGTGAACTGTAAGTGAGGCTTTACAAGATGGCTCGGTTAAACCTCTTTATCATGCCGTCTGATTGTAGGTGTAAGTGTGTGGTCTGCGTCTTGTCTATTCCTAGAATTTGACTCATTCTTTTAAACACAGGAGGTAAAATTCGTCTCTTGATCTGAATGAATTTGAAAGTTTTCCCGAATCTGGTAATCCATTGCTGCACTAGAATCTCTGCTACTGTAATAGTTTCTTGATCGAGTATTAAAACGCTTCAGGCCACTTAGTAAAGTAGTTCATGACAACTACGTTATATTTTTTGCCATTTGAAGACCGTGCTAGGAAACCTAAAGTGTCCAGTGCCATCCGCTCGATAGGATAGGATAGCTCTTAGGTTGTACCGATGCAGTCTTCCTCAGTTACGCTTCTTTGGTTTTTATAAGTCGCACAGTCACCACAAGATTGGCACCACTTCTCTATATCTTGTTTCGTTTTGCTCCAATAAAAACGTTCTCTAACTTTCTGTAGAATCATCCCTCCGAAGTGACCTCCAGTGGAGCTACTATGCAGTTCTTTCAAAACATCCGCAATTCTTTGATTTTAGAAGTATAAACAGCCATTTGAAGTTAGTCCATCATCGGAATCCCATTTTCTATATAGCATGCCTTTTCTAATAAGGAGTGAGTCCCATAGAGCACAATACTGCTTAGTAGCAGGACTATAGGTGGAGATGTTTTGCCAACTTGGTCTCATACTGGAAGATTCTAATAATTCCAAAATTGGATTTTTATCTGGATCTTTAAGTCCATCACTTCACGAGTCTGGTTTCGATGTCGGTGAAACAGTAACTTCACGTGCAGAAGGATTAATTTGTTGAGAAATTTATAGAACAATATCGTTAGCTAGAGATAAATTCTCGGAAATTTTGAAGCTCGTTAATTCACTCTGGAATTTTGAGGGAATAAAGTCAACAAATCATCTTTCATTTAATGGACTGTTTTGCCTAACTCATATGAAGAGAAGTGAAGTAAACTACTTAAAATTCAAAAATTTATTCTTTCTTCTAGTACAAGCCCTTTAAATCTAGTACAAAAGTTAATTAGTTTCGTACTGAGAAAAACAAAAAGACTTGTTAAAATGGTTAAGATGATGAATTTATGTATGATAAAGAAGAACATGATATATTTCTCAGGACTGTCAGAATAAATATTGACATTTCCATGTTTTTTTCGTTAATAAATTCATTAACTCGTGCAGAGAAAAATATATGTATATACACAGCTGGCCACCGTAAATACTATACCATGAAGGAAGAATGCAAATAACATGAAATTTACAATATGCATTAGCGGAGATTAGAAATGCAAATGATTAGAATTTCAGCACAGACGCACATCACGCGAGCCTGTGGTACCATTTCAAAGCGCTATTTAAGGTTTAGAGATTTAAATGATAATGTGTGACCACACGTGGCATGCATTGTCGAAGGGTTCTTCGTCGATCGCAAGATTGAATTGCTTCACTGGCCGGCTCGCTTTCAGGATCTTTCGCCGATAGAAAACGTGGTCCATGGTTGCTCAACGATTGACCCAGATTACATCCCCTAGCTGCCACACCAGATCAACTTTGCCATCGTGTGGAAGCTGCTTGGTCTGGTTTGCCCCAAGAACACATCCAAAGTCTTTTTGAATCAATGCCGAGACGTATGATCTCCAACAGTGGCGGCTACTTTGGCTACTGATTTTGGCTGAAACCACACTTCACTGAAGTCCATAAATTTAATCATTTGATACTTGGTCAACATGTTATCTACAAAATAAATTTTGTAATATCTCTTGTTTTTCTGGGTATTGCAATTTGGGTGGCCAGCAATATATATATATTTTAAATAGCTATCATAGAAACACTAATGATTACAGTAAATTTTACTGTAAAATTCAGCCGCAGAAAATCGTTTTCTGGGCATGCGCATTAAATTGAGGGATAAAAGTTTCTTCTGCTCCTGTGACAAATGAATCAAATTAATTTCGCCATTTATTTGCACTTGTTTTTGCTTAGTGAAGTTGGTGATATTTTGAGAATAATTATTCCTTTAGTTGAAGTTCTATTGAAATTTAACCACCAAATATAAGGTAACGTAATTTTTTCATATTGTTTATTATGCAAGTTATTAGCTAACTTTGATATATATAAATTCTTATAAATTTGACTGAACATTTCAAAAAATTCTAAGCTGAATTTACAAACGATCATATTCACTTGTATTAATTTAGTGTCAATATTTTTTACTTACTTTTTATTAATATTTAAAATATTTTATAGTAGTTTGGTAACATAATTGATTAGTATTTTAATTATCAATTTTTTGATGAAATTAGAATTGTATTTAAGTGCTTCCATTGTTATAAAATTGCTTAGCTATATTTCTTCCGAAATTAAAATTGAATATTCATCTATTGCTATATTCTTTTAGATATATATTATTAAATATATTAACAGAATTTCTATTTTATTTCGTTGTGGAAAATTCCTGATTTTTCTGTCATTGTAAAATGATATAATTTATTGTATATTAACTAAATATAATTTTTATATTTTTAATAATTTTTTGATTAGAATTTTATTAAAAAATGTTTATTTTTTAATGCAGATTGTTAAATTGCATTCTAATTTTTATCATTAATTCAATTCCATTTTGTAACATGCATTAAAATAATAATTTTTTAGGCACAAATGTTTGTAAATTCTTTCAATAAAATAATATTACAATTAATGATATTTATTAGAATAAATGGTCTTGTGTTTAGAATTTGCATGAAATGTAAAAATGCATTTCAATGGAAAATGTAATGTTTTTTAAATATTTATTTTTTAAAATCATTATTTTATAACAAATATATAAGAAGCATTTTTAAATACATATTAAGAAGTACTATTCGAATTAAGGTGATTTATTTAGAAAATATAAAGTTTATTATTTTATAACCATGATTATTTTTTTAATATATATTACTAATTAGAAAATTAATTAAAAACCTGTTTGGGAAATCTTGTTGGTAGTTTGATATTTATAAAACAAAATTTCTGGCAACACATTTTTTTTGAAAAAAATTACATTATTACTGCAAATTTAACTTTATTTTATTAAAAAATTGCAACATTTGTAGTGCTATTTATGATTTATTTACATGTTAGTGAAGAAATCTGAAATTCATAAAAATAAAAGATAATTTAAAATTATAATTAAGAAACAAATTCATGAGTGAAAACTTTGTAATTTGTTCTTGCTTAACATATTTAAAACATATTGTGCTCAAGATTTTTCTAATACTACTGTGCACATTAAATATTACCTTCCAATATAGTCACACTTCTTAAAAAAATTTTTAAATATACATATGTTTAGAGAAAATAAGAATTTATGAAGAAAATGTTTGATTTGTAAAGGAAGTTTTAAAAATAGAATAATCACAAATAACTTTTAGTAGTAAGACTATTCAGAGTAAAGCCTCTTCTTACCGACTTCAGCCATATTTGAAAGATAGAATAGGTATTGGGAGAGTGAGAGTGTTTTTGTAAGCACGTGTATTTCTAAAATTTTCTATTTATCCTTCATTGTGATGTCCGACAAGAGGTCAAAATGCAGTGTGTTTTTTGATGTTATAATTGAAGAGGCTGTAAAATTAATATGAGACTACTCCATTTCAAAGAAAAAATATTAACACACTTAGTGATATTTCCACATTAAAAAAAGATGGCCTTGCTTATTTTTAAAGCAAAGCATTTTGGACCATTTTAAGTGTTTAACTGCTGTATATTTAAATGAAAGACTTAAGTTTGCATCAGCTAACAAAATTAAAAGAATTATTAATTTCTTAAAAACTTCTCCTCCTGGAGGTTGTAAAATACATTTTTCAACGATTGAGGAATTGGATGGAAAAGAGGATATTGGAGCGTTTATTATTCTTCTATCAGCAGATTTTGGAGAAGACTTGAAAAAATATTTAGAAGTACTGCAGTAAAGTATTCAAAATTTTATTTTAAAAAAATTACTGCTTAGCAAAATAATAAATAAGAAATTTAGAAATGAATATAAAAAATAATCATAAATATATTAATCAGGAATTTGTTTATTGGTTTTAGATTTCCACATCTTCTCAGGATGCAGTAGATATTATAGACTTACCTTGCACACCATGTGTATTAATTTGTGGTATGTATTATTTATATATTTCATAAGGTTTGAAGTGTTTTAATTCAAAAGCAAAAATTTGTTGTTACATTTATTGACCTCATAAAAAACTGTTTACTCTGCTAACATTCTATTTAAAATAAATCATATGAATATATAAAATTCTAAGAAAATCTAAATAAATTGTTTTAGAGTTAAATATATCTTTTTTGATACAACTTCAATTGTATTCTCCTTTATTTATCTCTAAGTACGTTTATAATGACGTAAATATACAGACTTAATGAACAGCAAATTTTTTTATATTTCCTAATTTTGCACTATTTCATATAATTTTTATTAAAATTAAAGTTTTCTTAGCAGGAAATACAACTTTGATCTCACTCTAAGACAACTTAGATTTCACTTTTGAGGTAACTATTTACGAATTAAATAAATTCAGTTTTAATCAAATGTTTTATAAAATGTCATTTCATAAATTATTGTTACTTTGACACATTATAGCATTTTAATTTTTCTGTTTATTTTCGATGGAAATGTTTTTAAATTGTATATATATGCATGTAAAATAAATGTTTCCATATTCTTTACAAAATAAATTTTTTAAACTTAAAATCGGCTTTTGTAAGTTATCTTTAAAATGTGGGCATAAAGTTCATGTTTCGCACTTTATTTCTAAAAATTTGTAATTCACAGTTCCCATTGGAAATTATGATTTACTTCTCAGAGGGTATAATTTTCGATAACCTAAATGAATCCTTATAAAACAAATTCTATATTCTCTTTTAATTAAATCAATTACAAATTAGTTTTTCGAGATAGAAAACATCAGTTAGAAGGATTTAATTGAAGTACAGATTTTATCATCTTCATAAGAAGTGAGACCTTCATTACCAAAAATTCTTATCACGAAATTGCTAAAATCCCTTGAAATAATTTTTATCATCAAAATGATTGTGATTGCATGAATGTAACAACCCCTTGTTAACTATTAAGAGAAGTATATTTTAGGGAAATTCAATCAATTATGTAAAACAATAAAAAATTCTAAATATTTTATTGAACTATTAAACAACTTTTCCTCTGAAATATTCAGCTCTTGATATTTCAAATTAGTTATTCATGTGTCTTATTTTTTTTGTTTTTCAGGTGCTTGTTTGTTCAACTTTAATCCCTCGTTGGGAACGAAATCTAAAAAATATGTCAAGGAAGGAATCCAAGCACATGTTTTTGTCACTTTTAAATACTTTATACAACTTTAAATGGCTATAATTATTAAAATGTAAATAAAATTCTTTACAATTATTTGTGTATTGTCAACTATATTGCTTTTTTCTCAGAATCTTTATTTGCTTACATTATAATAGAAAAAAATCAATTACTTTAAGCAATATCAAAAAGAAAACTTTTATTGCCTTTACAGTATTATTAAAATACTACATCATTAACTAATTCCCCTTTGGTATTTTTAGTAAAATGGAATGTTTTGTAAGGTTTCTTTTTATCCTAAATCTGTAAAATCACAGATATATCAAAAATCAATTTTATGCTAAGCTTTGTATCTTATTCAATATAACTGCTATTTCTTAATTTTTTTAAAAAAATATGTAATAAAAAAATTCAACCTTCTTAACTATTCAATTAAGTTATGATTTGATCCAAGATTTTGAGGTAAGAAAGTTAAACAATCTCGTTAGGTATTGAAAGTTAAACTATTGATCTCAAAATGTTCTGCAATATAACATTAGTTATGTTTTTGTACGTTGTATATTATATAAAAAATTGCTTAATAATAGTTTGCCCATAATTAGGAAATTAGCTAATGTGTTTTCAAAATTTATTTATACTCTACTGTTATCTTTACAAAACATGATGATAGCTGTAAATAGCTATTGCAGTAGGTTTTGTAGAATATGCAGCAAAATGCATAGTAAAATGTGCTATAAAAATAACAATAAAAAGTGCTGTAAAAATAACAATAAAAAGTGCTGTAAAAATTACAGTAAAAGGTGC
This sequence comes from Latrodectus hesperus, assembly GCA_037975125.1. Lineage (NCBI taxonomy): Eukaryota > Metazoa > Arthropoda > Arachnida > Araneae > Theridiidae > Latrodectus > Latrodectus hesperus. The sequence goes on from CM075862.1 coordinate 36,465,596, forward strand.
TGTAAAAATTACAGTTAAAAGCGCTGTAAAATTACAGTGAAAACTGCTGTAAAAATTACAGTAAAAAGAACTGTAAAAGTTTTACGAATATGCTGTAAAATTTACAGCATATTGTACTGGCGCCCAAAACGCCAGCACATTTTGCTGTAAAATTACAGTGCTTTTTTTTAGAGTGTGGGAGGCCTCTATCCTATGTGTTTAGACTGCAGAAGATCAATATTCTTGAATTCGGTAAGTCTAAGTGCTTTCCGTGTCTCCGGATCACGCATACTATCGATGAAGTGCTGGAGAGTCATATCTTGACATGTTTCAACTAGGCAATCCGAAAATGTTAGATGGGGAAGTCTCTGAATATCGTCAGCCAATTCTTGTAGACTTTCAGCCCCTTTTTGATAGCGGTACGTAATCGGCAATATTCTTTAGAACATTTTTCTCCAAACCATTACTCAAGCGCACTCGATAGGTCTGGGAAACCATGCCCTTGCTTCTACGGAAGCATCTTGAGGATGCCGTCCGTGTTTCCTCTTAAAGAAAAAGCCAAGTGAAAAATTTTGTATAGGGGATTCCATCTTTATTTTCCGATACCATAGTAAACTGTATTTTGTGCACTGGTCAGGATGTTTTCAAATCGAATGTTGAGAATACAATCTTGCCGAGGGAAGGTATAAATGCCCGTTGGGTTTCTCCTGTCCATTTGACATTTGCTTTTTAAGGCTTTCAATCTCTTTGTTCACATTTTGTAATGCTTCTTCAATGTTTTCTCGAACTTTCATATTGAGACTTTCTTCTATCGTCTATATTTTATCTTCCATTGTATTTATCTTCTCCTGAATGATGTTGTAGAATTTATCTTTAACATTTACAATGTCCTTCTTCAGCTCCTCTTGTCTATATTTTACCTCTTTCATCATCTGGTTCTTGCTTTTCAGCTTTCATTTCGGTTTTAATCCCTCTCAGTCCAACTTTTACCATCTCCGTTTTAATTCTTTTTCCCAACTTTCATGTCATCCTACTCGGCTTTCAATTCGATCATCAACCACAGCTGATTGAGAATTTTCGTAATTTAGAATCAACGACTGAGCAGAAGAATCCAATACTTGACCTGGCACCCTTAGAGGCATCACTTCTCTTGGTGGACATTACGACCATGCCCCATCTGCATTTAGTGATTTTCAGTTATGACTAATTTTCAGTTAAGAAGTGATTCAAATTCTTCACCTTCTGATAATGATAACGAGCTCTAGCCAATCAAACCATCGTGACTCACTGTTTATAGAACACTCATAAAATGGTCATATGCAAAATTCCAAATTTCATAGCTACCAGAGAGGTGCTATGTCCCCAACTCCTGTGAGCTGATCATAATGCGACATTTAACATCATTTGATTCTAATAACTCTCACATCAGTCTAATTGATCTAATAGTTTTCGAAGACAATTGTTTATACCTATAGTATATATCGTATTACATCATTAATTGGTTTTATCCTCATCATTTTCATATGTACATATTTATCGATTTTTCTAGGATTCTAGTGTATATCAGTAATATTAATTTTTAAGACATTTCAATTCATAATCAATTTTTTCTTGTGAGATGTTTTGTCAAACATAGAGTTCATTTATGACCTGCATACGAGTATTTGCACTGAAGTAAATTTTGCTGACAAATGTAATATATAACCGTTTCTTTTGCTACACCCCGGATTTACGTTTCAGCCGCACATGATACATGTTTCTGTGAATTTTTCCAAAGTTGTCCAATATTTCTTCGGTTAGCTACGTTCTGATCTCTTCTCCATCGAGAAAATTTTGGTAGTTGTGGAAAAAGAGATCCCAACCATTCTAGAATTGTTGTGATATTTAGTCCGTGAGTTGGCAACAATTGGACAAGAAATTCCACTGATGATCAGAAAGGTTTATGATCTCTCAGTTATGTCATTCTGTGATAGAGCTTGCATCAAAGGGTTACAGATAAGTGAAAACCTTGTTAATTTCTCTCTCTTTTATTTGTAAAGGTCAAATTCTGAAATAAATTATTTAATTATTCCGAAATTTTAATTTTTTCTATGTGTTTTCCATACTTATTAACTTTTTCCACAATCGAACTAAGACTTAATGATACATGGATTTTCTTTTGTAGTATAGTGTATATCACATTTTAAAATGCAGCTTTTAAAGGCTTTTATGCGTTTAAATTTATAAAATGGTAATATAGAAAAAATTTCTATCAATAAAAATAAATAATTAAACTTATAGAATAAAAAATATAATATTAAGTATCCGAAATTAGTAAATTTAGTTAGTCTCTACGGATGCAGTATCTACTATATTAATTTAAAATCTGCTTAACTTTTTGGTCGGAATCGGCATAAGTCAAATAGATTTTGACGGTCTTCCTGGGAAAGAGTGTTCCCTCATGTTGGTATGTGTACTCAAAGTTCTTTTGTAGACGATGTAAGATGAGAATCACAAGCTCAATATATCCGCTCATATGCTCAATATACCCTCACATGCTCAATATACCCTCACATGCTCAATATATCTCTCACATGCTCAATGTATCTGACAAAAATGCCAGCTAAGGAAAATGTTTTGCTGAAAAGAAATCTTAATCTTTCCTGTTACATGAGGGTGGGCATTACTCTGTTGAAAAATAGTTCCCATTAATTTTTTGGAATTTCTAACCACTTAATTGATTGACATGCTATAAAGATTATTCATATTTCGTTGCAGCTGAGATCATTTATGATAAGTAATCGCACCTTAGATTACAATTCTATTTGTGTTTCTACTGAGACGTTCAATTATGCATCTCTGAAAGAAACTAACCGGGATAATATCAAATACGAATTCACAAATTATAATGAAATCATTCAGAAAAAGGCACGTTGCTGATCTGCACTCCAATCTCAATATTCACGATCCAATTGTACTCCAGTTAGCAGTGTCATGCTAAAGATGTTTCTCACGAAGAACTTTTCTGGAAGTAACACATCCATCTTCCACCATGTTATAAAGACAGCCTTCAATGAGTAGACTATAGCTCAGTCTGTAACAGAAGTAGAGTTGCAAGTCAGATCGGTATAGGTTGCTAGAAGCTTTTTAGGTTTATTATTAGCCACATAAATTGGACCTATTTTCCACAAAGTCTTCCTAGAGGGCACATATATTTGTGTCGTACTCTGCAAGGGGGTCACTACGCGTTAATGCTTCATCATAAAAAAGTAAGAGCTGAAACAAATATGGGGAGTGATGCATCGAAATTTAAAATGGTGGAGCAATTTTCCTGGGTTGTTCCGGTGTCGAATTGACCGTCTTTGGAGGAATTCAGCTTGATCTTGAAGGACTTCAGTTTCCACACCTTCAGCTTACTAAGGTTTTAACTTATCTGGACAGTGAACTGGTGCTGGAACGGTTGTATTCATCCCTCCTAACTGGAAGATCCATTCGATCTCTCAGTGATAAGTTCCTTTTCTACGCAGCGGATATCCACAACACTACACTTGCTTGGAGAACAGGCTGTCAACCTGCAGTGCCAAAATCATCAGTCAACTGAATTTTGAATTGAAATAAATTACTTCATTCCTGAAACAAACTTTACTAATACGTTTAACCGGCCACTGATTCCTCAGGCGGTTAATGCACTTAATCCATTGTTTGTTTGCACTTAATCCATTGTCCACGATTGACCATTGAACGTGCACGTGCCCTTCTCTTCTTTACAAGAGCAATTAGATAGTTTCACTTCGTGAAGAAGAAGACAACTGAGGGCGGAAAACGTAATGGCTGTTAATATATTTTCTATGCGTTCCAGCAGACTTTTTGAGACAGGCGAAAATTGAATGCATAAATAGAAACTTTTTTTTTACCACAAGTCTATACTCACGTACAATTTTTCTTTTCATTTCAATCTGCAAACGATTAATACAAATTCATCAAGGATTACTAAGCACAAGATAAATTATAACTTATGTTTGAGACGGCGTCGTACACTCGACAACGAATTTGCTGTCTGTCTTCAAATCGCATTTTTCGTGCGGGAACAAACAAGGCGAAGATCACCATTGAATGTCTGAGTGTCGTCGGTGATGAGAGGAAAAATCCATTGATGATTTTTACCAGTAATAAAGAAATATTTTTAATTATAATTTTTTTCCATTCTTAAAAGTTCTCAAAATTAGACAATTTCCTGTTGTTCTAAATAATTAATTTTCAAATCTTCAGCAATATTACTTCCAAACTTTCCAGAAATTGTACCTTTTCTAATTTGTGTCTTTGACCGTTTCAAGTTTTCTTGCTTGTCTTTCCGGCTCACCAACTTCTCTTGTGTCATTTCACGTTCTCTTGAAATCTGTGAAAGAATTTCTTATCCTCTTTTTCTCTCTTTTTATTGATTTGATGAACAATTTGTGCGTAAAACATTGATTGTTACGAATATCCGAAACAATGATTCCAAAAGTCATTTCGAATAGCTTTGAGCCAAATGTCCTTAGTAATAGTCGAATTGATTTGGACATGACACCCATATTCAGTAACGACTTTGTGGCATAAGCTCAACATTAAAAATGGCTTGTTGTGGTATCAAAATAAAAAAAATTGTGGAAGCTGATTTTGTTAATAGAATGATTTCTTATGTAAAGATCAAAAGATTGGTTTGAGAAACCGTTTTCTATTGATTGAAGCCTTTAACACGTTTACAATAGAACAGAAAAAAAGCAAAATAAAAAAGACAAAATAAAACATCCGCTTTATGGTTAGTTTAAATCGGCAAAGGATGACTTAATTATTTTTTTCATATTTTTAGTTTTTGCACATGATTCTACGCATTAGTCTTTAGCCGTAAATTGGTTGATGATGTTGAAAACAGATTAATAGTGTGTTTATTATAATCACTCTATTTACCATTAAGTATAGGAGCTCTTGGTTTTAGTTGTGTACAGTCAACTGGAAATGCAATAAATGGAATTGCGGTAATCGTAGTTTGCATTGGACATAATTGGAAAAAATATATTATCCACTGTTGTGGTGTAGAAATTTACTGAAAAAGTTGACTGCTCATGCCTTAACTTAGTTCTATAGCCGTGATTAAAAAATGTGTGGCAGTTGGCATAATTTAACAAATTTGAAATGAGGAAAATAAGTTTCTTTTGAAATGAGTAACTCAAATTATTTTATGGTAATTTTATAAATACACGATTATTTAGTAACATATTTTTTCTCAGAAAAAAATACGTATACTAAAAGTACGTTATTATTGTATACATCATATTAATTTATATCTTTTCCCTTCCACTATTTAGTTGACTCATACATGAATAAATATAAAAAGGTGATTTGTTTTGTAAAATTTATTTAGATACATTTCCAAAGACGATTTCAAAATTAATTTAAAATGAAAAAATTATGAATCTCTTAAAAAAGCCTGAAGTCTGCATAAAAATAATAATTTGTAGAACAAGTACAACAGTATCTAAAATATTATTAAGCAAGAATCTTTCACCTTTCCAGCAACTAAGTATTAGAATAAAATATTAAGGAAAAAATTAAACCATGACCAATTTCGAGCTAGAAAACGCTTGTACAAAATGCCAAATGCAGTTGCCGTATAATCTAGCATGCCAAATTCTGAATTTGGTGATTTCTTTTGGCGGATTTCCTTGTTAATCTGGCAAACTGGTTTATATTGCGTTATAGAGAAAGATACCAATAAAATTATATAGAAAATTGTGTTTTGACAAACTTAGTATTTACGTTTTCACGAAGATTAGAATATTTTATTCCATTTTTGGATTTTATTAAGGGTTTTTGCGAGGATAGTTCGTAGGAATTTTTTTAGCGTGTGTTCTTCAGAGATTTTTTAACTTTTTGAATACTTAAACCCTAGGTTTTGTTCTTTTTCATTATTTTAAATAATTCCTATTTCATTTTGTATTAATAGATTAAAGTTACAGTGTTTAAAATTAATTAGATATAGCCTTTCTTTAGTTTATGTATGGTCTTTTTTATCACTTGATTTTATTAAAATAAAATATTATTGTATCTATATGATTTGTGTGTATTTACATTAGCAAAAATAATGTTTTTATGTTTCATTTTTTAAAATTATTGGGTAAAATTAAACTAGTATTTTATATTTATTTGTTTGCGAATGTTCCTAAATTTTCATTAGATTTTGTATTCCGATTTTTCTAGAATTCTTATTCACAATTTCAAAACTATTATTCTTATATTTTCTCTTATTTGTATTCATTTATAAAATTAATGTTTTTATGTGTTTTTTTTAAATCTTAATATTTTAAAAATATATATTTACGTTTCTTAATTATTATGTTTAACTTTATTATTTATATATATAAATTTCTACAGGAACGAATTAATTTCGTCACAATTACGACATCTTCGCGTAGCATTACGTCACAATTATGTCCTCTTGGCGACATTTTTTTCGTCACCAAAAAATTCAGAGTTCAGAGTTTGGCATGGCATTATATGGCAGCTATGTCAAGGCGAATCCTCTAATATCCTTATAAATTCTTTTGAAGAGCCTAGCTAGCAGCTGAATGGTTAGAGCTCTTGCCTTCAGTCCAATAGTTCGTGAGTTCGAATCCCACCTTGGGCATGGATGTTTGTAGTGGTTCATAATCCACTGTAAACTGTAGTTCCCGGTCTAATTAGCCCTCGCGTGCAAAAACGACCGTATGAGCGACAAACAAACCAAATTCTTTTGAAGAAAATTACACTCTAAGAAAAAGAATTACAAATTTTTATCCAAACATAAAAATAAATTTTCTTTTAATTCAGTCTTCACAAAACATCCTATCTTAGTAAGGAAGATGAAAATTTCCGATAATTTTCAATGCAACGTAACTACAGAATTCTAATCAAGTGATTCTCAAAGCTGTGATAGTTCAACAGTAATTTAAACGATGAAAATTAACAAGTCTCCAACAAATAGAATGTTGATGGAAAAAGTAGTATTAATGTACTCATTTAAAGAATAGTACTGAATATCAAAAGTTCATTCCAATTGCTGTGGATTTATCTGCTTACGGAGATAAAAATAATATTTGTAAAATGTAGAAGAGTTAATAAGCATAATTTAAAAAATGATGAATTAATTTTTGTTAGAAATAGTCCTCTGAGTTCCACTAAAAGAAAACTTTCTTAAAAAAAAATAGACATCAGTCTATTGGAGGAAAATTTTGTCCCAAAATCTATGAGAATAAATGAAACTCTGCAAAGTAAAAGCAATCATTATTTCAAAACAAAGTTTCAATTCATAATTTGAGTTAAACAAGCAAAAAGGAAACTGTTCAAGAAAAAAGTTCTACAGATCAATTTAACAAAAAGTTAAAGTCTCGGGTATTCCTATTGGAATTTATGTTGACAAATAGTCAATGTCAGTAGCATCCTAAAATTCGGAGAAGGGGAAATGATTGAAAACAATTCTTTATTGCAAAATCCCCGAATCAAGCAAGAATTTCAAAGAACAATTCGTTCATTGAAAAAAGCTTTAAATGATCTTTTTTCTATTATGGAGAGGGACTGTAATTTACCAATAAGAAAACATAAAGCACGAAAGTACCTATGAAAGACAGCAATGAACTACTTACCATAGAGCTTGAATATTCTACTCCTAATTTGTCAAATAAAATAAAGAATAAAATGTAGAATAATGAACAAATTATTAAAGTTAAGAATTTAAGGAATAAAGTTTGAAATCTTAGGCATGAGAGAAAGAAATCGATATATAAATCAAAACTATAACACAAATATCCAAAGAAAAAAAACAGTCCTTAACAGAAACGAAATCAGATTTAATCGTTGAGTTTGAATCGAATTTGATAAATTAGTTTGAAGGAGATAGAAATATCCAAGCCCAAATCCAAAAGTTAAGTTCACAATTCTCAACAAAACATTCGAAACATCGATGATGCTTTACCATCGTAATCAAAATCATTGAATAAATCAGATTCCAAAGAATTTAAAAATATCGAAGAAAGTTCGATAAAAATACATTTTCAGGAAAACAACAATGCTTCAAATTCCACCCATCGTTCTTTTGAAAATTTTTTTAAGAAACGAGATGTTTCAAGAAAAAGGAAGCTGAAAATAAGGAAATTTAGTAAGGAAAGAAACAAAATCGAAACTGCTGAAAGCAGTTCCAGCTCACGAAAGCAGCTTGGAACTGGAGGATGTACATTAGGCAAAACATTTTTCTACCCGTCAGCTTCCACACCTTTTGGTAGTCCAGAAACAAAAAGAAAAACAACGCCTGTCTGTTCTATGGTCTATCTCCAGTAGTTGAAGAAAGATCTCAAAACTTAATAAATGACGTCTTGATTGAACCATCCGTGGTTTATGCAAATCTTACGTATTGGGAAAATACGAGAACTGTCCAACAGACAGTTCACATAGAACAGACTGTTCCGTATTTGTTATGTATATCCTTGGCTACGGAGCACCCTCCTTGGCGCATTCTGTAATCACGCCATTTACGGCAACCTTTTTTCTTGTAAGTCTTTATGTTGTACTCTTACGCAAAACCGCTCTGTAAAAGCACGCAGCAAAATAAACGCTTATTTACAATTCTTTTGTATTTAATTAACGCAACCTCCGCACATTTTGGTCCTTAGCGACCCGGAGGTGAACCAGATCCTATGGAATGAACAATTTTAATTGAATTTAAAATAATAAATTCAGATCGCTAGGATGACAGACGTCACACCGCTAAATCGAAAGCGCGGCGGCATCAAAAGCCAGCTGAGAAAATTAAATAATGTCCTCACAGAAGGACAAGATGATATGGACATTCCTGAGCTTCAGGCTCAATTGGATATTTTACTTTCGATACAACAGAGATTCGAAGCGCTAAAAGATGAGTACTATAAAATTCCCAAAGAAGAAGAATTCCAAAAGATCGAGGATTCTCTTACCGAAGTAGACGATGAGATTCAAAAATTAGAGGTAAGCCTCAAAACCTCTATTAATAAGTTAAAAATTATAAATATTGACTCTGTTCAAAATAAAGATATTGAATGTATCAGTGATCAACCTAAAAAAGCTTTTATAAAACTTCCGAAAATCCCACTTCCGTTTTTCAGCGGAAAATATGAGGATTGGAACTTATTCAAAACTCAGTTTAATAGCTTAATTAGTGAAAACTCTGAACTTACTGAAAATGAAAAATTACATTATTTACGTGGATCACTTAAGGGAGAAGCTAAAATCATAGAAACTGTAGACGATAACTTTTCATCTCTCTTTAAAGCTTTAGAACAACGATATGAAAACAAAAGAATAATTGTTAATTGTCATATCAAAAATATTTTAAATCTATATCCCTTGAAACAAGAATCAGGCAAAGATTTACGCAATATTCTAGATACTATTTTGAAAAATCTTAGATCATTAAAAATTTTAGGTTTCGCAAGAGATAAATTATCTGATGCTTTGTTATTAAACATTGTACTTGATAAATTAGATAGAGAATCTCGAAAACAATTTGAATTAACATTGAAAGATAACAATGTACCTGAATTCGATGATTTCCTGGAATTCTTAGAAAGGAGATGTCAAATTTTAAATAATATTCAAACAAACATTACATCTAAATTTAATGCCGAGAAATCGAAATCTTTTTTTGTTAACTCTGACAAATCTCCTAAATTGTGTATTGCTTGTAAAACACAAACACACGCTCTGTATCACTGTAACGTATTTAAAGAAATGAAATTATCAGAAAGATTAGATTTAATTCAAAAAAATAGGCTTTGTAAAAATTGCTTAAGTGGATATCATTCATTAGCAAAATGCAAATCTAAAAGTTCTTGTTTCGTTTGTAAAAAGAAATTAGATCATCACACACTCCTTCATAAATATTCCACACCGCTTATGACAAATAGTCACCAAGAGAATGAACCCGTACAATTGACGCCTACGCAATATCAAGAGCGAAGTCAGCAAATTAACAGTTCAGAATTCATCGATAAGCAAATGCCCGAAAACCCTCGACTTTCGTTTTTCTGCAACGGAAAGAAGAGCATTCTAATAAACACTGCAATAATACATGTCAGAGACGCTTGGGGGGAATTCAAACCCTTAAGAGGTGTCCTTGACTCTGCCAGTGAGTCATGTTTCCTTTCCTCCACCGCCGCAGATTTATTGGGTCTGAAAAAAGAAAAAACAAATATTCCAATTGCCGGTTTGAATGATACAACTGTAAACGTAAAGAAAAAGGTTTCAACTTTTTTGTCGAATGAAAATAAAGACTCGCTATGGGAAGTAGATTTTTTAATTGTTCCTAAGATTACTAGTTTCACGCCTTCTAAAAGATTAAATATTTCAAACTTAAAAATTCCAAGTGAAGTTAAACTAGCTGATCCATCATTTTATATTCCTCAAAAAATAGATATTCTTTTGGGTGCAGAATTGTTCTTTTCATTATTGAATGAAGATAAAATAATGATAGATGACAATTTATTTTTACAATCAAGTTGTTTTGGTTATCTTGTTTCAGGTGTTATTTCAGAAAATCCTACTTATAATACTCCAAAACAATGTTTTTTAACTAAAAACTTAGATATTCTTAATAAAACTCTCAAACGTTTTTGGGAAATTGAAGAAGTAGACACTAATGAAACTTGTAACGATGATTTAAAGTATTGTAACGATCATTTCGCAAAAACCCACTATAGAAAACCGAATGGTAAATTCGTTGTGGAAATTCCATTCAAACCCGATTCTTCCGAAGATATGTTAGGACATTCTAAAGCAATCGCATCAAAAAGACTGGACCAGCTATGGGTACGTTTAGAACGCGATCTCACTATGAGAACTCTTTATTCAGATTTTCTCAGTGAGTATGAATTATTACAACATATGGAAGAATTGAAAGAAGAATCAAACACTGAAGACGGGTACTACTTACCGCATCATGGTGTGTTACGTCCATCAAATAAGACAACTAAACTTCGTGTAGTTTTCAACGCGAGTACTAAAACGTCTAGTGGAAATTCTTTAAACGATCTATTAAGCAAGGGAGGAGTGCTACAGGAAGATCTCTTCTCAATTCTAATAAGATTTAGAAAACACGCTTATGCATTTACTGCAGATATAAAACAAATGTTCCGAATGATTGAGGTTAATCCTTCGCAAACTAAACTTCAAAAAATTCTATGGAAGGATAGTAAAACCGCACCCACTAAAGTTTTTAAGTTACGAACGGTTACATATGGAACCGCATCCGCTCCATACTTAGCAACGAAGGTTTTGCAACAACTTGCTCTAGATGAGGAAGGTGACTTTCCTTTAGCTTCAAAGATCGTACTTCAAGATTTTTATATGGACGATTGTCTCTCCGGTGCTTCAGAACTTTCCGAGTTTGAAAAACTCAAATCAGAATTAACCCAGCTGCTCAAACGAGGAAATATGTCTTTGCACAAATGGTGTTCCAACAGGGCTTCATCAACTGAACTTAAGGAATTCACACTTGATCGAAATTCTGAAGAAATAATGGTCAAAACTCTAGGGATGCTTTGGAACAGTTTAAATGATTCCTTTACGTTTAAGGTTAGCACCAGCACAGATTGCAATTATACTAAACGGGATGTGCTTTCACAAATTGCTCGCATATATGATCCCCTTGGACTCCTAGGACCGATCATTGCCAAAGCAAAAATATTCATGCAGCAACTGTGGTTACTCAAATTGGACTGGAACGAAATTCTACCACCAGATGTGTCCAAGCAATGGGAAAACTTCTTAAAAACTCTGCCAGATTTGGAATCCATTCATGTTCCCAGATATTTTTTGCAAGTTAGCACAAAGCTCGTAATGTTACATGGATTTGCAGACGCGTCTTCAAAGGCATATGGTGCTGTGATTTACATAAAAACTGTATCCAATACAAATGAAACAACTAGCCAGCTTTTGTGCAGTAAATCCCGGGTGGCCCCAACAAAATCTGTGACTATCCCAAGACTGGAACTTTGCTCCTGCCTGCTTCTTTCAAAACTCACCCAGAAAGTCATTGCTGCAATAAGACTGCAAATAGACTCTGTCACACTATATTCGGACTCAACTATAGCCCTCGCATGGATAAACTCTCCTTCACACTTACTCAAGACATTTGTTAGCAACCGGGTGTCTCAAATTCAGCAAATCTCAAAAAACTTTCAATGGCAGCACATTCCATCAGAGCATAATCCTGCTGACTTACTTTCCAGAGGACTCGATGTTAAAGCTCTTGCAGCCAGCAAATTGTGGTTTAAAGGACCAGACATTTCAAAATTAAATTTACCTGCCTTTCAGACTGTACAGATTTCTAGTGTGTCAAACGACAAACTTTTCATGGATGAACTCAAGCCTACTTCCAAAATAACTTTAACTTCAATTAATGACTCTAAATTTTTAAATGATTTACTCAATATCACTAATAATTTTCATAAACTAATCAGAATTCTAGCATTTATTTTAAGGTTCTTCCGAAATTGTAAATTTTCTGAAAGGAAAAGGGGATTCCTTGAACAAGAGGAATACAAAAACGCAGAAAATGTACTTTTAAAATTGGTTCAGGTAAGGTATTTTTCTCCGGAGATATCTGCTTTAGAAAAGGGATTGCCCATCCCATCAAGTAAGTTAAAATTTCTTAATCCATTCATAGATCCATCCGATGGATTGATTAGAGTAGGTGGCAGACTTGCGCATTCTAATTTAAAATTTAATCAAAAACATCCTATAATTCTGCCGGCTGGAAATAAATTAGTTAAACTCATTTTTCAATATTATCACAAACGAGATTTTCATGTTGGCCCTCTAGCCCTTCTAAATACTGTTCGTTTAAAGTATTGGCCCATTGGTGGCAGAAATGCAGCACGCAAAGTAGTTCACGAATGTGTAGAATGCTTCAGAAACAAGCCAGTTGTCGCAAATCAGATTATGGGAGACCTTCCTGCTGAAAGAGTTACCCCTAGTTCAGCATTTTTAAACATAGGCATCGACTTATGTGGGCCCTTTGAAGTAAAATATAAGGGGCAGAGAAAGGGTACTCTACAAAAATTATATGTCGCTTTATTTATATGTATGGCAACCAAGGCTGTACACATAGAATTTGTTTCCGACTTAACTTCTGAAGCTTTAATCGCTACTTTGAAAAGGTTTTTTGCACGTCGTGGAAAAAGCTCCGTTATCTTCAGCGATAATGCGACTAATTTTACAGGCGCTTCCGCAGAGATTAAACGCTTATACAAATTAATGCTAGGAAAAGAAGTTTCGAATATGCTTTCCTCCGAAGGTATCAGCTGGAAATTTTTGCCCCCAAGGGCTCCCAACTTTGGCGGTCTTTGGGAGGCGGGAGTAAAATCTTTTAAATATCATTTTAAAAGAGTGGTAGGCTCCGCAAGACTAACGCTAGAAGAATTTCTTACAGTAATCACTCAAATTGAGGGGATCCTTAATTCACGACCTCTAGTTCCTTTACCCACCGATACTGACGAATTCTCAGTTTTAACTCCCGGACACTTTCTAATCGGAAAACCTATAAATTCTATCCCAGAACCCAACTTCATTGATAAGGGATACAATCTACTTACTAGATGGCAAAGGACTCAAAAATTAGTTCAAACTATTTGGAAACACTGGCAAAACAGTTATTTGAGTCATTTACAACAGCGCTCAAAGTGGCTGCTTAAAAAACAAAATTTAAGTCCTGGTATGTTAGTGTTAATAAAGGACATTCAGCTCCCAACTTACCAGTGGCCTTTAGGTCGAATCACCAAAGTAATTTCAGGGCCAGACGGCAATGTCAGAGTAGCAGATATACGCACGGCGAAGTCAAATATTAGAAGACCTATATCTAAAATTTGCATTTTGCCTATTGTGGATAATTTTCAGTCAAATTGAAATGCCTAATCTTATTTGTTAAATTTATATGTTAATTGTATTCATTATTACTGTTATAATTATTATGTTACTTTTGTGTTTATATGTGAATTAGTGATGTAACTTTATATTTTCTTTGAAACATATGCATATTTCAACGTCGGGCGGGATGTTCCGTATTTGTTATGTATATCCTTGGCTACGGAGCACCCTCCTTGGCGCATTCTGTAATCACGCCATTTACGGCAACCTTTTTTCTTGTAAGTCTTTATGTTGTACTCTTACGCAAAACCGCTCTGTAAAAGCACGCAGCAAAATAAACGCTTATTTACAATTCTTTTGTATTTAATTAACGCAACCTCCGCACACAGACGTTCACTGGGACAAAATTTTACATCTGACATTCCATCAGCAGAAAATATTTTTAAATCAACTGCAACGGTAAACAGAACAACTTCTTTTTACTGTCAGTCAAAAGACTATCGGAAAGCAAAGAATGAAAAATAATAAAGTCGTTGAAAATTGGAGACGTGGAGAAAGGAAACGACAATGAATCAACCGTTGAAGAGGAAGATAAATTGACTAAACAATCGGAACACTTTGAAGAGGTTTCCAAATAGGAGTTGTGTGTAAAAAAAGATTTAAAAAAAGTGAAACATTACTTAAAGTGTTTTTACAGATTTGTATACATATATTGCTTTTTTGCAAAGTAGTGTTTTTTTAAAAAAAGAATTTTATTAATTAAAAATTTTTAGGGATAAATTAAATAAAAAAATTTAAATGAGGAACATATGCTGTAAAAGTATAAATTCAAAAAAATGATTAAAAAAATTCATAGATGTTATAATTTCATATTTAAATAAACTGTATCCCTTAATTAATTAAATGATTTTATTATAATGATAGCTTTATCTAAAATTATTTACAGTTTGATTTTGCATTTAATTTTATATGCAATTCAAATTATTGTAAAGTCATAAATTATGCAGAGGAAGTTGACTTTTATTGTAATGATTTTACCATATCTGCAGATAATAATTTATTCACAAATTAATCGAGTCTTCGAAAATATTAATATGCTTAAGAGAAATATATCATTTATAAAGGTTATTTACTTTTATTACATTTATGTTTTAAATTTTTGCTTATAATTTTTTAGATATTTTGTTTATTTTTAGCTATACTTATTTGTCCACTATTTTTAGTTGTGCACTTAATATATTATATTCATTCAAATAATGAATTATTTTTTAAATTTTGTTTTATTTGCTTTCGGCTAGATTAAAATAAATATAATTTATTATTTTTATTTATTTACAAAATACACATTCACAAAAGGAAATGTAACTTTTTTAAGAATAGATTTTAAGTATTCATCTATTATTTCCCTTTATGACAAATCTTTTGAAAGAAATTAATTCAGTTACATTGCATACAAAAGAAAGCTTTTGCATATACACGACAAGCAAAGCTGTTTTTTTTATTTCAAAAACAAAGTTTCAAAATATTTTGTGCAAAACTAGGACAAGTTCTAAATTGTTTTTGAGTTTAAAATTGAATTTCAAATAATTCTGGGCCAGAAATTGAATCTCATGAATATTAAATCTTTTAAATATTCTGTTAGATGAATAAAAAATAAATACAAAACAATGCCCAATTGTGATTAACATTCGCACTTAATGAATAAATGTCTTATGAAAAACAGATATGTAAAAAAATAAGGCATATTTTTAAAAGATTTAATAAATTTATTTAGTATTTTCGAAAAACAGATTCTCATAAACAAAATTTGCACTTAAATGAAGAGAACGAGCTTAAAAAATTTATTGTAAAAATCAACACCAAATTTTTGATTAACATTACAGTTAGTTAATATGGGTCAAATAAAAAATAACTTATCCAAAGAGAAATATAGTTATCTAAAAGTTAAATATAATTATGTAAATATAAATGTATTTTGTACTGTTGAAAATAGCTCCACACGCTTGAATTTAATTTTAAATAAACTTGGTAAGATATTATATATTTTACTAGTGAGAGGATATTTCGCCAAAAAAATAGTGTTTAATACAAGAATTACACTGAGAACAATTACAGAGCATTTTGTGAAGTTCAACACATCTGGGAAAATTCACGCCGAAAAATTAACATTTTCATGCTAGGATAGTTTTTGAGATTATTGAAATATATATATATATATATATATATATATATATATATATATATATATATATATATATATATATATATATATATATATATATTATATATATATATTGAACTTTAAAATAAAAATTTCACATTTCACAAATTCACAAAATTTCACACATCTTGAAGAATAATATGCAAACTACAAGAAACCACCAGATGGGGCCGATAGTACGTCACAATGAGGAGAGTGTAAGAGAGGGGTATATAAGGAATGGTTGCAAAGAAGTAAAATTCACAAGCGCTTTAAAAGCCTTTCAGTGCAATAACCGCATAGTTATGGCACGAAGGAAGCATTTGAATGCTATTTTACGTGGTAGAATTATTGGCCGTCTGGAATGTGGACGTACCAGCTGGAAGTATCCGAGGAACTTGGAATCGCCCAGAGTGTCATCTCCAGGCTTTGGCAACGATTCCAAGATGATGGTAATGTGGGTAGATGTTACAGCACAGGTAGGCCCCCGAGATACATAGCCGAATGAGGACCGGTATTTGGCAGTTACTGCCAAAAGAAACAAACGGAGCATAACATCAGACCTGTTTCATCAGCTCTCTTCAGTTATCGGTACGATAGTTTCAAAGCAGACCGTGTACAGACGCTTAGGGCACATTGGTCTATACGTTCCTAGGTCTGTCAAATGTGTCCCACTTACCACAAATCTCTGTCACCTGAGGTTATCCTGGAGTAGAGAACATGCATTGCGGACACTGCAACAGTGGTCTTGTGTGATGTTTCCCGACAAGTTTAGGTTTAGCTTTCAGTTTGATTTTTGCCGGACTTTCATATGGAGAGGGCCAGGTACCCATTACCACTAAGATAACACCATTGAACGGCACCTTTACGGTTTTGCAGGATTGCTCGTTTGGGAATTATTCTGGGTTCCAGAACTAACCTGCATGTTCAAAATGTAACCATGACAGGCCACATCTAGCGGAATGTCATTCTGAAACATCATGTAAGTTTGTTTCGGGGCTCCATGTGTGCAAAAATTCTGTTTATGGATGACAACGCCGACCTCACCATGCAAACATTGTGGACGAATGCCTCCAATCAGAGGATATCACACGTATGGACTGGGTAGCATACTCACCAATATAACATTGAATCCAATATAACATGTGTGGGACATGCTTGACCGATAAATTGCAGCCCGTCAACCCCCTCCCATTTATGTCTACCGGAACTTCGGAGAGCAATGCTTCATGTGAGTGGTGTAATATTCCCCAAGATCAGATCGATAATTTGATACTCAGCATGCCTAGGAATTGTACATCCTGCATTGCATCGTCTGGGGAGCATACTATGTATTAACTATCATACCAACCATGTTATATTGGTTTTTGTAAATAGGTTCTTTTTGAAATTTGTTGCAGGGAATAAAAATCATAATTTTTATTAATGATGTCAAACATATAGCATCTTTTTTGCTCTTTACCTTTTGTTTAATAAATAGATTTTACAAATAAGTCACATTTTTTTTGCTTTTGTCTCTTTCTTTACCTGCGCTTGCATTATCCTTAATTTATGGACACGAATATATATATATATATATATATATATATATATATATATATATATATATATATATATATATATATATATATAAATATTGTGTTATTTAAAAATGTATAGACGTTTGTTATACTAAAAAAATCGATTTGAGAACTTTTAATATTTTACCAGGTAGAGAATGGATTCGAACATGATTTCATCTACACAATGATAATTTTTATACCAACTTACGAACCAAAATAGTTTTTACAATCTCATTTTCAGACATATTTCGTTTGCTCTTTATTCATTTGATTTTTTCAATTTTTTTATTTGATTTTTGATTCTATGTCTGAGAAAGTTGCATCAGTGTTTTTCATTAGAGATTGATCAACGTTTTCCATTAGATATTTGTTCCAACTATAGATAAATGTAGTACTCACATTGCATTCATCAAGTAATTTGTATCGAGTTCCTCCATGTAATCTTACCTTCATCTTGTAATCCATGAATCAGAGCACTATGAGCATATTTTAATATGAATATCTTAATCTGCTTTTGCAAAGAGAGATCATAGGCAGGAAGTTAGAATGCTCTAATAAAATTGACATTCTATGCGCACAACAATTGTTAATCTATAATTAGAATAGTTTTGAAAAATTTATGACTTCTAGAGCCTTTGGGCTTGCAGGTGTTAATAAAGAAAAAAGCGAAAAAGTATTTAATTTTACTTGAACATTTGAATGAAGATAAGTTACACACCCATGAATTCTGAAAACAAAACCCATTTTTGCCCACAATTTTATTCCAGAAGATTTTTTGAATGGAGTCTCAGATGTAATTTTATTTGACAATAGAGTTACTCATACATGCCCTCCCAAAAAAGAACTCTGTTGCTCGAAATTTCATTGAAATTTTTAAATGCGATCTAAAATGTAATTTTAATTCTTGGAACTTCTTGCTGCATGCAATTTAATTGGAGGACTTTTAAATATGATCGTAGATGTAATTTTACCTGACAACTTGAGTGAAGATGAGTTTTTCGTGTATGAACTCTGAAGAAAGAACTTCTTGTTGCACATAGTTTATTTGAATGACTTTTTAAATGTGATTTTAGATGTAATTTTATCTGAATACTTGAGCGAAGATGATCTACTCATGCATGAACTCGAAAAAAGAACTCTTTGCTGCTGAAATTTCATTTTAGGATATCTGAATGTGTGATTTGTAAGTAAGAGGATTAGGATGAGATATAATGATTGATAACATAATGAATGAGAATAAGAAAAATCTCAACACATAATAAACAAGAAGTAAAGAAGATATACTAACGACCGTGTACACAACAAGTGGTTGAATTGCTAAGATGACTAAGGTTGAATGGCTAATATGAATGGCGAATGGCTAATAATCTTTGAGTAAAGTAACATTAAGATGCTTGCTTAACAAAACAAAAAAAAAATTCATTTTTAAAAATCGAAACAGTTTTGAAAAGAAGAAAGTGATAGCAGCGCCTGAGGGTTTATCAACAAAATGAAATTTGGATATATGTGTATTTTTTATAAAATGCCTTGTAAATAACTTTTGTAAATACTATTTCTTTATTTATAAAGAAATAGCACAGTTTGTAAAGAACATTAAATTTAAAGTCCTATATTTTTTCGATTTATGAACTTTTGACTTAAGAACAATATTAATGTTCTTGACGAGTTTTTAAAAATCAGTGTCTACTGTAATAAATTCAATCTTTAAAGAGCTTTTTAACGGATATTAGTGAAGATATAATTAGCATATCGATTTAGGATATATTTAATGATTAAATAAAAAAGAGAGTCACCAAAAATTTATATTTCGAATCGTTCAAAATTCACAAGATTCAAGAACTTATGGATTCGACAGCTTTTGATTTATTAATTAACTATCCATATACATAACTCTAGCAATAAAAATCTGCCTAAAGCTTTTCATAGATGAACAGTTTGCTTTCGAAGGACTTTAAATAAATAGGAATTGTATTCATGTGAAGTTACGCAAAAGACTCACAAAAACTTAAATCGGGGAAAAAATATAGAACACTTTTAAAAATTGAATAGGATCGAAAATCGGTTTAGTTTGTTTATTACTCTACAATAAATGTTATGCACACAAGAGATAATTCGATCAGGACATACTGTTTAAAATAAATTCCGAGCTATTACAAGCGTCCACTTCCGAAATAGTTATCGAATCCACTACTTTTTGAACTGAAAGCTTATCTTTCAGTCAATGATCAGAAAATGAGACCTGATATTTATATGTTGGAAGAGCACTGTAGCATCAAGAAGAGAGAAATTCAACTTTT
Source organism: Latrodectus hesperus (assembly GCA_037975125.1). NCBI lineage: Eukaryota > Metazoa > Arthropoda > Arachnida > Araneae > Theridiidae > Latrodectus > Latrodectus hesperus. The sequence goes on from CM075862.1 coordinate 36,485,521, forward strand.
CCCTTGTAATGGATTTCACACGCAAGAGTATATTTCAACTTCTGGATGTTTGTGATAGATTTGCATGGTAAGATATTTTTTTTTTACATCAGATGCTTCTCAACCATATGTTATTTATCGGAAAGACTTCCCACAGATGTGATTTATACTTTCATGTTACTTGGACATGCTATATTCGGAATACCTTTAAATACTTACTTAATAGGTATTCATGAAGTAAATAAAAACATAGCACAAATCTGCTGTAATTCAGAAGATGCCTGGGGTCGAACTCGGTATTTTCAATTCCGAAGAGAACTTATTTACCACCAGATCGCATTGGAACCCTCTCCTAGGTTTTGACACCACGTGGTATACATTCTAACAGCCTGAAGATGTAGTAAGGTATTATAACAGCAATCACGTAAATTGTTTGTCGCGGAGAATTTTCAAAGATATTCTGTCGTATCGCAAGGGAGGAAACCCGGAAAATTTCCCTCCCTTTTCAACAATTTCTGGAATATAACCCGAGATGATTGGCTCTCAAGAGCAGCGGCCTAATATTAGACTACATGGAAACATTAACTCCCATAAAATTAACATTAAATTTAGGAATACAGCAATGAAGGATGTGAATTATTTTAAAATGCTTAGACTTCTTTTTTGCATCAACTTCCGCCAACAATTACATTAGGAAATGTTTGGCGATTCTTATTCCTTAAGAGTGCTCTACTTTTTCTTTCATGCACGAAAGGTTTCATGAAAAATAGAATTAATTATGCGAAAAACTTCTGAAGGCAAAAGCAAGATTTCAATATTTTCTTTCCGAAATTCAATTTAATGTTTTAGAGTTCTTTGAGACTGCAGATGCTTTTCCGGTACTTAAAACTTAATTCAAATTCTGATCAAGAATCAGCTTTTTTTAAAGTGACTGATGTAAGTTGTATTAAGCAATACAATCGGAATAAAAACTATTAAAAGGTGAACTCCAATAAGGAAGCTTTTATCGCGAGAAATACATTCCATTTATTTTTTTATAATAAATATATGTATATTATACTCTTAAAGGTGTTAAGCATTCAAGTATGCTATAATATTCAAATTATTAGCATGTTTGACATGTTAATATTTGTATTATTTAATTATTAAAAAAATTATCTTATAGGAAAGTTAAATATTTTCTGCATTTTTTTATTATGTTTAATATTATAAAATTAGTAAATATGTGCTACATCATTTTAGAGTTTTGTAATAGATAAAAATATTTTAATACTGATTATTAAATATGCTTAATTTTAAGCGATTGAAATGTCAATAATATTTTAAAAATTCTTCCAAATGTGTTTCCGATAGTTTCTTAAATAAACTTTTTCATATAGTTTTAAAGTTATCTTTGATAATTATAATAAGAACGCACTTAATTTTTTTCAATAAATCATTTTTCAAATAATATCAAAATAAATACATACAATCTTTTCATAATCCATTAATGTGAAACATTTTTTTCTAAAATTCCAATAAATAACATAGTAATTTTTATGATTTTACTAAAAAGAGAAATTTACTTCTCTCTATGATTTTATTATTTAAAAATATATAATTTACGACAACCTCTACGAGTACAGAGAAGAAATAAGGTAGTATCAATTTTGCTTGTATAATATATGAAAAAAACGTGGGTATGTGAATAGTTACTATTGTGAAAATGTTTAATGAAACTGAATGCATTATACTTCAGCAATTAATCAAAAATGCATTAGGCTTAAATCAAACTTGATTCATGCCTAAATTTTCAAAAAATTTAAAAAAAAAAAAAAAAACAGTTTTCTGAATAATTACTTTTGGCAGGAATAGTTCTTTTACGTTTTTGCAGTGAACCAAACAGAGATTGGATAGCAAGTTCAGGTGTAAATGCACATAGAGCTTCAAAAAACGGTGCCAGTATTCAACGACCGACATATAATCATGGCTTATAATGGCATATAATAAAGAACCAGACACCGGGCAACCACTGACCAGACATTATTATTGGTGACTGATATTGAAAACGTGTTAGTTAGATCAGCAACTGAATATTTGCTGGATTAAAAAATTCCATATAATATCAAGAATTTGCGATGAGGCATTACCTTGTTGAAAAAAGCATTTACAGGGACTGGATATAGAGGGAGACATTGGCCTTAAGAAACAGAAATGAAGCACCAGTGTTCAAAGTGATATCAGTAAGGAGCTGAAGTGAGGATATGTGTATCCAATTACAGAATAACCCTTGACTTTAAGTATGCCAATGCGAACTTTCTCTCCGATGCCACTAAACACGGATGCGAATATCATGCTTCTGTAAACAGATTCAGAATTTCTTTGAAATGACGCGTTATTCTATAGCAGCCTTCATATTTTTCGTTGATCAAACCATGTTCCTATGTGTTATGTTGCATTAAGGATCTCCAAAGCCCATGGAACTGACAGTTCATGATGATCAAATGTTGTCTAGTTGTTTGTGAAATATCTTGTTGTCTAGTAAATGATCACTATTTCTTGACTCAGGACTCGTAATAGGGCAGTAAGATCCATCGAAGTCAATCGAGTAATAGTTTTGTCGTCTTGGCTGTAAGTGATAAGGGGAAGTTAACATTAGAATTATTCTATATCCGCAGATTCTGCAGACTATATGCAGAGAGTTTAGATTGACACAAACTGATTATGAGAGGTGATTAACTGTAATCCCGATAATTTACAATTTGATGTTGAACAAAATGGTAATCAAACTGGTAAGCATTTCTCCTTCTTACTTGAGGCATCCCAACAACATTTTACCAAGTAACAACCTTCAACTGCAATTACACACTTTCAGTTCGAGAAGAAGACAAATGAGGACGAAAAACGTTCCAGTTGCTTATTTGTTTTCTATACGCTCCAGCAGAGTTTTTGATATTCACGAAAATTGTATGCATAAATATAAATGTTTCTTTTACGACAAATCTATATTTATGCACAATTCAAACTTCTTTTTCTCTTCATTTCAGTATGAAAATGATAAATACCAATTCATCAAGGATTACTGCGTATATTTCTGAAGATGAATCGTTGCTCATGTTTATTTTCTAATTCGCTCTAGAAAGTAAACAGAAATTTTATTCGCCAGGATCTGATGACGTCATATGCAAGTATCTAATTTGAATACAAGCAAACTGCTGAATGTTTTCTCAATTAAGAACATTTTAGGAATTGTTACCGTTTCTGTTTGACATGAATGAATTGAAAAGCTAATCATTTGCATCTTGAAACATTTTCTTCCTATTGTATACATTTTACATGTTTCTTTTATTGTTGGTGAGTAATTTTAGTGACACACACACACACACACACACACACACACACACACACACACACACACACACACACACACACACACACACACACACACACACACACACACACACACACACACACACACACACACACACACACACACACACACACACACACACACACACACACACACACACACACACACACACACACACACACACACACACACACACATTTCAGTATTTTCACACTATTTTAGCTTAGTATGCGAAATAGGTTTAGTATGAAGACTACAAAAATTAGGCCTAACACGAGACTTTGAAAGGAAAATGTGCTTATTGCGATCCTCGGATTTGTATTTTATGCAAGTTTGATTCATGAAACTTTATCGTCTACAGATGGTCTTACCCCTCTATCATATCAAGTAGTTTTATCTCTTTCACTTACTACTAAATGGTTCTGGCATATTTCTTACACAACTTGCACTTCTGAAGTCTCTCTCATTCGATCTCTTTTCTCTTCAACAATTCATTTTTCTCGATGTCAAATTTAAAATGCTGAAAGACTTACTTTGGCACCCAATCATCTATCTTTTCTCCTATTTATATTGAAATTTTTGCTAATATCGTGCCTTTAGCAGCTGGTCAGAGCTTTTATTTATGAATTTTTGTTATCTTTGCACTTTCAAATGGTTTGTAGAAGTTTATTCAAATCTCAGGCGTTTAAACATTTTTATTTTTTCTTATTTGCGACCAATGAATTGAAACGAAAAATCTGTTAATTGCAATTCATTGGTCGAGATTGGTCGAGAAAAAGAGATAGTCTTATTTTCGGAAGTTAGTGAATAAAGTCATCTAGTTTGTCAATCAAAATAGAGGTTTTCTTATTGAAGTGAAATTACCAAACAAAGTAAAAAATTTATTTATATTAATATAATTAATTATTCAGAAATGAACTTTACATTTTTTAATTCATAAAAAATCATTTTGTTTAAAATCTTAGAGTACATTGAACTTTACAGGAATTGATTTTAAAATCATTCTCTCATCAAGAAAATGAATTTTAGGTCTGAGTGAATTTAATTTTACTGTTTTTTTTAAAGGATTATCAGAAATTTTATTATTTTTATGAAGTTGTATAAATATTGTAATATATTCTCAAATAAAAAAAAGGTTTCTGAGGAAATATTATTAGAAAATATTTTATTAATTCAAATACTTTATATTTTAATACAACGAAGTTTTATCTTTTTTTTACAAAGAAAAAACCCCGTATGTTCTCTCTGATGAAATTAAAACAAAATTTTCATTTATTGACAAAAGAATTTATTAAACTTTCAATTTAAAAGCATTTGTTGATAAAATTTCTTATCAACAAATGAATTTTTATCAACAAAAGAATATTTTTCAACAAAAGAATTTATTATATATATCAACAAAAGAATTTATTTTTTTTATCAACAAAAGAATATTTTTAAAGTTAAAATCGTTACACTATACGTTAAAATGCACTTGTAAATTTTTTTTTGCTCAGAAATATTGTCATTCACAATTTGGCAACAAATGGTATCTGGCACCTCGTTTACAAAAATTAATGGATAAATAAAATTAAATAGATAATAGACAATAATTTGATAGATAATTAAATTTATAGATAATAAAAATTACAACGCTATTCTCTGTGTTTACAAGTTTTGGCCGGTGAAACTGGCATTCGGAAACATTCTATAATGTGATCACTAAATTTATGCAACAAAAGTATTTTCCTGTAATTTTTGACTTGTAGCATTGAAAATTTTGCATCTGAAATATATACAGAAAATATTATTTTTATAATTCAATTATTATTGAATAAAAATATAAAAGGAATATATCATTTTTAAAACGTAAATTTTAGCAAATCTTAAATATTTTTTTACTAGAGAGATTTCCTCAATAACAAGCCAATAATTCTCGGCTTTCATCGTCCGAAGTTTTCAATAACGCCAAGAAAATGAATAGTGTTTTATTTTGTTATGTTTAATCGATTTAATGGGTTTTTTCTCTCCTGAGTTCGATTTCCCAGGTTTACGAACTCAGGTTGGTGACCTTTCTGAATGAATCGATTCGAACATTTTTCAGAATGCTTTCTTAGATATCAAAAAATGATTATAAATAAAATTCTTGATATTTTAAGTTGATAATAAGAAATAAAATTTTTAAATATTTGCAGAAAGATTAGTAATAGCTTTTTATTCTTTTATTTATTTTATTATATCAAATTTTTATAACTTTGGAAATAATAACAGAATAATTAAAGCAATTAAAACATTTCTGTTTTGAAATTTTGTAAATGATACAAAATAATGCTAATTTATATAAATAAATTATTTTGAATGTTTTAGAACATTGATAATTGGTATACTCATTAACTATTTTGAGTGTTTCTATTTATCATCAATTCTGACATTTAAACTGTTTTTAATATACAGGGTGATTATAAAAAAACTTTGCCAACATCTGCACTTCTAGCGTTCATTCTATTTAACCGATCAAGATGATACTTCAAATATAGTTCTTTTGAGATATGCGCTCGAGATTCTGTGAATGGCAACACAGTGGCCCTCGCGGTTACAGTTATAGTGACAGAAACTCGAAATTTTCGAATGGCAACGCCTACTTTTTACCATCGCAAAATGTTCAGCACATGGGAAAACCCTAAATAGCGTTGAAACGGTACCGATATGTCCGAAAACCGACGTGTTATACACATACAAACAGTTCTTCAAGGCGCAAGGAGGAATAATGCATTCGACAGAGACAAGACACTGCTCAATGATGAGAACACATAGAGAAAAAAATCTTTATTAATTTCAAACATTTTCCACATGAGTGCCATCACAGGCAATTACGCATTGCATGCGGGAGACGGTGGACAATGTCGCTGCACGCAACATGGCACGAGGGATGTTTCCAATCTCACGCCGTATAGAATCCTTTAAGTCCGACAATGTTTGAGGATTGCACAGATAAACTCTGGATTTGAGATAGCCCCAAAACCAGAAATCCATAGGCGTCAGATCTGGGGATCGCGCAGGCCACGGAAAAGGATAATAGCGTGAGATGATGCGATCACCAAAATGCTGATCCAGGAGCCTTTTAACTGACCTCGCTATATGTGGAGGTGCGCCATCTTGCATCCAAACAATGTCATTGAGTGCATTCAGCCGACGCAACTCCGGTAAGACATAATTTTTCAGCATGGCTGCATACCGAGGGCCCGTTACAGAACATGTTGCAGGGCCAGTCGGGGTCGTTTCCTCAAAGAAGAACGGGCCCAGAACAAATGTAGCTGTAATGCCGCACCACGCAGTCACTTTGGCGTCAAATAATGGTACTGGCGCCACAGCATGAGGATTCGTCTCTCCCCAGTGCACACAATTCTTTGTGTTAATGCTGCCATTTAAGGTGAAATGCGCCTCGTCCGTCCATAGTATGCGAAGTGGCCAGTCGTTATCCGCATCATATCGTAACAAAAATGCATTTGCGAAATCCAGACGTTGTTGTGGGTCACCCGGCTCCAACATCTGGACGCGCTGGAACCGATAGGGAAACATGTGAAGTACCGAGCGCAAGAGCTTGCGGACCGTTGAGTTCGGAATATCCAACACGCGCGCTATGCCTCTTGCGGTTTCTGTGTGTCCTGCAGTCACTGTATGGTGCACTTCCATGACAACGTCCTCAGAAACAGTTGGCCGTCCGGAGCGCTGTTTGTCACAGGTGCAGCCTGTATCTTCGAATTTCCGCACTAAATCACGCAGAGCTTGCAGAGTACATGGGCCGCGTCGTTGTCGATGATTGCGGCGATACACACGCAAGGCTTCCGCAGCGTTCATCTCATTTTGGTAATAGAGTTTGATCAATTCACCGCGAACTTTCCTAGGAAGACTCATATCGTCGGCATGTGCGAGTTCCCGAATGACGACTTCGCATAACCGCTTGGTATTTTATAGGTTTCCTACGCTGAATATCTGGCGACCGGCGTTCTGTGATTGGTTTCTTGACTCTGTCACATGCAAATTTATTGCGTGCGCCCAGATCGTGTTTTATTGGCCGGTTTTCAGAACTCTTTTTTGTGTTTGCAGAACACGTCCGTTTTTAGACATATCGGTACCGTTTCAAAGCTATTTAGGGTTTTCGCATGTGCTGAACATTTTGCGATGGTAAAAAGTAGACGTTGCTATTCAAAAATTTCGAGTTTCTGTCACTATAACTGTAACCGCGAGGACCACTGTGTTGCCATTCACAGAATCTCGAGCGCATGTCTCAAAAGAACTATATTTGAAATATCATCTTGATCGGTTAAATAGAATGGACGCTAGAAGTGCAGATGTTGGCAAAGTTTTTTTATAATCACCATGTATATATATATATATATATATATATATATATATATATATATATATATATATATATATATATATATATATATATATATATATATATATATATATATATACTGCCAATTTAAATGATTAAATTATTTTGAACACATTCCAGAATGTATAAGAGAATGAAAAGTTACTTAGCGGATGCAAAAGTGAAATTTAATATTACTCTCAATCATGATACCAGCTGCAGGAGCTGTGTGGCTATGGATAACGTACTAGTTTAGCAGTCTCTCAGCCCGTAGTTTTCAGACTCGATTCCGATCATCGAAGTGTTTCAGGCAGAAGAGCTCCAGTCACTGAATAGCTTCACACTGTTTACCATTAAGATCAGAAAAGTGAAGGATCATTTGCTGCAGGCAGTGATTGGGAGCGTGACCACACATTCTCCCTTATTGGGTTGTTGGAGCTCTGCTGGTTAGGGACATGGCCACGTTAATCTATGACGTCAAAAGTCCTTCAGCTGGTGTGGCGTGGGTGTGGAAAAGAGGGTGCCCATTCATGTGTGACCTCGTCCCCTGACTGTGGTTCAAAATTACCAAGCACTTGGTGATAGGGAAGTTAATCTTAAGGTACAGTCAGAAGCTCGCCTGCACCGTTGTGTATGTATGTTTCTGACAGAAGAGGGAATCATCAATAAAGACTGCGTCGTTTCATTCCGTTGTTTATTGTACCACTGGTGGCATAAGCACCTGTGGTTTGTGTCGAGGGAGGAGGAAGCAATGGACTACTTGAGAGCATTTCACTTAGCCTGTAAGCGATTTCGAATGCTAGGAGTGGACCTAGAATGATGGGTAGCAGGCTGAATCTGTTGTTTTAGAATTTATGATGTGGCTGAGCGATCCACCACTGCCATGCGCACAGTATATCTGTTATCACGTACTACAAGGTGGGTGCAATCAATACCATCGGTGAACATTTCCGACCAGCATTCATCTTTTACTGACCCACATCATAATTGCTTGGTTTACTTCAACATGATCATTGACTTTTCTGAAGAATAATAAGCAATAACTATAGGCTACTATTCTACCTTGGTTGAACTCAGAAACTTGCTCGAAAGGTGTACGATGTGCTCTGTGAGGCATAATTTAAAGCTTATTTTAAAGGATAAAAAAGCGCATCAAAAATACTCATCATATTTTCAATCAGCCATTTATTTTCCTTTTGTATAATGTAGTGATGGCTTTTGTTTACAGTGCCTTTGTATGATCCATGGATGAGACACTGACCTAAGAAAGATTTTTAACTGACTCACAATTGATAAGCAACCATTTGTTTGCTTACGCTGGTTAATTTAGGTTTTCTATTTTGTGTAGATAGTTTATATTCTATTTGTATTTTTTCAAGGATTGGCTTGACAGAAAAGCAATTTAAATGCTGTACATTATCTTCAGTTTAATCATTATAATTCTAAAGTTAAGCAAATGATGACAAATAAGTTTGTAGTATTTGAAATAAAACAAAATGTCTAACAAAATATCAAGTTATAATTTTACTCACTTTGTACGTGAATAAAAAATTGGTAAGCCAAAGCAAAAATCAATTTAAAGCACTTTCTTCAGAAAAGCTGCATTTTTGTAAAGTCATGTTCAGTTATGTTTGTAGAAAGAGACTTCCAAAGCACTTGTATCGTCCCCTCTCGCTTTCCCTTTGTGGGGCACCAATAAGTGTTACGCGCATGTCTGTAATTCTCAATACTTATGATAAAGCTAGAATTGCTAGAATGAATTACGTACCAGTTCTCATAGCACCACGAACGCCGAACTAAAAATTCTTAGAACCAACAGTTCGTTATTTCCTCCCTTGCCAACAGCTAGGTGTTAACTGCACACACTGATGTACGTTTAGGTTCGTTACCTTGCCCTCGAACGAATCTAATAAAAGCTATATCTCTTTACCTGCCTCTCTTCTCATATATTTTGTAATTTTTGACTCGCAATTTAAGGACCACCTGTACCAATTAGTACGAGTGTTGAACTTAGTAGCATCCATTTTAAAATAAAGGTAATATGTATTGATATGTATCTATATTAGGTAAGTTAATAAAAAAATGCTTCTCAATTTATGATATTCCAAATATAGTTTTTTTAAAATTGTTGTCCTCTGCTATGTCGGCTATTAAAAAATTAAAAACAAGTGATACAAGTTCCAGGTATATAAAGCTATATAAAGCTGAATGGTTTGATAAAGATGGTATGATTGAAAGGAATAAAATGGTTGTATGTTTAATTTGTAATAAAAAAGAGATTCTACGTACAGGAAATTTGAAAAGACATTTTGAAATGTTTCATTCTAATCTTGGCATGTCAGCAGATGAAGAAAGAACTCTTTTACAAAAGAAAAAAGAAAATTTTCCTCAAAGCAATATTTTAAAAAACTTTTTGGTTCCAAAAATAACAATACAGCTGCTAATTTCCATGCTGCCCGTTGCATGGATCGCCACAGGAAATCTCTTTCAGAACGAGAATTTGGAAAAATAGTGTTTACATAATATAGTCGTATATTGTTTTCTGATTAAAAAAAATTGATTATATATGAAACATATAAATGATTTACCTATAAATTAAAGTATAATTAAAGATTAATAACTATAAAAATATATTTTTTCGGAAACCATTAACGACTTGAATTAAGCAGAAATGTAATTAATTGTCTTAGATCAGAAAAATGATAACAATGGTTATGCACGATTAGCATTTTTACTACCTATAAGTTCGGAAATACACTGCTTGCCAGCGTAAATACAGCATCTTGAAGGAAGCATGCAAATAACATGAAATTTATTACATGCATTAGCGGAGGTGAGGTATGCAATTGATTAGAATTTCAGCACCGACGCACATCACTTTTCGCCGAGCTGGCAGCCGAATGGTTAGCGCTCTTGCCTTCGGTTCAACAGTTCGTGGGTTCGAATCCCACCTTGGGCCTGGATGTTTGTAGTGGTTCGGAATCCACTTTAAGCCGTAGGTCCCGGTCTAATCAGCCCTCGTGTGCAAAAAATGACCGTTGAGCGACAACTAAACAAACAAATAAACAAACAAACAAAGCACATCACTTTTCCCTGTGGGGACACTTTAAAGTGCTATTTAAGGCCCAGAGATTTCGACGATTTAAAGTTCGGTTTTGTTTTTCTTTTGATTTTTTCAAAAAAAGATCAATTATGCCTCATAGAAAACAGCGATCATTTTTGATCAAGTATCCGTGTTCAACAGAAAGGACAGTGGCCAACCGAGATTGTAGATTATCTTTCAGGGAAATCAGTAGACGTGCTGGGCGAAACCAAAGAACTGCAATGCGGATATGTGATCGTTGGATGCAGGAAGGTACGACGGACCGACGTGTTCGATTGCATCCAGCTCAGTGAACCACTTCACGTGATGGCAGGCAAATTGTGCGCATGGCAGTAACGAATCGCTCAGACACATCACGAATCATAGCACACAGCACATTCAGTCTGTAACGCATCATCCAGTGTCTGCGCGTACTATTCGACGCCATTTACAGGTTAGTGGTCTGTCTGCAAGACGTTTATTGATTAATCTACCCTTGACGAAGAATCACAGATGTCTCCACCGCCAATGGTGCGATGAAAAAAAGAATATGGATGGCAGAATGGAATGAAATTGTTTTTACAGTCGAATCTCGCTTCTATCTGCAACACCACGATAGCCGCATTCGAGTCTTGAGATACCGTGAAGAGAGGATGCTGAACAGCTACGTTATGCACCGCCACACTGATCCTGCACCGGGTATTATGGTATGAGGCGGTATTGGATATCACTCTCGTACTCCTCTAGTACGCATTGCCGGTACTTTAAACAGCCAGCGCTACATCTCCGAGGTGTTGAAGCCAGCTGTCCTTCCTTACTTTCTGTGCTTGCCTACAGCCATATTTTAACAGGATAACGTGTGACCATACGTGACACGCATTGTCCAAGGGACCGTCAATCACCAGATAGCTTCCTTGGTCGGTTCACTTTCAGGATCTTTCACCGATAGAAAACATGTGGTCCACGGTTACTCAACGATTGACTCAGATTACATCCTGCAGCTGCCACACCAGATCATCTTTGGCAACGTGTGGAAGCTATTTGGTCCGCTGAACTCCAGAACGCATCCAAAGTCTTTTTGAATCAATGCCGAGGCGTGTGGTAGCATTGATCTCCAACAGTGGTGGCTACTTTAGCTACTGATTTTGGCAGGAACCACACTTCACAGAAGTCTATAAATTTAAACATTTGATATTTGGTCAACATGTTATCTATAAAATAAATTTTGTTGTGATATCTCTTGTCTTTCTTTGTTGCAATTTGAGCGACCAGCAGTGTATAATGAAAGAATAGTTAATAAAGCAAACAAAGTTGAAAGGGAAGTGTATTGGTGTTGATATTTTTATAGAATTTGATATTGCATTTAAAAAATTGATATTGACATTCGTAAAATATATTCTATAAAAACAGGTGGTGCAACTAGTATGATGGGGATAAACACTGAATTTATTCAGTATTTTAGGCAAAATAGTTCCCATTTTCTGATTAAATTTCATTGTATAATACTGCAGCAAGTTTTATGCGCGAAGTAGGTTAAAAAAATGTTTCAAGTGTAATGTCAGTTGAAATAAAAATAATCAATTTTCTTGGCATGAGTTCTTGGTTTTTCTTGGCATGAGTTCTTAATAAACTTTATTTTCCTTAGAAGAACTTTATTTTCCTTTTATTACTTTTAGAAGAAACTGGATGCCAATATTCTTTGATTTTGACAAACAACAACATACGATGGTCTTGTTTCGGTCAAGATCTTAATCGCTTTCTAACGTTATTAGAAGAAATTAAGTTCTTTTTCATTGAAGTATTCATCATAAAGTATTGTTTTTTTATAAGCAATCTTCTTCTTCTTCTTAGAATTAGGTTTGTATGTCATTGGGCACCTCTGCTTTTATCAGCATTTTGTACCATTAACTCCAAACCCAATGTTTCCTAGTTCCAGATGCTCGGGTCACCCATTTTATTAATAAAGTCCGATAACCCTTTAATGGAGTCTAGGTGTAACTCTCTAGTATGGATGATGACTAAAGAGGTTAATCTAGGGAGGGCAAGAGCCTCACATTCATAAATGATATGCTCTGTCGTTTCCTCTTGCGTATGACATTTCCAGCAGATAGGGTCTTGCTGAAATAGTCCCATCTGGTCAGAGAGTCAGTCATACTAGGGATAGCTTATTGACTTTCACCAGAAGATGGTTTGGAGGTCATTTCTACCTCAAGTGAAGGATTCATTACTGCCCCTTTACAAGACAGCCTCTGAGTTCACTTGTCTTTTTCAGCAAGGTCAACTTCAGAGGCATCACCTGTAGATGCAGAAAGGATTGTTATTTCTTGTGTCTTTTCAGCCACAAGATAACAATTTATAAGCTCAGTTAATATAAGTCCACCCAGCATTGCCTGAGATACTGGGCAAGGCAAGTTACTCTAGAAGTTTGCCAGGCAACTAGAGGCTCCGTTAAGACACCAATACCGCGGTGCCAATTAGCCCTAGGCACGGAACGCATAACACCAGGGTTTACGGGAGCTGGTTCGCGGCCTCTGATTCTATATTCAAGGCTATCCTGTCATTCCTACAGGACGTTCGGTGATCCACCGCCTACCGACGCGCCTGGTAGCTGCTCAGGCCCCAGGTTTATAAGCAATACTTTTGTTGAATTATCCTTCAAACATTGGTTAAATGATTTAATATTTTATACTATCTCACTCAACATTTTAATGAACTGAATAAAAACCTTCAAGGGTATGAACAAATGGTCTTAATGGTGGTTGAAAATATTAAAATATTTATAACGAAACATGTCATTTTCTTTAAGGATTTGGAAATGAAAAAATGATGAAATATTTTTCTCAATTAAAGAAAAATATTGTTAAAAAATAGTTTTTGCAAATTAGGTTGACATTCAAGAAAATGCAATTCAAAATATTTAATGATTATACTGGAAATAAAACAAGTTTTTTTATTGAAGGAAGATTCAATCACAATTTAACAGTATGGAAAATGCATTTCACTTTATTTTATGTCCATAAAAAGCGGAATTTGAAATAATGGAGTTAACCGAATTTATATGGGGCTAGGTATTGATAAGTTAGGAATGGAATTAGTTGAATTTGAAAGCAACGTAGTGTGGAAAACAAAGTTCGAAGACTTGGTTTCTGAAGTTGAATGAAAACTGTGTGTAAGTAGAGCAGATAATATTTTATTAAAAGTATGGCATTCTTTACCAAATAATTATATATTAATGAAAAAAAAACTAATGAATGTTTTTTTGACGATGTTTGGGTCCACATATTCTAGGAGTTGCCAGAAAGTGACGAAATTTGTCAAACAGGGAGAGAGAGCAACGAAAAATAAGATATCTGAATTTTGAATTTATGTGCAGAATACAGAGCGGGAGAAGGGTTGGGTCAGTGGGTTGTAGGACAACCGTGGACGGCGATACACGAAGCAACTTGCCAAAGCACAAAGTTACTAAGAGTACAAACGACATCCTTAGGAATGGCTCTTCATTCTCTGTCAACCATTTGCCAAAGTGCGTCTTCTGAAGGAGGCATTGGCAGGGTCTGCAATTGGCGTTCAATCATATCCCCAAAAGTACCCGATTGGTGCGAGATCTGGTGACCATGATGGCCAGAAAGCAGCTGTACACCTTGCAGGGCATGTTATCTGATGCAAATAATGTGAGGTTGGGCGTTATCTTTTTTTCATAAAGGGCATTGTGCACCCTCTAAAAGTAGGGGAGTGTCACCGGCCGCATCACATCATCCACACAACGTTTGGCTGTGATAGTGCCATGAATAATAAATAGAGGTGACTTTGAATCGTACGCAATGGTTTCCAAACCATGATGCTGCGTTGTCGCACGGTCCTGTCTTCACGTCAATGCTATACTCGTACGTGGTGACTATCACTGAAGAAACAGAAGCATGGCTCATCTGAGAAGACGATTTGCGTCACTCCGTCATCCACGTCACTGTAATCCGGCACCATTCCAGACATTGACGTCTATGCTATGGAGTCAATGACAGACTTTTTAGCTAGTTTTTTAGCTATACCAATCAATACACCTCATGGACAAACGTACAAATGTGTGTGGTCATTAATTATTGTGTTCCTTTAACACTGTACTACTTCGTCAATCAATCAGCATTCTAATTCATAGAAGAAAAAAAGTATGTAGAATGTTTCTCATATCGAGGAATACGCGCCTGATTCAATCTGAATTGGGTGAATATCGTTTGGAAAATGGTATTACAAATCATTCCTTTTTTAAACAGAATAATATAGCCACGAATATTTATTGTGTCCTAATTTATAGAAGAATTTCTTTTGAAAACACTGATATAAAAATATATTAGCAAAAAGAGGGAAATTCTGATTACAATTGATGATAATTTTACATAACAATGTAGTTGATATTTTAATCATTTGATCACAAAAAACTATGAATAAGAAAACAAACAATCGAGCTCAAAACTGCTTCCTTTTGTAGCTTAATACGATGATATATTTGTAGCTTTATTAATACATGTTCTTCAGAATAGAAATTGCTGAAATATTATTTAAAATATTCTACATTGGGTATGATTAAAGTAAATATCAAATGCTTATAAAAAGTATCATTGAAATAAAATACAAATATTTACTAAAAATATGATACAAAATTCAATTAATAATGACAAAAAACCAAATTAGAAGTCCAGAAATAAAGAAAAAATTGCTTACAATTACACGTATTTATATATATGTAATTGCATGATGAAAAATTAATTTAGTTTCGCTTACTGAGTATTTTTTTAAAAAAAGTATCTTATTTAGCGAAGAAAATTGGATTTTATACTAGCTGCAATTGCCATAACTTTAAATGGACATAAAATTGAAACACGATGAGTATCTCTTCCAGTATATACCAAGATTTCATCTTTATCGCTTTAACTTAGCTCAAGCTAAATTAAACTTACAAAGGCAAAACCTATTATGGGTTCTTACTATGATGATCACAACAAACTAGCATTGAATAAAAATGTATGTGAATGTTTATCTTTACAGTGTTTTTCACGTCCATTTTAGTGATCTGTTTTATGAAAAGACAAAATGTTTTTTAGATTATTTCACAACATATTATGTGAATTAATATGTTTACTCTGGGGTTAATTTTGGAAACACACACACACACACACACACACACACACACACACACACACACACACACACACACACACACACACACATGCACACGCACACACACACACGTGCACACGCACACACACACACGTGCACACGCACACACACACACGTGCACACGCACACACACACACGTGCACACGCACACACACACACACGTGCACACGCACACACACACACACGTGCACACGCACACACACACACGTGCACACGCACACACACACACGTGCACACGCACACACACACGTGCACACACACACACACACACGTGCACACGCACACACACACACGTGCACACGCACACACACACACGTGCACACGCACACACACACACGTGCACACGCACACACACACACGTGCACACGCACACACACACACGTGCACACGCACACACACAATTCTATCCTTCGATTGAAGGCATTCGTCTACAATGTTTGCACATTGAGGATGGGCGTTGTCATTCATAAACATAAATTTTGTAATCATGGCGCCCGAAACAAACGTATATCTTGTTCCATCTTGTTCCAGAAGGAAATCCCGATGGATGTGGCTAGTCATGGTTACATTCTGAAAATGCTGGTTAGTTCTGGAACACAGAATAATTCCTCCCCAAGCGAGCAATCCTGCACCACCGTAATGGTGTCGTTTATTGATGGTAACGGGCCTCTCCATATGAAAGTCCGGCCCATATGAGAATCCATATGAGTCCCATATGAGAATCAGACTGAAAGTTGAACCTCGACTCGTTGGAAAGCATCACACAAGACCACTGTAGCGGTGTCCACAATGCATGCTTTTTACTCCAGGCTACCGTAGGCCACGGTGAGTTGCGGTAAGTGGAACACATCTAACAGCCCTACGAGCATACAGACCAATGTGCCCTAAGCATTTGCATACAGTCTACCTTGAAACTGTCGTACCGGTAGCTGAAGAGAACTGACGAGACAGGTCTGATGCTGTGCTTCGTTTTTTTCTTTTGGCAGTAACTGCCAAATACCAGTCCTCATTTGGCGTTGTAACTCGGGGGCGACCTGTGCTGTAACGTCTACTGACATTATCATTGAGTTTGGATAAATATCTCCAAATTTTCCTTGATATTATCTTTTTCATTTTAATATTCGAAAATTCTTTCTAAATGGATTAATTATAAAGGATATATTTGAACAAGTAACTATTAAACTAATAAGTAACTGTTGTAATGATAGATAAGCAATTATGTTACTGTTCTTACATGTAAGTTTAGAATTTTTCATACATAAATTTTTTTATTCCCCGAGAGAATATTAGATATTTTTTTTATTTTACTTATATATAAGATTATATCAAAGAATAAAAAACAAAAACAACACAAAAGAATCTTTTATTCTACAGTTCACGGATATGTTAACATTAATTAGCTAAGAAATTTCCTTACTCGTACATCAGTTTTATTAAAAAATATTTGCATTTTCTTGTTTCTTTTATACAGGGGTTTTCATAACATTATTATTATATATAATTACTATTTTTTTTGTACTGTACTTGAATAAATTCTCTGATTTTGCGGTTAATTATTAAAAGTAAAATGTATTGTGGAAATTATATTAGATTTATAAATCTTAATCTTTTGTTAATTGTTCAAAATAACAAAATTTTACAGAAGCCCCGGAAATTTATTAGGTTGGTGCGTATGAAATGTCGGATTCTCTTTACATGCGGACGTTTTCCTCCCTGTTTTCGTTATACTTTTGTATTTGGCATAACCTCATTCATACTCGTATTGTCCATTGCCAGAGACTCATTTCAGCAAAATAGGTTTTCTCGAAGGTCTTCCCTTTTTTATTTCTTTTGAGTTTATTGCCGATATGAATTCTGCCGACATTAGCGTCATTTTCTTATATGAGTACAAACTTGGTAATAGTGCTGCAAAAGCTGCACGCAACATAAACCAAGCGTTTGGGGAGAATACGGTTAACGATCGGAAAGTGCAGCGTTGGTTCGAAAAATTTCGGACTGGCGATTTTTCACTGCAAAATGAGCCGCGCGGAAGACCCAAAACGTCTGTGAAGAATGATGACCTGAAGGCTCTAGTGGAAGCGGATCCAGCCGTATCCACGAGGGAACTTGCTATCAGGATGAAAGTTGACCATACAACGATATTGAGACACCTTTCTGAGATTGGCAAGGTTAAGAAGATGGACAAGTGGGTACCGCACGCACTGACAGAGCGAAATAAGCTGGATCGGTTAAACGTATGCTCATCATTGCAGCATCCACCATATTCACCGGATCTCTCGCCGACCGATTTTCATTTTTTCAAGCATTTAGAGCTGTTTCTAAGGGGCAAACACTATGAAAATGAAGACAGTCTAAAAAACTCGATATCAGAGTTTATTAATTCTAAAGACCAAAATGTTTTTAAGACAGGCATCTACGCTTTAAAATCTCGTTGGGAGAAGTGTATTGAAGCAAATGGAGCATACTTTGATTGAATAAACAGCTTTTGAAGAAAGATATGCAGTTTTATACAATCACTTAAGAATCCGACATTTCATACGCACCAACCTAATATTTAGAGGGGAAAAATATTCATTTTCTTAAAATGAGGCTAGCAACTCATGCAGATAAAGAATTCTACATATAAAATGCTCTTTGAACATCGTCTTGGTGTATGGTTGAGACTTTTCCTTTCTTAGCCCAGCAAATATCTAGAAAAATTTTCCCTTATGATGTTTTAAATGATCTTAAGAAAATATGCTGCTTAAAACAGCGTTTAGAATAGTTGGTTATGAATAATGAGAAAACCAAGATAGGGAAAGAAAAATAATCAAACAGCATGTGGTAATATAATCATTTAAGAGGTCTAGTAATTTAAAGGTAACTTCTGGTAAATATGTTGTTATGAAATGAAATATGTTGTACCTTGAAAATGGATAAATATATTTTCAACAAATATCAAAAATGATAAATTCGGCCTTGAGCAAAACAAGGTTATTGATGAGTTAAAGCACCATCATTTGGTGATTTTTGTCAAGTGCAAGGCAAGACTAATAATTTTTTCGGTAGCTATGAACTATAATAAACTCATTCTTAAAAATATTAAGGTTCTTTTATGTTAAATCTTAATCATGAATTATTTTCGTCTTAACGTTGATTGGTTTTGTTTTTGCACAGACAAAGATACATATTTTTATACAATTATGAGTAATATATATAAATTTGGTCATAAAAGTTTATTTACTTATGTATAAAACACTTCTATTTGGCTACTTTTATCATACTTTGCTTTAAGCATAAACATATTTTTCTAGCTGTGATAAATTCCTCCTTGAAAAAATTAAGTTACTTTCGCCTTAAACTTTATCATTTTGATCTACTTGTGACTTTGCTGGACATACCTATGCATCTTTTCTACTATATCTATATTTTTTTCTACTATATCTATCTATCTATACACTTCTATCTATATTTTTCTAATAATGATTAAATTCATCCTTGAAAAAGTTAAGTTACTTTCGCTTTAAACTTTATCATTTTGATCTGCTTGTCATTTTATTGGACAAACATATGTATCTTTTCTACAAATACGACTCATGTGAATTTTACATTGAAAAAATTGAATTACATATGGAAATAATCTTTATTTGGCTATATACTTTGAAGCTAAACCTCTTCATAAAATAAAATCAGCAATCGGTAGTGACAGATATTGCTGACTCATTTGCATAGAAATAATTTCTGTGGTGACCCACATTGTGGTTTGTCGTCAACTGAGCCACTGTATGCCGTTGATTATATTTTAAAAAGCGAACAGCCTCTGACTTCATGCATCGTTAAAGATGTGGGGACATCCAACTTCGTGATGCTTGCTTCTCATCCCACTTAGCATAGGTACTCATAACGACTGTTCGCATGCAGTTTTAATCTGAACTAGGGTTTTGTAATGGTTAGAATTCAATTAAAAAAATCCAGGTTCGAATAATTTTCGTATGTAAAATGATATAGAAAAACAACTAATCAGAGCAACCTTTCACTTGTGGCAAAAATCATAATGGCCATTAGAGTTCAATAAAAGTGATCGTCATAACCACAACATTCTATAGCTAAGAGTTTTTGTAAGTTGTCCGTAGACTTGAGTTTGATAACTTTGGTAGTACTTTTAAAATACTATAAAGAAAATGTTAAATCTATGTATATATCCAGGCCTTAAAATATATGCAGGGTGGTTATAAAAAAATTAAACACCTCTAATGAACGGCATTCAACGAATAAACGTGTCAACGGAGCTACGATATTTTGTACATGGGCTATACATGAAATGCGTTTATGGAATTTCGAGATAAAATTTTAATTATAAAATATCCACCAGAGGACACCTTTTCGGGAAAAAAATGAAATCTAATCCTATGAATGATCGAAACGGAATACAGAAACAATATTAAGAAGCCTGAACAAGAATTCTGAGTAATAAAATGTAAAGCCGGGAAATCTGTCAGTTGTAGGTGAAAAATGCCGAGATTTGCATGCTTGGGAAAAAGAGAAAGCTTTATGCAAAACAGGTTAGGGAATAAATCGCTTGCAGATATTGTCATCTTTAAGTTGATGTTTCCGGCTGTACTAATGACGATCACTTTAGTTGAACGTTCGTTATTGGTGAAGATGTTTTACGAAAACAAGGGAAATGCTCCTGCTGCAGTTTGTGTAAGAACTGCAGCAGAAGGTGTAGAAATAACTTACGGCCTGGACTAATGTCTATTAAAAACATTCGGGTCACGATAAAGATATTTGAAGAGGCGGGAAAATTAGGAATTCAACTTGGAAGAGGCCGTAAACTTGTCATATTAGTACTTGTTGATGCTATCAAGACAGTTGCTCACACAATCACATATATCAGAGTTTGGGAACAGTTTCTCAACGGACAAGTTATTCTTAAACACTGTCCAAGTACTTAGAAACATAATGCACTACACCCTATACAAGATTTCCATATCCAGAAGCTGCTTGTTAGGAATAAAGCACCACGTCTGTTATTCACAGTCAGTCTTCTCAATAAAATGATTGTTGACACGTAATTACCTTGGAATATTTTGTGGAGCGAAGAGGCTCATTTCTACCTCTTCGGGAGAGTCAACACACAGAATTGCCGCATTTTGGCTGATGAAAATCCATGGATCACACTGAAACTCCCCTACAGTCTACAAAGGTCACTGACTATCTTATGTGCATTCATGGCGAAATTCCTTTTAAGGCTATTCTTCTTTGAGGAAATCGATGAACAGTGACTTGTCACATGTTTGTTATAAACCATAGGCACCATGACGTGCTTCAGACGTTTGTTGCATTACAACTACAGTAAAAGAAGTCCTTACATTGACCATTTTCATGAAGGATAGTCCGCCTCCACGTATCCAGTGGTCTGGAAAGGCGCTATTTCTCCAACACTTCACAGCAGAAAGCGCTATTAGTCACTCTTTTCTTAATCCATGCCCACCACGTTCGCCAGATCTAATTCTATGTGATTCCTAGTTATGGGGCTTTTTAAAAAGTCTGGTGTATCACAGAGGCGTTGCGACGTTGAATGACTTAAAGAACTATATGACACTTCATGTGCTAAATCTCATAATCAATAACGATCTGCTGTTGAACACACTGTCCATCGACTTAAAATTTTGCAAAGGAATAAGGTGGTCACGTGAAGCACCTTACCCTACATCATGATTAACCACTGCTCTTCTTGTGCAATTTATTCCTAATCAGTTCTTATTTCTACAAGCTAAACTCTATTTTTGTTTCGCCCTTATCTTTACTTAATGTGGTTCAATGACAAATCAACTGAAACTAGTCAATAAATGTTAATATTGTTTCTATATTCTTTTTTGGTCATTCATTGCGTTGCATTTCATGTTTTTTTCGGAAATTTACTCTCTGTGAGAAATTTCGGAATTAAATTTTTTTTAGGAAGTCCAATGAGAGGGAATCTCGCTTATTGTCAATCTACAAAATTTCGTTGCATTCTGTTCACTTGTCTGCTCTGTAGGATGCCGTTTATTGGGGAAGTTTAATAATCACTACCCTGTCTGTTAAGGTTTGACAAGTAATAAACCAGTCTTAATGTTGAACTTTATGCTGAATTTAGTTTCATTTGAGAAGATCAAGCTAAATAAATTCGCTTGTAAATTTCAGATAACTTTATCTTTTGATTTTAAATAATATGATCTTACAATAAAGTCACTTTCATTTAAAAGCAATATTGATAATTACTCTACCAATGCGTAAAAGATATTTTGATAACCCAAGACATGTATGTTTTTCCGCATGTCAACAACACACTATCTTCAGGTATTTTAATTAGTCATTGTAACAGCAAAAAGATGGGATAAATTTCTAAGCACTAAATCCGAGAGTTTTCTCTGTATAAAGCGGAAATATTTCTCACATTCTTTGGTGATTCACAATGGCTTGGTGACTAAGATCAATGTTTAATTTAAATATATTTGTGAGCTTAGAGCTTAAAATATTTGGAGAAATACCATTCAATCATGAATAATTCAAAAGTGCCAAAACTCACATACCTGAAAATATTTTTAATATTAATCCTATTTCTTTTTTGAAATATAATATGTTCATTGGCGGAAATTTTTTATTTCAAGAATTGAATTTTAATTTAAGATTGCAAGGAATTCCTAATAATATATTATTTAATAATAATATTAGAATTTTCAGGAAATTAACTGTAAAAATTTAATTTTATTTATTTTTCCAAAGCGGTGAATTCTTGGGATTTATGAATCAATTCATGATAACGCTAAATTTTATGAATTATTCATTTAACTGATGAATAAGTGCTGCCCCATTTATAACAGAAGACTTATAAAAGATTAGAATCTCAATACATTTTGAAAGAAAATTCGTTGATACAGGTAAAACAACGCAAATTGTGATTTTAAACTGTCTGTAGAACTTATTTCAGTTTGTTAAGTTATATATTATGGAATAATAACAATTTATGAATAAAACAAATTGTATTAATAAAGAAAATAAGTTCATCACAATGCATTTTTTAAGATATCATTTTGTATGTTAAGTATTTTTTTGATGTAACAATAATGAAATGCCGACCAATATAATCTATTTTCATTAATGCCGATTCTTAGAAATGCACAAAAGTTTATGCATATGGAATTTAATGTTTTATTACCAAAGTGAACAAATATAGAAAATGGATATATATATATATATATATATATATATATATATATATATATATATATATATATATATATATATATATATATATATATATATATATATATATATATATATATATATATATATATATATATATATATATATATATAAGATGTTACCTTTTAAATTCTGAGAAGTTTTTGTATTTTATAAGAATTAAAAGTTCGACAAAAGAACAAGTTAACTTTTCTACTGTTATTTTTTCACACTAAAGCTAATCGAACCATATTTCTGCAAAATTGCAAATTGCTTGAAGCATATATGCAAGAAGTAAAGCCTAAAATAAAATATCAGTACAATTATACTTCCAAACCAGTTATTTTCAATAAAAATAAAATTTTTGGAAACTTTCCTATTGCATATTTTTAATTCGTTTATTTCTTTTAAATTTAAGAAAGATGTGAGTAATATTTTTCTTAATTTTAAAGAAAATAAACTAATATAAAACATACAATAAAAGAAGCATACCAAAAATTTTATAGATTATATTAAACATTCCTTACAAGAAACAATAATATAAATATTGTAGATCATAAACATCTAAATATACATTTCTGATTTAGAAGAGGTATATAACAAATTACATGCCAACTGTACTCAAGTAATAAGTCAACGTTTTCCAAAAAAGAAAGATTCCAATTCGATCGTAGAAACAGTTGAAGAGATCAGTCGATGTTACAATTCTGCTTTCACATGTGTATTTTTAGGGTGAATATTTGAAAATTTTTGGTGTTTTCTTTCTTGCGAAACATGATTGAGGCCCACTATCTTAAAGGAGCTGACATGGACTGCAGTATAGGGGGATTTTCAAGTACTTCGCATAGGAATTTCTTTGCTGTTTTGTTATTCTTTGCAAGATTGTTACATAATCAAATACTATAACTAATAAATTTATAAGCAGATATGTGTATAAAATATTGTCATATCATATATATATAAATTACCATGAAGTGATTCCAGCCCTTTAGAATGTAATATGTTAGAAGAAGCGTTACAATATTTGCTGATCTTATGCAGCAAAAAATACAACTTTGATTTCTATATGAAAATATGTTTAACTTCAAATTTTGCTTTTATGTGATGTTTTTTAGTACTGTAAAAACAAATATAATAGTACCAAATATACAATGATATATGAATTAATAAAAATGTGAAATGAGATAGTATGCATTTTTTTCGTTAACAAAGCAGGATAATATAGTATATATATATGATTCGGTGTATTCTCACTTACTCATCTGAAACGTGGACATTGATTGAGAAGGACAAAGAAACCATCTCCATTTTCGAAAGAAAAACTTTAAGAAGCATCTTTGGTGGAATAAAATGTGAGAATACATGGTGAAGAAGAACTAATTCTGAGCTCTATAAACTATATAAAGAACCAAATATTGTTAAATTTATCTCAATAAAAAGACTAAAATGGGCAGGACATTTGAGTCGGATGAACGACAATCGGGTGACGAAAAAATTCTCTTGGCTCGCCCCATTGGCACCAAAAGAAGAGGACGACTGAAACTCCGATGGCGTGACTGCCTTGAAAACGACCTAAAAACACTAAAAGTGACAAACTCGATGACCTTATCCAAAAATAGGGAGTCCTGGTATGCACTTCTGAAGAAGGCAAAGGCCCACCCTGGGCTGTCAGGCCAATGAAGAAGAAGAATATAGGTATATATATAAATATAAATTATATATATATATATATATATATATATATATATATATATATATATATATATATATATATATATATATATATATATATATATATATATATAAATTATATGTATATATATATGTTGTTGTGTCCAATCCTTCAGGATCTAGTGGCAGCTAGATCAAATCCATGATTCCATGCACCCCAGCAAAGTCAAGCACCAGGAGAGGGCTGTTGCGAACATCCTCTAAAGTGAGCCCCAAGCAATCGAGAATATGATGCGGGGAAGTAGCCAGCAGATGGCACTTGGGACACGTTAGAAAGATTTTACGGCCGGATTCAAAGGACATGCGTTTCAGGTGCCCACTGAAAAGTCTTGTGATAGCCGTTTGGTCCTGTCTGCCAGCCTCAATATGTAATGCTCCTCCTGGTTTTGACCTACAGTACCAGGGATGGGCTGGAGGAGAAAGCCAGACTTTCCGGTCTCTATTTTTCGCCACGGAGAAAATCTCTTCAAAAGTTAGGTCATAATCAGTACTGGTCGTCGCAGAGCAGCCTCTTTTTGCTAAGGTATCCGCAGCTTCATTTCCAGGAATGTTGACGTGGGAGGGGATCCACTGGAGGTGGACCTCCCTGCGCTTTGAAAGAATTTTAAGCATATTGAATATTTGGATGCTAACAAGGTCATTTACACGCCTCCAGTCCTGTAGATGTTGGATTGAACTGCGGCTATCTGAAAAACTCCAAATTTCACTAGAGTCTGTGGAGTGGAGAATGGTGTTTAAACCCTCCTTAATAGCAATTAATTCGCTCCTAAAGACCGAGCAGTTATCTGGGTTGCGTCGAGATATCCGTACAACAGGGTTCACAATATCGATGCCACTCCCAGTGTGATTTGACTCGTCTTTACTACCATCTGTATATATAAGAGTAGCATCACTCGGGACACTATTTATGACCTCAAGAGCCAGTTGTCGTAAAAATTCAGGGACATCAGAATTTTTGTTTGTGTGGGACGGAAGTTCAGAGTGGAAATGAACTCCGAGTAATCCCACAGTCGGGTTAACACAGGGTGTTAGAGATAAGTACTCCACCGATTGGGAAATAATCTCCAGTTTATTGGCCAGTCCAAATGGGCTATCCTTTTTGAGTCTCTGATTATTACTCCAGTTAAGCAGATACGCAGATATACGGTTCTGATTTCCATAGCTTCTTAATTTGTTGAAGTATTTCACCAAGTTCGAGCTTCTAACAAGACTAAGAGGAGGCAGATTAGCCTCGTAAAGTACAATATCGTTTGGGCAGCTGTTTCTCAGGCCGGTTATAATGCGAGCCGCACTCAATTGCACTCTCTCCAATTGGAGAAGGTTAGATGTCGGGGCGCAGAAGTATACTCAAGGATAGGATTAACAAGCTCAATATATGTTTACCTGAGCGTTTTGGCATCAGCGCCCCAGTCTCTGCCAGAGATGTACTTGAGGATATTCAGTCTCTTGCGGCTCTTGATTACTAGATTTGAAATGTGCCCGTTGCACGTAATCTCCTGATCCAGGACAAAGCCCAAGTACTTTGGATGCTTAATATATGAAATAGGCTGGTCTTGGAATAGAACCTGGGAGTGGTATGAGTACAGGTGCTTATTGGTGGTAAAGAATCCAACGTATGATTTTGTGACATTGAAACACAACTTGTGGTCATTTGCAAAGTTCCGCACATCCATTAACGTAGAATTTAAGGTTAATTCAATATTTTTTTCACATCAGGGCCGGAGCACCACAGCACAATGTCGTCAGCAAACATTCCGACATCACACTCCTGAAAAGTGATCGCTTCTAATCCAACCACAAACAAGGAAAACAGAGTTGAGCTGAGGAATGTGCCCGTTATATATATATATATATATATATATATATATATATATATATATATATATATATATATATATATATATATATATATATATATATATATATATATATATATATATATATATATATATATATATATATATATATAGAAAATGTTTTTCAGCTGTGACATTAACTTGTGACAAAGGAATATTGTTTTATTATTAATTTATGATCACACACACACTATTACTTTATTTCAGATCTTTACCAAAGAAATTCGTGAAACACTTGTTACAGCGAAATAATTTTATTTTAAGTATAGATCTAAATTCTCACAGGTATAAATGTAAGGAGGAAATTTATCAAATAAGTCTACATTTTGAGTTTTATAGAAAAGAGTGGTAGATAATATTCCTTTGTCACAAGCTATTTTAGAAGAACATTCTTTTCAAGTTCCTTTTTTTGTAAGTCTTCTATTGACAACACTGCGAAAAAAATCTT
This sequence comes from Latrodectus hesperus, assembly GCA_037975125.1. NCBI lineage: Eukaryota > Metazoa > Arthropoda > Arachnida > Araneae > Theridiidae > Latrodectus > Latrodectus hesperus. The sequence continues at coordinate 36,512,704 of CM075862.1, forward strand.
TCGGAGTAAAATAAGTACCCTGACGATGCGAGTTCCATAAAAGATATAATAAACATAAATAAAAAGAAGAACTTTGGTATTTTCAATTCGCAGAAAAGGCCAAGAGCCTCTTTTTATGCTTTGTCTGCCCCCAAAACTGCAATCGAACAAATATACTCACTCAAGCATTTCGCGAAATAAGTCTTTCACTTTCCGACAAAAATTTTTTTTTGCATAAAAATTTGTACTTTTTTTTCATTTTTCGTTTAAGATTATTATTATTTTTTTTCCTTCATGTAGGAGGAAATATCGCTTGGTAAGCCAAAATGTAGGAAAAGTTTGGCACGAAAAGATTGAAGAGGAAAATTTCAAATCCGCGTTATTATTTTTCGTTATTTCGGCCTATTTGAAATGCAACCTCTCATGGGCAGAAAAAGAAGATAAATTCCAAATGGTGGAGAAAATGTAGACAAGCAAGAAAATGTTTGAGGTGGTACTGTGTTAAAAAAAGATATTTGTGTGGTCGGGAAGTAAATTTTAATACTTTTGAATTCGAAACATTTTGGTTTATTCCAAAAGCAACACCTTATTTGTTGATTATTAATCTTTGAGTTCAGTAATTGATATTGAGAATTATACTTTGTTAAAATGATACTATACAAACTTATTTTATATAATGATAAGTAAAATTATGTTCATTCCCAGAAATGTTTGTGTATTTTTTGTCACATAACATGACATCTTCAATTCCAAAAAACGTAGTCATATCTATGGGTTTATGTACTTATTGTATAATCATAATACGTTCATTTTCCTCCCCCTTCAGTTCAATGCCAAAATTGAGGGAGTGGATCCTCTGGTGGTGCCATCTATCGGAGGATTTAAAGAGCAAAGTCGTACTTTCACCTTCGTGATGCTCTGCTTAAGGGAAAGACGCGCCCTATAGACTGTAATTCGCATAGCGAGCTTGGCTTGTCCAAGTGTCATTAGTAGCAACAACAATGCTTATAAGATTCCTTTTCTGATGAAGGAAGTTTTCGGTTGTCTTCTAAAATGTAATTAAAAAGGGCAATGTTTCGATCTGATGTAAGATGTTTATCTCCAAATATTGTTTCAAACATTGAATCCGTGATAAATGTATTCAAGAGAGATAAAAATTTATAATTCCTAAGGTATGAAACATAAAAAGCAATTTTATCACATATCATTATAATATTCATCTTCAGAAATAATTGCTTATGCTAAACTTAAATTAGTACAATGAATTAAGATAAATGTTTCGCCGATTAAGCGCTACTTAGCAAACATTAGCTTTGTTTGAACATTGCATACATAACTATCAAAGAGAGTATTATAAAATTTGAATAAAGTATCTTACGAAATAAATTGCTAGGCTTACCACCAGAATATTCACAACGTTAAATATATCTAAAGTTTAAAATAAAATACTTCCTTTAAAGGCTCGCATAATTAATGAAGAAAAAGCATTTATTTTATGATTATTGACATTAATTTCAGTTTTTTTTAAATAAAACACTACATGATTCAATTTGAATAAAAAGGTTGGCGTATATTATTTATGTTAGGATTAAACACAAATTTCGTCTTAATGGAGTTTTATCATCTAAGAAGCGATAATTTTCTCTCTTAGGATCCTTTTTAATCATTTTAAATTAAGAAATCCATTTAAATTAACAGCCCCTATTTAAATTAAGAAATATTATAAATTATCCAAATTTATTGTTCAAACTGTGTGTGTTTTTTAAAATTCACTGATATTTTAAATAATTTTAGAAAAAAAGTAACGTTTTTTTATTTTAGCAAATTAAATGAGGTACAATAATCATTAAAGATGTTCGTACTAAACGAAAGGATATCATGGATGATTTACTCCGTAAAAGGCATCATAAATTAGTATTATTTATATTTGATAACGGTCATTATTTGTATTTTGTTTGTGAAATTTCAAGGAGAATTATCTAGCCAAAAAAATCAAATAATCAAAATTAATTAATTTTGTTTATTACGCTGTGATGATATTTTTCTCTCAAATGTCAATTTGAGACATATGGTTTCAAGATTATTTTTAAGTATTACAAGCAACTACTCTCTAAGCAGTCTGTTGAAACTAAAATAGACCAATAATTATTCAGTCATTAGCTTGTCAATTGAAATTACAAGAAATTAAAAGTAATATTTTAGTAAAGAAAATTATGTGTTTAATATAAACTTCATACATTTGCGTTATTTATTCACTGATTTATTGCTTAAGTGAGTGATCTTAAAAAGTGATATCAAACTTTTTCTTTCCATCTATTGGATACATGCACATGAGGTCATATGACAACGTAAATGTTTCAATTTCAAGAACTGAATCGGGAATAAGGGCTACTCATTTCCTAAAACATTAAATTTAATTATTGTGTACTTAATTATTTCAGATTTTTAGGCATATGATTTCATTCTAAATTGAAATTTTTTTAATATTGTATATAATGTAATATAGATAAATGATCATCATGTTTTATAATTTCAGTTATATCATTTTTAAAATAAAATTTTCTGATTTGTTCCTTTTTTTCTTGAAATTAAAAAAAGGGATTAATAAATATTTAATTTTTTAAATCTTTTAACAATTGTAAATTGATTACGTAATTGATTACATTTTGATTGACGTTTAATCTTTTGACAATTGTAATTTCTTTCTTGTTAATTTCATTCACATAACAATTTTTCTCATTTTTATTTGTAATACATATAAAGTATTATTTACGGACAACACATTACCTCAGGTACAACATTTGGGCCTGATTAAGAAATTCATATTTTGACACTGCTTAGTAGGCAGCCTAGCATTCGAAGGCTATTATAAGACATTTTATTATCCACTGCAAAAATTGCGTTCTTTGAACACTTTTCATAGATAGTATTCACGTGTCACAAGGGTGGAAACCAGGAAAACTCAGAAGCATCCACCTCGACAGACTTTCACGCATAAAGCAGAAGCGCAGCATCCATATCCCTCTGTTCAACAGTGGCTGAGATCGAACCCGAGACCTTATACTTCAAACAGTGAAGTCCTACCACTAAGCCACGGTGAGTCCAAGAAATCCATAATTCTCTAAATGAATTGATAAAAGATTTTGAAGATTTTTCTGAGCAAAGTATCAAGAGGAATCTTGTCTCAGTTTCTGACTTTGAAAGGTCGACTGCTATGACCATTAAAAAAAGATGTCGAAGCATGTGAAAAAGATAAAAAAATTATCAGAACTCTCATTGAAAAATTATTTTAACAATTTTATTTCGAAAACTAAACGAGTTGTGTCAAAAATGTCAGTAAGAAAGTTGTAGAACAACAATTGAATAAAAAAAGATATTTTGAAAGTGCAAAGAAAAGAACATGTACAGGTCATTGTTACATCTTATAAAAGATTAGATATTTTTACTTTCAGCCTTTGTTCAAGTTGTATTGGGACTGAAGAAGTGCAGATTTAGTGCTGATAATAAATTTATTTAGTAACAACGAATTACTCTTTTCTATGCATTTTCGTGACATTACTAATTTAGAATTGTTTATTTTTCTATACTTTAGGAATCATTTGGTTTTGAATCAAAATTAACCTATAATTTTAAATTGAATTTTTATCCACATATTCTCTAGTTTCCTTAATGGGATCATTAACTCTAGAATTTTTTCACTAGGGGTGCTGCAAGTTGTTCCTTTTTTTTTTTAGAGTATAGCCATTTTCCTATACTTTGATACAATTTCTTATAACTATAGATACTGAATTTTCGAAATTAAGAAAATAGGACTTTATTATTCATCCTGTATATAGTAACATAGAATGATGAATGAGGAATCATATTACATTATTTATTATCACTTTTTATTTAAATTTGAATGTTGTTCTTAAGAGTAAAAAATACATTATTGTGAAAGCACTGATTTACTATGCATTAAATAAACATTAAAAAATACTTTACTTTATTGTCTTGTTAAGTGCATAGGTATTTCTTTTAATTTTATAAGTTGTTATTTTTTACGATTTGTGCTTATTTCTAATGGTATGGTGTTTTTAGGATAAATATTTAATCTGTATCTTTTGTTAGTGAGTGTTAAGTAATGGTTGTGAATATTTCTTAGACATTCAGCCGTTTATGGTCTATACACATAGACTTTTAAAATTTTAAATTTTTTTAGTATTGCCTTATATTTGTATGTAAAGCAGGATATTTCTCAAATATCGACCTTGTTATTTAATGGGGGCAACGAATGGCATATTTAAAGTTTTTATTGAGTGCCAATTCAAGGAAAAAGACAAAATCTTATGTACCTCTAATGCCTTAAGAAATGAATATTCCAACTTTCTTTTTGATTTTTATATTTTTGATTTATATTCCTCTAGATATGAATATTTAAAATTGCATATTCATAAAATGTAAAATTTGATTAATCAATGACCAATATTTACTTCGTTATTAGGTCACTATAGTTGTTGCTGTTTTTTTAGAATTTTTTAATCATTGGCTTTTTAAAGGGTTAAACGCATTTTCACAATTCTATCAAATACAAAATTATAATAAGAAAAAATTTAAATTTCATTCTTCACATTTAAGAGGTATTTTTTTCCGAGATTCAACAAAAAAAAAAGCGCTTTTTAATTCTGTATTAAAGAAAACAATGAATTTAAATGTTATTAATAACTAAATCTAATATTTATTGCATAAAAATGGGATCACAAATGTTTGGAACACTAAGCCTAATTTCAAAGCTAAAAACATTTTTATTCTAAAATTAATTATGCCGTCAATTAATGATATATTCGTGTTATTAAATTACACACCCTGAATATATAACTTTAAGGAAAGACATCTTTTTGATTTTAAATTCCTAAAACGTCTGTCTTTTTCTTTTAGAAATAAAGAAATGGTGATAAAACAATGAATTTATTAGAAATCTTCTTAATGAATTATTCAAACGAGATCTTAATTAAGAGACTTAATTAAATTATGAATAAGCGAATCACCAGAAAGCATCTTGCATTAAACATGTTTTAACTTATAAATAAAGCATGGTTTTTCTTCCTGTGCTATTTGTTTATTTAATGATTATTTCCATCGTAAATTGCTTGGTATTTAAAAAAAATGAAGTCTACATTGTTTTATTGTTAAAATCTAATGGTGCAAGAATAATTCAATCTAATTATAAAGTCAAATGTAGTTGTTCATTTATCAAAATTAAATCCCAATTCATTGTTAGCTTCTTTTTTCTATACATGGTCTGAAATTTGCATTTGACTTCGGTTGCAGATTTAAATTTATGATCTTGACTCTTAAACTACCAAATTTGATAAATAAAGCGTGAAATTTTTGATGTTTAAATTCTTGCATTACAGGCGCCTATTATAAAAGAAATTTTTCATAAATTTTCAGTAAATTAATATTTCAACTTTTTGATTAAATCAATCTAGTTCATTTTATTGGGTTGGATTTGTTTTATAGAAAAATTATCATTTCAAATAGATCTTCCTCGTTGCTTTACGTTAGAATGAATTAATAATGAATTAAGAGATGCCTCGAAAAAGCTATTAAACATTTTGGAGCGAATATTTTTAATTGGTAAATGGATAATATTTGCACAGTTGCAGTATAATCCGGCATACCAAATTCAGAATTTTTTGGCAACGAAGCAATGTTACAAAAATGACGTATTGTGATGTCTCACGATGACGCAAATACTAGATTTGTCAAAATAAAATTTTCTGCATAATTCTTATAAGTCTCCATCTTTATGTAATAAAAATCAAATTGCCAGATAAATATAAAAATCCGCCAAAAAACCATCCAAACTCAAAATTTGGCATACTAATTAATACGGTCATTTGTGCCATACTATTAAAATTTTAACATTTTAGAATTTATATAATTATTTTGGCATTACAGTATAATGTCTGGAGTCTGAAGATGTCTTAGATGTCAATGGGAATGTCTAGCGTAGCATTCTGATAAGGTTTGCTTTCTCGCAAATATGGTTGAAAGGAATTAATTGAATTAGGATACCAAGAGCTTATTGTAGCCATAGAAAAAAGTATATATGGCAATAATAATAGAATTGTAAGTGCTTTACCGCACGTTTCAGTGTTTGCTGTAAGACCGAGCTTTAAATTTACATCAGTTTTAAGGCTTCTACTAATTTACTAAAGTAGCATTAAAGGTCTAATACTGTTGATTGTTTTAATGAAATTCTACTTTTATGACTGATACAAAAGTGATTTAGAATTTCATCATGAATTTTTGAATTAATTCGGAATAAAATATGTTTAATTATTGGTCGAGATTATTTATTTTAGATCCTAAACTTGGATACATCATATAGATAACAATATTTTACAAGATTAAGCATACTTTTTCAGTAAAACAAAGTTTCAATAAAATTGATTTTTTAAACTGTAATAATTTAATTTATATTGAAAATTTAGTCCTTCGTTTTTTGTATTATATGCGTTTTATTCCGTATATCATCAACGAAAGGATTAAAAAAATGTGTGTGTTTTGGTTTTCATTTAATTTTTCTCTCATCGTTTTGTCCAGAGAGAGAGAGAGAAAGAGAAAGAGAGAAAGAGAAAGAAAGAGAGAGAAAGAGAAGAGAGAGAGAGAGAAAGAGAGAGAGAAAGAGAGAGAGAGAGAGAGAGAAAGAGAGAAAGAAAGAGAGAGAGAGAGAGAGAGAGAAAGAGAGAGAGAGAAAGAGAGAGAGATTTAGTTTTGCATTTCAATCTTAATCAATCGTAATTTTTATTACGCTGCTTAAGATTCAATGATTTCATCAAAAACATTTTTTGAAAAAATACATTAAATCCTAAATTTTTGAAAATAAAGTGTCTGTCATTATTCATGACAATGGACTCTTTTAGATAATTTCAGCATATTCTTAAGAACATTTCCCATATTAACCTGAACTATATTGTTGATTATATTGATAGAATATTTAAGAAAGTGATTAAATTATATAAATTGTTATAAAATATCCGTTACAAACCGGATAAAGTATCTGTAAAGTATCAGTTATTAGTAGAAGGTCTAATTTTATCAATGGGCTTTACTAATGATGACAATATTGGAAGAATATTTAAGAAAATGATGGGATAACAGATTTTTTTAGATGAAGTATCTACCAATATTCGTGGTAATATATCTATGAGATAAAATATCTATACAAAAATAATTTATGTTATAAAATATTTGTTAAAATCGTGATGAAGTATCTTTTAAATAAAGTAGCGTATATTGACAGAAAATCTAGTTTTATAAATTGGCTCTACTATCGATAACAATATAGGAAGAATTCTTATGAAAGAGATAGAATAGCATACTTTTTTAGATGAAATATCTATTAATACTTATACTAATGTATCTAATGAATAAATAATTTTTGTCATTTATTATATTTCATTTATTAGTAGGTTTTTTACTGTTGATTTTACAGAAAAACACAGTGAAAATAATTAGTACAAATTCTTTATAATGTATTCTATCACTTATTGTATGTGATGGGAAATGCAATTTAAAAAGTCATAGTAAATTTTGAAAGTAACTGGATCAAATTATTTGTAAAATAATTCATCAATGTTATTATTGGTTGCAGTCACAAATCATTATAATCAAATTTTCTATTACTATTATATGAAATATGCAAGAGCAATGGCAAAATTTAAGCATATGTTAAAAATTTGCCTTAAGCTGATTAGAACATTTATTTTATTAAAAAATATGTATCATTATTTGTATCATATATCAAAAATGTATCATATATTTAAAAATATGCATTATATATTAAAAATATGTATTATATATTAAAAATGTGTATCACTATGGTATTGTTTAATTATGAATGTTTCATTATATAATATGTTTCATTATATAAAATGTGTATCATTATGGTATTGTTTGTTATCAGTTAATGGAATTTATTAATTTAATCTAACTTTGGAGGTTATAATAGAAAAAATGGTTGACGAAATGATCAGATTAGACGTTGTGTCAGATAAAATTTCTGTCATTATAAAGTCAAATTTGTTCTTCTTTATAGATGCCAATTTTTAATGAAATTCGTTATTGGTGAATGTATTTAATTAAGCTGTAAAGAGGTGATCATAACGAATATTTTGACATGCAAGGCATCTAATATTATTTACGCTAATATAACTATCCAATAAAAAGCTTATTTCTAAATCTAAATCATTTATCAATTGCATGTACAACTTTTGACTATAACAGAATAAGTTCTTAAAAAGAGATGAGTTCAAGTAATCTATCACATTTCTGTCATTATTGACTGATTTTCTGTTATTATGAACTAAGTATCAATTGGAACCGTTATTGGTTCCTGTAATGGAATACATTTTTTGAAAGAGATATAATTAGATACTTTATGAAAAAAGCATCTGCTATTATTACTGCCACTGTATTTACCAAATTAAATAACTTTCTTTTCCAATAAAACTATTTATTATTTGAATCCACTAGGCTAGTTACACAAAATTTCTGGCCTTTTCTCTTTCCATAAAAGCAGATCGCATCTTTCAATCCACCTTGGCTTGCAAGTGGACACATTAAATGTCTCTCTCTTGATAAGTGGAAAAAAGTCTATGTTCGAAATGCAATTCTACAAAGGCCTTTCCAGACCAACAACTGTGCGGGTCTAGACAGGGAGGACATCTCTTCTGGTTTATGATTATTTGGAGTCCTTTGGACTCGTGGACCTGATCTTGCCTACGGCTAAGTTGGTTGGAATAAATCAACAACAACACAGGATGTCGAAAGAGAATGATGTATCAGACATTTTATTAAAGAGGAAGTAAATTCATTATTTATAAAGATTATTTACAGTTTGGATCTCTAATACGAACTAATTTCAGAAACAACAACATCTGCCATCCAATTATCATTAAATAATTATGACTGCTATCCAGTACAATAATTCATGAACTTATTTATGATTTCGGACTTAGATTGTTTACATGTCATTACTACATTCTGCATGTGAAAAATGTATTAAATTTGTAACATTTTCGGTTATTATAATTTCCGATTATTTGTTTATTTCAGAAAATTTACCAAGAATCTGTGAAGAATGGCTTAAGTTCTTTTTTTAGTCTAATATTTATTGCCTATTTTGGCAAACATTTTCAGTTGAGAAGCAGTCTTTTACTATACTGTTATACTTCAATGAAAGTTAATCAGTTAAAAAATTGCCCATTTTATTTACTGATCGAAACTCTATGAAAAACACTATAGGGTAACTGTAATCAGATAATTTGGTAAGGAACAATATTCCAATAACGCATGCTTATTCAGATTAGTCAATGAAAATACGAGGTTGCTCTGGGGAAATTCATTTATCAAAGATTTCTCATTGATACTCCAAAGATTGGAAATTGATACTTAGTAGATAACTTGATAGTTGAAGTTTTTTTAAGGCATTTGAAGATCAGCAGCTTATGCAGACTTCAGGAAAAGCTTTTAATAGCTAATGAGCCATATTCGTTTATCATAAGGTTGAAAAGACTGACAATTTCAAGCACTCACATCGTGCAAATCGATCGTGCAGAAGAAAATCGAAGAGTACAACCAAATAACAGTTAATTTAAATATTTATTTTATATTAAAACTAATTCCTTATTTAGTTTCAATGTAAAATAAAATTTTTAATAAATTTAAAGAATAAAAACTTACAGTATTCAATTAATTGATAATTGGTTAAGAAAACTCAATAAGATTAATGATTGAAGACAAATTTTGCCTAAAGCAAATTATCAAAAGTACAAAATTTAAATGTTTCTAAATCTTTTCAATACGTAATTGTGATATTTTACTGACGAATTTCACAAATATTTTTTACTTTCCATAAAATTTGTGTTGATTGCAAAGATATTAAATAATAAGATCAACTTAACCTTTATGTTTTAATATTTACAGTTTATTTTACTTAAAATTATATCGCACACACAGTCTATTCATAATTAAAAATGTATTTTATCTGTGACATGTTGGTGCTTACAGAATTTTTCTAATGGAGGAAATTTCCTATGAATATCTTAGCAAATAAATTTCACTCCCTTTACTATAGCATTCCAGAAACTGTAGTCATTAGTGAAACATTCTGACACAATTATCTTGAGAGTTGCGATTATTTCGAAATAAAAAGATGTAGCCAACTGGATTATCTGGCTAAATTACTTGTTTTATTAGATAAAGCCTAATGAAAATCGATGTGCTTTACAGTCACGTAGAAGTTATAATTGCAGTTGCAATCTGCCAAAAGTCTACTTTGCAAAATAAACTACATATTTCACGATGCATTCATCGTTCAAGTTTACGTACTTCTATATTTAAACAGTAACTGTTTTATTAAATTATAAAAAATGGCTTTATTTTTTGAAAGCAATGTAGATTTAATTTGTAAACATTACCTATTTTGTTTTTATAAAATAATTTGCTTAAAAATTTCATAATTTTTTGACATTTAAAGGATTTTTGCATAATTTTATGCATGCACGTGCATTTATATTTGAAACTTGTACTAGAATTGATATAGATAATAAGGAATCCAATCCTTTTTCAAATAACGCAGAAAAATGTATTATTAATAAATTGATGTATTGAGATAATTTACGTAACATTTTAAAGAAATTCTAAATTTTGATTCCTATTTAAGCTAATATTTTGCTTTTATATATATATATATATATATATATATATATATATATATATATATATATATATATATATATATATATATATATATATATATATATATATATATATATATATAATATATATATCGACAACAATCAAAACGATTTTTGAGGATATTTTTCTTTATTTCTTTAATAATTCAAATCGAAACACTAGAAAAACTTCAGTAACCAATTATAGCTGCTCGTACCATTAAATAAAATTCTTTTTTCTAAAATTTCCACATTTTAAGCCATTTTTTGCTGCATAAAGTAATTTTATCAAGAATATTCATTAAGTCATGTGTGTATCTATGCCTTTTAATTTGTTTATAGAAACTGCTGGCTAACGTAAATGCATCACCCAAAAGGAAGCATGCAAAAAACATGGAATTTGCAATATACATTAGCGGAGGTAGGCGTGCAAATGATAAGAATTTCAGCGCAGACACACTTAGGTCTTTGGCGCCACTTTAAGCGCTATATAAGGCTTGGAGACTTCGACGATTTCAAGTTCAGCAATTATGTTTTCCTTGTGGTTCTTTTTTTAAAAAAGTATCAATTATGCCATGTAGAAAACAGTGATCATTTTTTAATTAATTATCCGAGTTGGACAGAACAAGGATAGTGGCCTTCCGAGATTGGGGATTATCTTTCAGAGAAATTGGTAATCATATTGGACGAAACCACAGAAACAACTGTAATGAAGATGAAAGATCGTTGGATGCAGAAGGGTTCGACGGATCGACTTGTTTGATTGCATCCACCTCAGTGTATCACTTCACGTGATGACAGGCAAAGTGTGCGCATGGCAGTGGCGGATCACTCAACCACAGCATGAACCATAGCACAGCATATTCAGTCTGTAAAGTAGCATTCAGTGTATCCGCGTACCATTCGATGTCGCTTACAGCAGAATGGTCAGTCCACAAGACGTCCATTTCTTTGTCTACCCTTGACGCAGAGCCACAGACATCTCAACCGCCAATGGTGCGATGAAGAAGAAAGACGAATGTGGATGGTAGAAAAGGAATTAAACCGTCTTTAGGGATGAACCACGCTTATGTCTGAAACACTACGATGGTCGCATTCAAGTCGAGTCTGGACACACTGTGGAGAGAGGATGCTGAACAGCTGCTTTATGCACCGCTACACTGGTCCTGCACCAGATATTATAGTATGAGCCGGTATTGAATATCACTCTCGCACTGTTCTAGTATGCATTGCCGGTACTTTAAACAGCCTGCGCTATATCGCTGAGAGGTTAAATTCAGTTGTGCTTCCTTACTTCAGGCTTCCCCAAAGCCATATTTCAAAAGGATAATGCATGACCAACAATTGGCACGTTTTGTTTTTGTCCAAGGGTTCTTCATCAATCGCCAGGTTGAATTGCATCTCCTGGCCTGCACGCTCTCCACATCTTTCGCCAATAGAAAACATGTGGTCCATGGTTTCTCAATGATTGACACAGATTACGTCCCCAGCTGCCACACCAGATCAACTTGGGTAACGTGTGGAAGCTGTTTGGTCAGTTGTACCCCAAGAACACATCCAAAGTCTTTTTGAATCAATGCCGAGAAGTGTGGCATCGGTGATCGTCAACAATGATGGCTACTCTGGCTACTGATTGGGCAGGAACCATACTTCACAGAAGTCTATATATTTAATAATTTGATGCTTGGTCAACATGTTATCTACAAAATAAATTTTGTTGAGATATCTCTTACCTTTCTTTTTGTTGCAATTTGGGTGACCAGCAGTGTATATCGGATTCCAAGGATTAAGTTTACTTCGTAGTTTCGAAATATATCTATATGTATATATATATATATATATAAATAAATAAATAAATAAATAAATAAATAAATAAATAAATATATATATATATATATATATATATATATATATATATATATATATATATATATACAGGGTGTCCAGAAAAGGACTCCCTGATTTCAAAATTAAATATCTCGAAAACGAAGATCGATAGAAGAATGCAGTAAACGGTATGTTTATAGTAAAAACTGTAAGAATTTAATGCATCAGTTTGAAATAATAGTTACAGAAGTTGCAAATGGATGGCGCTGCAATCGCCATACGTAATGCTTAGTAGAAACAGTCGAAGCCCAGAGCGATCAGTACCACTATTCAAGCGTGAAAGGAGGTTAGCATTGAAAATATTGTGGTGTGATTTTTTGGAAAGAATGTTTTCATACGATTATTTCATTTATGTATGCTAATTTGAGCTGTACATCGTACAGCGCCATCTGTTAACAGCTTTTGTAACTATTATTTCAAATGGCTTTATAAAATTCTTACAGCTTTCACAATAAACATACCTTTTACTGCATTCCTCCATCTATCTTTGTTTTCGAGATATTTAATTTTAAAATCAGGGAGTCCTTTTCTGGACACCCTGTATATATATATATATATATATATATATATATATATATATTATATATATATTATATATATATTATATATATATATATATTATATATATATATATATATATATATATATATATATATATATATATATATATATATATATATATATATATATATATATATATATATATATATATATATATATAATTTCAATAGTAAAAAAACTTCTACTAAAAGTTTCTCCTTTCATCACTACAAGGAATTGATGTTACTTTTAGAAAAGAAACCAGATAGCGAGCCATCGTGATTCAAAAATGTTTTTATTTTTTCGTAAATTAGAAGCAGAGACCAACCAGAACTTCAGACTTTGTCAGCTATAACCAGAGATATTATTTCACGTAAAAGATATTTCGACCGCGATATATTTTGTATGTCACTGTCATCTTTAACGATATGTATTTTTCTGAACACGATAGGTATTTGATCGTATCGCAATTTGAACTCACTACAACTGATGCAACGATGCAATAATAAGAAGTAACGTTTTAATGAACCATTCCACCACTGATATGCGATACAAATTAATATATAAAATCAACATTATACAATTAACAATTGAGGCAGTAAAAATATTTTTCTCAGTAATCCCTTCTAAAGTTATAATTTGCTATTATATTCATTATAATTATTATAAGACACTCTAATCAACCTTTTCATCGTGGCTTTCTTTTGAGCAACAAAAGGTATAATCATCAATTAAACTGATTACATCTTAGTCAACTAAAACATCACAAGGTTAAGAATTTAGATTCTAGCAGCGCTATATGTATATTGATTTCGTCAACAAGATCTTTCGAGGAATAGGATGGAATTCATTATCCTTCTTTCATATTTTCATTTAATAACAAAATTAAAACAGTCTCCAAATTTTATTTACAAAAATTCAGAAATATTTCCCTTCCAAACAAGCAGAGACAAAAATACAGTACTGTAACTATATCACTTAAAATATAGCGTCTCGATAGGTTGGCGGTCAAAGTATTATTTTATTTTCCTGTTCACAGATGGCAATGGCTAAAATACTTGTGTCATCTGAGGATCATAATGCTGAAAGGGCCTATACATTTGAAATATTTGTAAGATGTATAGTCCTCAAAGTGAAGTTTTTGCTTGGAGAGGACTGTACCAACTGAGATGTCTATTTTGCAACTTGAATATGGGGAAAAATAAGGGATGGTTGAACATATGGATCACCTTGTGAAATAAACTATTAAAATACAATAAATGCAGTAAAATTTTTTTATGACAAATTCTTGAAGTTGTAACAATTTTACACATTTTTGACATACAGTTGAGGAAGATTTCAATCATTTCTCAAGGGGATATGTGGGAAAACTCCATATTTAACAGAGTTTGTGAGTTTAAAGAAAAAGCATTTCGATCGCCTAAGTAAGAAAGAAAGTTTAATTTACCACACAATATTCGTGATCTTGTGAACCATCTGCAAGAATTCACCCCTCGGGTTATATAAAGATCTGATTTTTTTTTTTTTGCATAACAATCGTGATTCTCGTACGCATACAAATATGAAAGATTATAAGTATTACACAGTGTCCATTAAGATTATTTTGGTGTAGCAAAAATACTGGTGACTTAATTATAAGGATTTTATTACAGGTCAAAAATATTTGCAAGTTAAAAGTATTTTCAGTTTAAAGTTAATTATACGATTCAATGTATTTTTAATTTCCTTTATAAAAAAAATCAAAAACAAAGTATTGTTTGATTTTTATATTTTTATTTTAAGCCCAACAGCCTTAAATTAATTATCAATTTATTTTAAATAATTTTTATTGAATTGGTAAATGTTAACTTGAAAAAAATACAACGGATTCCAAAATTCAACATTAATCCATCTTTCATTTCACTTCAATACTGTGTTTGTTTCATTAAAATTAATATAAAATCATAATATAGAACTTATTTTATAACAAGGAGTTTATTTGTTTTATACCATTCAGAGAAAGATAATATCAAAATTCAATTTTTAAAATTCTTGTAATTTTTCATTTTGAAATATATATATATACAAATGAAGTATTAAACGTTTAGTTAATAGCACTATTTTAAAAATTTCCCTGCATTTAAAGTTTAAATGCTTAAATATAGGGCAAAATAAATTTTTTAATTAATTTTTGTCTGTATTAATTGATTTTTTAATTACGTTTTCTTTGCATTATAAGCTTCTTGTTTTTTCCTTTTGCCTTCTAAGGATTTTATTCAAATTTTTTAATGCTTTACAATGAATCTATGTAAATATATTCCTTATTCTGTTTCTTTGGGAAATTTTCATCCACGGTTGAATTAAAAATTACTGCATGTAATAAAGTAAAAATCACATATTATGATAGATGTTTGCTGGGAAGTTTGGAACACCTGTTATTTCCTTTTAGAATATTGATCACAATGTTTGTAATTAACTTAAGCAATGACTATAGCCGATTTAAATACTCTTTGTATTGCTCTTATGTCACAATGTACACCGCTCCAGAACTCTGCTCGCTTCAAGAATGAAAGTACTCACTTCTTTTCCTCTTTTAATGTACCTATGCCCTCTACTCTATTATTCGTAGAGTTAGTAATTCTATTTTGTATTTTTCAAGCCTAATAAGCTTGTATTATTAAAACATTTCTAATTTGCTTAGGGAGATCTTCTGTGGCTCAGTAGCTTTACGCTGATTCCCGTTAAGATCGGAAAAGTATAACATCATTTGTTACGAGCAGTGATTGGGAGGGTGACCACATACTCCCTCACTGAGTTGTTGGAGCTCCGTGGGATGGGCATATGTTCATGCTAATTTGTCAAGTCCAAAGTCCTTCCGCTGGTGTGGCTTGGAGGTGGAGAGGTAAGTGCCAGCTCAGGTGTGAACTCATCCCCTGATCGTGTTTCAAAATTGTGAGGCACTGGATGATGGGCAAGTAATCCAAATCCGTTATCCTAAGATACAGTCCGAAGCTGGCCTGAATCGCTCTGTATATATAAATACTGAGATTTTAAAAAAATCAGCATCTGATATCTCCTTCTTTCTACATTTCTAAAGAATATATTTTTTAAAAATTACCGTTATTATTGTTTTGTTTTTTAAAATAATTATTAAATTTTAAAATTATTGGTATTTTTAAATAATAATTTTTTGATTATTTAAGTAAAATGTTTTCAGATTTCTTAAAACTTTTCTAGTTGGAAACACAATGGAGTGTTGATATAAAGAATTTGGAATTCAATATATAATAATTTTAGGAAGTAAAATGAATTTTTAAACTTTCCTCACTTAATTGGATTTTTTCATAACTGAATTACGTGAGAGACCACATTTTGTGGGATAAAATAGAGTTTTGAGCAAAGCTAAGTAAATAGTAAATATGATTAAAAATGAATATAGCTATCATTATTTTTCTAAATCCCAATATTTGTCCGAAAACTTTTAAAGAATTTTACACTGGAAATCACAGACATATATTATTGCAATATTTCAAAACGGTCCATTTGGAAAAGTGAAGCAGCGCACCCCATAATGCCAACCTAGCTGTGACACAAGACAACAACAACAACATTGCAATATTTCAAACTTATATGCAAACGCTTAAAATTAAACTATATTAAAATGTTATTAGTATGACACTTGATATTATTTTATGTGCAACACTGTCAAACCTAAGCTAAATATTGAAGAGAAAACAAAATTTGATATGATCTGAAGAATAGAAATATAATTACCGTCACATTATAAATAATTAAGACATTATAAATAACATTATAAATAACATAGAGTAATTTTAAAAAGATAAAATTATACCATTTGTCATTCATAGCGTCACTTAATAGAGTGTTAATTAATATTAATTAATAAATGATGAATTATGTAAATTTATTGTAATTATGATAAATCATGTTAATGAATTATAAATTATGTTAAATAATGAATGATAAATTACGTAAATATTTTCCATATCGCTGACTAGTGAGTACACAAGATTATTATATTTTCATTCCCTTGTTGAAATTTATTTTTCAATGACTTATTTGTTTTAAATATCTTTAAAATCATTAAATTAAAACCATATGTAACTGGAATTAATTTCTTTTACATACTAAATCATTTCAATTTTTCTTATATCATATTATTATAGACATATATTATGATTACATTATATGATGAAGCAGGAGTTTGCATAAGACGAGTTTAGTGAACCAGAAAAATAATTCAGGTTTGAAATTAAGATTTACATAAACGAAATACATTAAAAAAGTTGTACTAAAAGAATAATATTTTATGTAAATTTAAATCGAAATACAACTGATTAATTGAGTTTGAATTAAAAATATTATTTCAATTCATATATATCATTTTTAATTAATGATTAATTGAATATCCTTGTCAAGATAAATTTTTATCTGGCTTTTCGCTTTCATCAAATAATGCTTTCTAATAATGATTTTGTTTATTCTGTTGAGATCATAGTTGGTTTCAGAAAATTAATTTGATTTACCATGTTATCTTAATCTGAAGCAAGTGGCAGGCGGACAAATTTTGATTTTTGTCGAAAGTTATTCAAAGACGTTCTGGTTTTAATTAACTTAATTATTCAAAATAATTAATTAGTTAGGTGTTGTTTTATGGAAAAGAATTGTTTGAAAGGCTTCCTAACTAATTATTTTTTGAAGTCAAAGAACTTACTGGAAAAGTGAAGTAGAAAAATAATATAAACATCAAAAAATTGCTGATCGATTTAGGAGGGTTATCGGTACAAACAAAATCTTTAATCTGTTCGCTCGTCATATTTTCAATCGGAGTTTCATTAAAAATAGCCTCAGGGATTAGAATTAAACTTAAATTATGATGTTTTTCTCTGGCTAATTATAATTATAAGCAGTGTTTCGTTTTGAAATTTTGATGTCAGAGTTTGTAATTAAATACCTATTGATATCGATTTACGCTCACTGTAAGGGTAAGATGCTTTTAGCATGATTCACAAAATTCAGGAACTGTGTTCACCTCTAGAATGGAGGCATGAGCTCTTTAGCACTTTCTAAATTTGTCATGTGCATACGTAGTGTCTGAAGAACTTAGAAAAATATGTATAACATCAGTTTCCTTATCCCTTTAAATTCTCATATTTTTTAAAAATAATGATACTTTTTTTTACTTTTGAAAAAGTAATTTTTTGGAAACAGCAACAAGGATGTTATTATATTACTTAATAAGCTACCGATATTCTATCGGTAGAAACCAGTCTCGATTTCTACTAGACTTAATAATTTGGTCAAATGGTAGGACATATCGCTTGGAAACATAAAATCTTGAGTTCAGTCCCAGTCACTATTGAACAATGTGTGACAGATATTGCGCTTCTGCCCTCTGCCTGCACGTCTGTTAGAGTTTCCTTGGTTTCTTCCATTGTAACACGTGAATATGGCCTACTCTCTATGCAAATTCTTCCTGGAAGGCAATGTAAGTGGTGGATGTTAAAATACCTTGCAACGATTTGATCGTTATGCAGTTTATTATGTAATGTTACAGACTTAAAAACTTCGTGGTTAAAAGGAATCTTGAAATATATCACACATTCGATCTATTTTAACTGGTTTACGCATGAGGCTTCACTTCGTGGTGCACGGTCTAAGCTAAGTATATAGCCAATGATCATTAAAATAAATATCATTATTTTTCCAAATCACTATTTTTTATTTTAAAGCAAGGTACACATTTTTCATTGGAAACTATAGGATTTTAGTTTAATAACATGTTTAAGTCGAAATGATAAAAAAATTATTGAAATGAAATCTACTTAAAAGTTTAAGTCAGTGCTGTTTGTGTACTTCCCATGTTAGAGTTACAGATCTCCCTTGGTAGTAGCAATACTCACTTGATAGTAACAGAACTATATTGGTAGCAGCAGAACTCTCTTGGCACTATTAGAACTCCTTTGGTAGTAGCAGAACTCCCTTAGTAGTAGCAGAACGCCCATGGTAGCAGCAGAACTTTCTTGGTAGTAGCAATACTGCTTTGGTAGTAACAGAACTATCTTGGTAGTAACAAAACTATCTTATTAGTAACAGAACTATCTTGGTAGCTGCAGAGCTCCCTTAGTAGCAGCAAAACTATCTTGGTATTATTAGAACTCCTTTGGTAGTAGCAGGACTCCCTTATTAGTAGCAGAACTGCAGTCTTCGGTTTGGCTTGGTTTGTTTGTCGTTCAACAGTCATTTTCGGCAAGGAAGGCTAATTAGACTAGGATCTATGGCTTAAAGCGGATTCCAAATCCCTACAAACTTCCAGGCCTAAGGGATTCAAACCCACAAACTGTTGAACCGAAGGCAAGAGAGGTAACCATTCGGCAACCAGCTCGTCTGTGAATTCTTCGGAGTAGGAGATTCCGAGTTCAATCCCCACCATTGTTGAAGAGTTTTCCATATATATTGCAGTGTGACGCGTAAATACCGATCACGATCTAGGAAGATCCTCCCAATAAGATATAAGAAGCAGTTGGTACTAAAAAAACTTTCAGCAGCGTTTGGCCTGTACACATTGTGGTGTCAAAGTCAAATCTCCTTAATCAAAATTTAATATAGGCATTTAGTTAAGAATTTGTTTTTCATACACTTTTTTGCACTTAATCGTTAATTCAACACCAATATAAAATTTAAACTGGATTCCACATCACTATAGAATCCTTTTTATTAATGGGAATCGAACTTATGAACTACTGAACAGAAAGTTCTAGCGCTAAGTATTCAGTTTTCTGCTGGGCTCCTTTTATTAAGAATAACAAAACTGTAGATTGATTGTATGCTAAATAATGCAAAACCATTGATTATTTTAATCTTACCGGTTTATCCCTCCCCCGAAAATGTTATTGTATGCAATTTTAGTTATTCACTGTTTTCTGCTCTGAAAACCTAAATCTTACTTCATTTATGAATTTTGTTATTTTTCTTAAGAAAATTTGGATTTTTTTATTTTGTGTTTTAATTACCATATGACGTTTTTAAACTTAATGTAAGCAACTAAGATTTGTGAAAGCATATTAACTTTTCATTTTATCTTCTACTATATAAAATATCCATAATTATAATTTCTATTGACTTTACATAATAATGAGATATATCATAAATATTTTATTATGCATTTAACATTTTATCATTACGAATTCAGTCTTATTTAATTTGTCTAATTAGCAACTTAATTGCGTAAATCAGTTTCTGTTATCTTTTAAAAATATTGAGAATTTTATGTTGTAGTCGAGATACAAATAATATACAAAAGTAATTCAAAACAAAAATGACAGCTTCCTATATTACTTCTGAAAACTCTCTTACAACAAGCTATTTCAAAACAATTACATATAGCTAAGCAATTACATATATATATATATATATATATATATATATATATATATATATATATATATATATATATATATATATATATATATATATATATATATATATATATATATATATATATATAAATATATATATATATATATATATTGCTTTACTTATAAGCAATTTAAATTAAGCACAAACCAGCTTCGAGAAATATTTCATTAAGAAGAGTATTTTCGATTTCCATGTCTTTACCTATTTTTCATATCAAATATTTGTAATTAGAAAATAAATTTATTCATTGAAATAATATTTCTTTTAGTTTGTGACAGCTGCATTCGCATAAAATCTCAACAATAACCAATTTAACCATATTTGAAGAATGTCTATAGAAAATATAATTTGAATATAATTCCGTGAAAGTAAAAAACCTTTATGAAAAATTAAAGTTGTAATTATGTTTTTATCTAGAGTTGACCTATCTATTTATTTGTCTGTTTGTCTATCTATCTATCTGTATGCTTACTTACCTATATATATATATATATATATATATATATATGCTTATATGTTGTTATACTCTTATATACTTATTTGTTGTTATATGAGGAAATAAATGATTATTCAATGGCTAAACGTATGGGAATAATAATAATAATTAATTAAACATACTTAATTTCCTAAAATATTTAAAAAATGAAAAAATTTCATTTATTTTAAAAATTTATTTTCAGTAATTTTGCCTCTGAGAAACTGAAACATGTGTTGAATATGGTATGAGAATTTATAATGTGTTAACAGGAATAGATAATTTTTGTGTTTGTTAGTATGTTTCAATCACTTACAACTTTAAATCATAGGATAAAATAAAGCAAAATTGGATTTTAATGAATTATTTGCCTTCAAATTATTTGATAAAGCAAAATAGTAGTGACTAAAAGATGATATAAATTGGGAGTAAGCAGTTGGCTTTCGATACAGCTATATATTTATTGAAATATGTATTTCATCTATTTGTAATTTTATTATAAAATTATGCATCAAATTTGAAAAATGTTCAGTAAAATATCAAAATTGTGTTTTATGAAATATTTAATTAATCAAAGAATATATATTATGGAAAGCACACTTAAACCAAAATTATAAAATTATGATCCATATAAATCAATTTGAATTTAAATTGAGAATAAATTTTTAAAGATACATCAAACAAATTAATTTTCCAAAATGAAAAATATCAAAACATTTAAATATTTTATTTATATCGTGTATCTCACGATTCTTTTTAAAAGAACATTTTGAACATTTAAGTCTAACAAAAATACAATTGGCTGTTAAAATATTAGTAGAAGCCAAAATAGTTGACTAGATGATTTTTAGAAAAAATGTACCATATTTTTAATAATATAATTATTAATAAAATAAAATTTGTTGTTTTAAAAGGAAATTATTAATGAATAAAATAAACCATATTCTGTCTTTCTGAAATAAAATTAATGGTATATGAAATGACAGACCGTACTTGTTTATTTTAAAATAGAATTACTAATAAATAAAATGACCACAATCATAATTTCCATATCAAAGATCGCTTTAGCGTTAGCTCTGTACTATGCTTAATTAAGAGTGAAATTGATACGAACATTAGTGTTGTTAAATCTTGACTGAAGTGGTATGATATGCGGCATATCCCTTAAGAAAAATGCATGTAATGAAAAATAGCTAAGAAATAAATTCTAACTGAGTAAGCTAAAAATGTATTCTCATTTACTTACTAAAGAAGCTTGTCATTATAATACTCACATTATTTTATAAAGGATAATAAGATTCGATGTAGAATCAGATACCCTTTGATTTGGCAATAAAATTAATTTCTAGTAACCCTGGTATTTTCAGTGCTGTAACTAACATCATTTTAGGGTTGCCATTTTGTTACTCACATTTTGGAATTTATCTTGGCGTCAATAGAATTGCCAAAAAATCAAGGAATAACCTTAAATGAGTTTTTACCAGAATACTTTTACCGAAACAATGCTACAAAGGTGTATCAAATTGGAGGAAGAAATAAAAAATAAAATTGCATGAACGAAAGAATTCAAGTTTTATTTCTGCTAACAAAAATGATTACAAAAAACTGCTTCCTCACTCAAGATTAAAAATATTTTAGAAATAAAGCCGGTCAGTTCTAAGTCCATCCAGTTTACATGAATTTTTGTTATAAAACCTCTTTATATGGAAATATAATAGTATCTTGATATAATCGACATTATTTTCATCAATTTCTATGCAATTTTTACATATTTTACAAATCAAAAAATATTTTTTCTAATTTTTTACTTGCTTGTAAGCTACTCAACAGCAAATATTGTACCGCAAAAAATTTGAGCTTTAAATATGTAAATACTGTGGCCACTAGTTACAATATTCTTTTGAGTTGAAAGCCCAATAAATGCTTACCATGCTTTGTTTATATTTTCCTGATATTTTACGTTCTATTACGTTATTGTGTTTTGATATTTATTTTCAAAGTACAATTTTAAGTTTCAGGTTAATTGTTTCTAAGATAAAATATCCTTTTTTTAAGTAAATTTATTTAAAATAAGTATTTAAAAAAGGATTCAATTTAAAATTTATCATTTAATTATTAACATCCTTTTTTAATGTAAACTATAATATTACAAAATGGAATCTTACAAAAATTACTTAATGTTAACTATTTATTATAATTTTATCACTTAAAACATAAAAAGGAAAACTTATTGTGTGAAGGTGATTATCATATTATCAAAATTTAATAAATATAATGAAAACAATCTTACATTTGTCTTTGTTACATATTTGTATACAATGTGATGAATATTAACGAATTTTAAAAGCATGCATGCATCTAAACTTGTTTTTTAATATAAAAGGAAATAATCAATAATGCCATGTCACTGACTTAATAACATCCTAATAAAGTTGCTATTTTCAGAGTTTAGAAATTATCTTAAAACTCTGTGAAAGCTAATGCCTTTTAATTTTAAAAATACAATATGTTTCCAAATAAATATAATAATCTAATATCTCTTGAGAATTATGTAACCAGAAAATTATCCTATGCTACTATTACCTTTTTTTTTATAAAGAGAATGACTATTTCTTTTGTATTTTACAAGTAATTCTTTCATTTATTAATAACGTTTCCTCACACGAAGATAATGAAGAAGGCGATAAAAAAGTTTTTTCTATGATGAATGAAAATATTTGAAATATTTATCATAATTTAAATTTGTTTTAGTATTTATATGGAAACTCATTTCAATAATTGGATGGAACATTAGATAAAGACTTAAAGAAAATAAAATTAAGTAACAATCAAGAATATCAACGAATAAAAATAGCCATTATTATGACAAAAGATTAGGGAGAATCACAAAAATCAAAATAAAAATAAACACATAAATCAAGAATCCAAATACTAAAAATGAAATATTGCGAAAAATAATTAATTGAAATATTGATCTATTTTAATATTTATATAGAAGTCCGTTTCAATATCTATAAATAACATTCGTTACATGATGTATTAAAAATAACAGAATCAGGAAGAAGTAATCATAAAGGTACTAGCAACCATAAAATATCCCAAAGAATAAATTAATCCTCATAGTAACAAAAGAAACACAAAGAATCATAAAGAACAAAATCAAAATAACCACAAAGAAAAATAATCAAAATACCCAAAAGCTAAGAAATAAATATTCTGAGAGATAATTAATAAAATGATTGGTTTTTAAAAACAAAATATTTAAAATATTACAATTTTTATCGCTTTTAATACTTAAGCGAAAATTCGTTTCCATATTTGGAAAGAAAATATAATAAAAAATATGATATAAATTGAAAAACTACAAAGGGAATAAAATAAAATAATGAGTAGGTGTTTAAATGTATGAATAGCTGCAAAGAATCATAACGAATAAAATAACTATCATTATTGCAAAATAATCTTAAAGAAAAAATCAAAATCAAAATAAAAAATAAAATCAAAGCTAAATATTTTGCGAGATAATCCAAGGAAGTTAGAAGGATTACTTTTTAAATATACAAGTGAAATATTTAAAATATTATTTGATTTTAGTATTTACATGGAAGTCCATTTCAGTATTTTTACGGAGTATTAGATATAAGATGTAATGAAAAACAAAAAGAGATTAAAGCAACTATAAGGATACAAATCACTATAAAAAGTTACAAAAAAAATAATCATCATTATAATACAATAACCACTAAAAAACAAAATGTAAGCAACGAAAATTTTTTTCTGAAATAATATTAATGCAATTTATGATAACTGACTTCTAAATAAATTACATCGAAGTTATTAAAAGGGTCTCATCCATAAAAGTTAGTAAAATGTGTAAAATATTTAATATTTCTTAATCCATTCTAATATTTACTTAGAAGTTCATTTTAATATTTGTTTGGAATATTGCGTACAACAAACAGCAAAATAGAATAATAATTATAATAAACAAAAAATTCAAAATTTACAAATGCATAAGAAACAATCAAAAATCATAAGGAATAAGCCATAATATTGAAACAAGTATGAAGATTTATAGAAAATAAAATTAAGATAACAATTAAGAAACGAAATCAAAGTAACTAAATATTAGACTTTAAATATTGCGGATAATTAATAAAATTTAGAATGATTGCACATTTTAAATATAAAAATTATTTATATATTTAAATGTATCATAATTCAAATCAATCACTGAAGATCATTTCAATAATTGAACGAAGAAGCAGAAATATACAAAATGTAATAAAAATAGAGGAATTATACTGAAAACAATTAAGGATAATCATAAAGATACAAAGAGCCATAAGGAATCATATAGAGTAAAATAATCTTCATAACGCTAAAATAAAAAGAAGGAATCATATGTATAGATATATAATTCTAAATAACAACTATAAATATATCAGCAACCATAAGGAATCGTAAAGAATATAAAAATAACCATCATAATAACAAATAAAATAAGAAGAATCGCAATTAACACTTAATAAGAACCAAAATAACAATAAACAAAAAAAATTAAAATAATCATAAAGATGTACATAACTATGAAGAGTCACAAAGAACAAAATAGCCATGAAAAGTAGTAAAGAGCAAAACGAAAATAACCATCCAGAAACAAAATATTAAAAAGCTAGAAATTAAATATTCTGAAAGATAATTAAGGGAAATTAGAATGATAATTTATTAAATGTAAGAGAATAATTGAAATTTAATTAGTATTAAGATGTGTAAATTTGATCCAAATAATCATTTAGGATAAATAAATACAGTAATTTTAGTCTAATTATATAAATAAGTCTGATAAATTGTCAGATATTGATTAAGTATATGCAAATAACATTGAATTTACTTCGGTAAATAAACCATATTCAAAATTTTGAAAATTTTATGAACATATTTGAAGAAAATTTCATATGAATAAGCAACTTAAATTTAAGAAAATAATATAGCTGACTCATCTATTCGTTTTGCCTCCACACACACAAATGAGCTGTTAAAATTATTTATTAATTCCAATAAGAAATAATTTTTCCAAATCTTCATACCTTTGTTTAAATTCTAGTGATTTAAATAATTTTCTCTTTCAATTAAGCACAGCGTAAATAGTTTTAGTAATATTATTCTCGGAATTTTAAAGTCTGTTTACTTTGGAAAATACATTTTAAATTGTGGGTGTTGCCATAAGAGAGAAAGGGAGAATTCAACTTAAAATATAAAATACGACATTGGGTATTCGTGTGCATAAGAGGTATTGAGCCATCCATATTTATTTATTTTTCATAGAGAGTTTTCAATCCATAAAAAATATGCAGTTTAAAATAATCTTAACTAGAGAGTGATTGGCATATGAATAAGTTATAAAATTCCTGTGAAATATATTAGATCAGTCAACTGAACAGGAATTTTATAACAACTTAAGTTAAAACTCAAATAAAAGAAAAAAGAAAAAGTTTTAGTTATGAATTAATATTCTATTGATAGTTTAAAATGCTGACATGTTTATAAGAATATTATTAAAGACAAAACTATTTAAAACTAATCACTTATTTCATAAATGCTTACTTAATTATGTACTCAACTGTTTTTAGATGATGCTAATAATATTAATTTATGCATTTTAATTGTAATTGGTTTTTTTCAACTAAAGTTTTGTAATTTCTTAAAAATATATAAATTACATTGATTTTGTCAATTTTAGTTGAAATTGAATACAGGTTTATTTTCATAAGAATCTTACATTATCATTTTCATTAGAATCACTCAAACACAAAGGCAATATGAAAACGATAATGTCCTTATGAATATGAAAATTTATTCTTATTTAAATAAAATTTTATTCATCGTTATCAAAAATTAACAGAGATAATATATATTTTTACTTTTAACGCGAAGAAAATAAGAAAATAGATGTTGAATAGTAGGGACATATATGAGAAATATAGAACAGGAAACTTTAGTGTTACCAGTAGTTACGAAATAAAATTTAATACAAAAAATCATCGGGACTTGGGGAATAACACAAATAATAAGACTAGAAAATGTACCACTAGGAAATTTTAATCTTAATATATATATATATATATATATATATATATATATATATATATATATATATATATATATATATATATATATATATATATATATATATATATATATATATGCCAAGAAGAACAAGTGATAAAACTGTTATGCAAGTGACGTAAATCGCAAAATTATAACGTGATTATTGTTGCAGGTAAAGGAGAAAGAATCAATGGATTTGTCAAAAGTCTAACATGTTTGCTGCTTAGAAAATCCATTATTTTAGAAAGTTAAACATTATGTTATGCCACTTTTTTTCAAGATCCGTAGAGTGTTTTTTCCCCATCAAAACAAGCTTTGTACAAGTTCTTCTTCAGCGAATAAGCTTCCTAATAAACCCAATTGCATCCTTGGTCCACAATGTTTCTTAATATCTTCCCCATTAAAATGAACTTGAAAAATTAATGAATTTCAATGATGTAATTTATTTGTTCCAGTCTTTGAAAGAGGATAAACTATGTAGAATTTACATCCTTCAGAGCATGGGAATGTTAACTATACACATATGTTAATTGTATGTCTACTTTGCATAGTATTAATTGAATCAACCTAAGAATGGACCGTACTTCTTTATGATTATTCTTCATATATATATATATATATATATATATATATATATATATATATATATATATATATATATATATATATATATATATATATTTATATATATATATAAAATATGAAATAAGGATTATATTTATGTAGCTGAATTCAAATACTTATATAATATAACTTTACGTACTATTATTATACCTGATAATTTTGACAATCATGGTATAACCTTTCATAGAAAATAAGGAGAAATTAATAAAAAGTTTTTAGCTCACAACATTTATTAAATTTTAATGTATATTTAAGCTTTTATTTTTTAAAAGAAAAGTTTAAATTAGATAATTTAGTATACTATATATAGGATCACATTAATAGGCTAAAAAGTGCCTTGAATATTATTGAAATAAAATAAATGATCAATAATGCAGCTAAATTCTTAAACATTAATTGTAACATGTTATTATTACAAAATTATATTTAATAATGATAACAATCATAATAGAACAATTCATGTAAAACAAGAAGGAATTAACGACAGTTTATTAAATAGCAGCACTGAATTGATTACATACTAAATAAATTATGATGTAATTTGATTATTCATTTTCTTTAAAATAAAGTTTAAATTAATCTATATTTAGCACGTAATAAAATTACTTAATATGTTATAAAATTATTACTTAAAATTACTATACAAAGAATATCTATGAATATTGAAATATAATAAATTTACTATTTATGTGGCTGTTTGGAAATCTTTAATATTAATTTTAATTTATCATGATTATATTTAATAATGTGTTGCTGTCATTATTATAATTATTATTTTAAAATTTCAGGATTATTATCATTATGTATGATAATAATAGCAATCATTCGTTAATCATTCAGATGAAGCCAAAAATGTAATTACGAGGAAATGATAAGATCACGGAATTTCTTTAATAACTAGATATTATTGAATTTATAATTTTTCTTCTGGGAAATATAAAGTTTAACTTTAACAACATATACGAAACCATAAAAATATAAAATACGCTAAGAAAAACTGAAAAATTCAAATCTTTAACACTTAATCATATTATATGCTGGTTTCATATAATCTATAAGTTGGCATGTTATGAAAGGATTTTTGTATAAAATGTATTCAATTTTGTATTTTCGTGGCATGCTAAATATAGTTTACTTTTGTGAAAATAAAGATTAAATTAATGTTTACATCGTAATTAATTAACTGTTGCGATCTTAAATTTTCTCAATAATATCTCTTTGATTTATATGAATAACTAAACCATGTTCGATATCATTATGGAATAAATTAAATTCTATGATTTATAATAATAGATTAAAGATATTTAAAAATCAACGTTTTTGTTAAAGATTTTAATCCCCCATATTATCTTAATATTCATTAATTTAATTTAAATTTCTCTTTCACGGAAATGCAAAGTAAAATTATATGTAAATATTAATAATGTAGTTGTATAAAATACTTAATTGATAACAGGACTGAATTTATGTTAGGAATAACAGAGAAATTGTGTTGCAAGCAATTTCATTGAATTATAAAATTTTTTTGAAGAAAACTAATTTTTTAATTCTTAGAAATAACCTCTACGGCAAAATTTAATTTTTAGCATTAATGCTTTTTCAGTAACCGACTCTTTTTTTTACTATCATGACTTTTTAATGACTACCGGTATTTTATTTTTACACCAGGAGTTGTTTTCTAAGTGATAAGGTGGAGCAACCTCATACCGTCGATTCTCCTGTTCCATTAACCATCTCTTATCTGTCATCAGATCAAATCTCGCTTCGTTTTCGCAGGTAATGATAATTTAATCACGTTTTTAAAACCGACGTCGACTAGTTCGCGTGATAACTTTACGTGAATGGTTAAGCGAGTGAGGAGGCCCGAAAAAGAATTGCGAGAGAGAAGTAAAGGAGTACTCTCCCATCGCTCCTTTCCTTCCCTGTCCGAAGAAGTCGACGGGTCCGCTGCACCCATCGATAATGTATCGCGGCAGCATTACACTCTAGCCACTACGTCACAAGCTCCGTTGGCCACGGTTGCAGCTAAGACCTCCAACGAGCTCTTGCAGACAGGTGCCATCCTCTACAAAAGCGAAAGCCGGGTGCTCTGCATCAAACCAAACATAAAATAACTTTTCTGAAACTTGCAAATACAGATTCTCGCAATTGCTTCTAGGATTTACAAAACTTATCGTCTGAATCGTTCGTTATTGTTATTTTGTTCATTTTTTTTGGTGGCCTAGGCAGAATCTTTTTTTAGGGGACTTTGGGGAACACAATACTGAACTGGGACATTCACTATGATCTCATTCCCTCGTGCAAAACCTGCGAGACATAAAGCAAGCTCTTAGTGTGTTCTTTGGGAATTTGTAAACCATGGGAAACGAGGCAAGTCAAGAAGGTGAAGAAGGGGCTGCTGAAGCCCAGCGCCCTCCCCAGCTGGTATCTCAGCAATCCATGCCCCTGCCGGCACAGGCCTCGGAGCCCTCCAAAATATCCATGGGCCGGAGAGGAAGCGCGGGACCGCAGCTCATGGGCCGACGTCCCTCAGGGTCTGGGCCCCCACCTGGAGGACCTCCACTCACCGAGAAAAGAGCCTCTATTGTGGATATTCCGGTGGTAGAGATGCCGGATGTGGACATGACAAATTTGACTGAGGAAGAGCAGAGAGTGATTAGAAGTGTAATGGCCCGGGCTAAATCCATAGAGGAAGAGCATCCACCCCCACCTAAGTAAGTAGTAGATATATAAATTCAATATAATGATAACCAGAAAGATCATTCTATATGAGTAAGTTTTTGTATAGCTTGAGTGAGTTTAGGATTCAAAAATTCAGATTTAATAAAGGTATAAACTATATTTGCTGTAACGCATTAAAATTTTTTAAATATCTGAATTATGAGAAATATTGGTCGCTAGATTTTAAAAACCATTTTAAAAAACAAAAAAACTTTTATTTTTGAAATATTAGTAGCTTTTTTTATCATGAATGAGATACGCATTAAAAATCTGAGATGTATATATTAACTTGATTTGACCGTATAGTTTGTGTAAAATAATATATATATATATATATATATATATATATATATATATATATATATATATATATATATATATATATATATATATATATATATATATATATATATATATCTGTATATATGTAAGACATAGAACGTAAGATATAGAAGAATTTGAATGCCGCGCATTGGAAATAATTACGTTATAAGACCAATTAAGTATATGAGACTTATTACTATTCATACATATATATATATATATATATATATATATATATATATATATATATATATAATGGAATAACAAATTCCCTTATTAACTTTTAAATAAATGTTGAGTATTTAAATTGAAGATTACAATTTAAAAATTAAACATATTTTAATGTAAGCAGAAACATATAAATTTGTATAAGTGTAAAATATATAAACAAGTGTCATTTTAAATTATTTATTAATTTAAATTTTAAATTTTGATTTTAATCACAATTAAATTTTAGTCACAATGGAATTTTTAACAATTAATGAATTCTACCAACTTTGTATTGTTTTCTTTTCTAATATAAGTAATCTCACTTTGCAAAAAAGTTTTAAAACTTGTTTTAGCCAAATATTTACTATTTTAAATATTCATTCCATTGTATTTAATAGTTTGTTGCTGGTTACATTATTTTTTATTTTTTGTTGTATTAGTAGAGGTAGAGTTCTTCACAATTTTTTTTAGCTATTTACTTATTAATTTCAAGTACTCATATTTTTACGTTGTGTATTGTTTAAAAAGTTCTACAATCTCAGAAACTACTAGTAGAAACATTTCATTTAGATTTTCTAAATTAAATAACAATTATTTAATGACAAAACTTGTTCAGACGCAAAAGTTTATTTCTGATAGAAACTATTTAGCAATTGGTTGATTGTTGGGCTACATTAGAATAGTACAGAGTATTTTTACAGTTTCTGTACAATTGTAGACAATAATACATTGTGTTTTTTACTGGGATAATATTTCATTACTTTTGAATATTCTTGATTATGTCTTTTAAAATTAATTTCTTTTTCAATTTTATTTGCATTCAACAGTATTTTTATTATTTGCTGTGTTAGGGAAGATAAATAAAAAAAGTGTTGTGCCTTAGCCCTTAACTCATTAATTTCAAACCATCATATCTTTAATAATTAATTGTTTGCTACAGTATTTTTGTTTGTAAGAAAATTTTTATGGTTAGCTGTTATGACAGTTAATCATATATATTTGCGCTTAAGTCAATTACTCTTTATTTTGGAACACTCATACTCATTATTTTAATGAATAGCTTGATGTTAAAATAATTTCATTTGCTGGTAATAGCTTTTGTATTGTATGCCTTACCTTATCATAGTATTGCGTTAAAACTCCATAGTAATTTTATATTATATTGTTTGAGTAAACTAATTATATAACTTTAGAATAATTATGTCTTTAATAATTAAAAACTTATAACAATATTTTCATTTATCTTGCAATATTTTGTGTAGTTTTCTCAGTTATATTAGATAAATCCCAAGTTAAGTTTTAAACAGTTATTCATTATTTTGAAATATTCATAATCTAAAAGTTTAATTGTTTGTTTCTATAATTTTATTTGCGTGTAAGTGTACTTTTTGTAAGACAAGATGAAAATTAAATATGAATTATTATAATTTATGAAAGTGCTATGTGCTCCGTCAAAGTTAATATTAATTTCAAAATAGTAATTTCAAAGCATTGTTGATTATGTGTCTTTTTTAATTTTATATTTAACTATGCGTTTCCTTTTATTATTTCCTTAAATTAAGTATTTATGTAAAAATGCATTAATAAAATTATAAAGAAAATAGGAATAGAAGTAACGATGGCAGAAGTGCTGTTTAGGTGTCTTTGAAATATTTTGAGTATATAGAGTGAAATTGTTTGAGCACGTATATATATTTTTATAGAGTCCGTATTTATTATTAATTTCAAAAATATAATTTATTTTAAGGACATGTATTGTCTCAAATTCACTTTTTTTGAAATACTAGATTGCGTATTTAATGATGCTCCATTTGCTATGAACAACGTTTTTAAAGAAAATAAATAAACAAAAATTTTTTATTTCTAATAAAGATGATAAGATTACAGTAGTTATCATGAGCAAAATTTCACGTAAAATATTCCACGGAATTTTTTTTTGCCTACATTTATCATTTTATTAGAAATCTTCAGTTTAACGAAATTCTTGTTTGTTTTTTAAAAGAGATCACAAATTGTTAATACATATTTGACTTTAATGCTTAAAAATATTTGGTTTCAACTGCATTACGGAAAAATAAAATTTATAATGGAAAAAAGTAATAGTAGTTTATATAGTAGCGTAAATAGTTGTAAGTGCTTGTTGCTAAAATTAAATTTACATTCATCATTTTGGTTGTGAGTTTGAGAAAAACTCAATTCTAAAAAATTGAATTTTTGTCAAAACTCACGATCTCATAGAAAAGTAAACTCTACCATTAAGATTTCAGGTGAACTTTTACAATCAATAGGAGACCATTAAAATCTACAAAAGTCCCTTTTTTCTTTCATCAGTGTCTAGTTAGTTGTATACCACTTATAATGTTTCTTAGTTTAATCAATTTCTTCCTTCATTTAATAGCTTTGTATTTTACCAAATATACTTTTTCTTTTATTTGTACACGAATGTTTGATAAGCGATAGCGATCCATTATCTGGGTTTCTGAGCACCATTAACTGCGCTTGTTTTTTGTCCTCATTCCATTGTTAAGACCGTTGATTGGACAACGGGGAGCAACATTTGTGGTCGAAACAGACGCTGGGAATGTTATTTCAACGGTGTAAAAGAAAATTACGCGAGTCATTATTTGATGGAAAGACGCAGTGTTGACCAATGTTGACACTTTGGTTTATGATAAAGAAAAGATAAGTATTATATGGAGTTAGAATGGTTTAACAAACACAATGAACATAAAGAAAGTTAAGAGATTCATTAACAGATATTATTAAAAGAGATAAAACCTTAAATCGAAGAGATAAAAATGAGAATATATTCGTAAAATTTATTTACAGAATTAAATAAATTCAGTAATATTATGTGTTAATTTTATCTTTTTAAAGATTTGTGAGGATTTATTATACTGAAATATTGTTTAAATATTTACAATTAATTGAACGCAATTAAAATATTTGTTATCAAAGAGAACAAAATAAAATTTACTTATAATCATATGCATAAGTTATATTGTATTTATTTATTTTTGAAATATGAATCTTTTATATATAAATGAAATATAACAAGATAGAAAAATGTGTTACATGAACTATTCTTATGAATTCGTTTTGCATAGTTTTAATTAAATTCTCATTAAATTAAGGCATTTAAGTAAGAGGAAAAGAATAACGAAATAATTGTCTAAATAACAAATAACTATTTGGATGTGAAGTGAGTTTCTTTTCTAATTGTTTCGAAGAGGAATTTATTTAAATTACAAAAATAGGAAGGAGAAATATTGCAAATAATAAATGCAGAATTAGTAATATCAAATCAACATAAAACATTATATTTATGTTTATATATATATATATATATATATATATATATATATATATATATATATATATATATATATATATATATATATATATATATATATATATATATATATATATATATAAAACTCCGAGGAATGATTATTATTTTGTGAATGTTCAATAACTTTTTATAGTCTGTTCAATGCATATTTTATATACTGTTCATGTGTTCAATGTTTTTTACTAATGTCATTGGCATTATTTTTAATAACATTAACAGTTTTTAATATTATATAGTGCACTGATAAAAAATTTCTAATTGGAAACACATGGAAAAAGTGATTTTTAATTTTCTGTTTTCTGTGTGTGTATAACTAATTTAAAAATAATATACCTTTAAATTTCAAAACAAGTTTAGCATTTACTTATTATTAAAATTTGTGACCAATTAAGTGTTATTTTTATGTTTATATATATTGACAAGCTTATTATTATATGTTACTCGATATTCAAAATGTAATGTTATAACATTTTCTTGTAAGTATAGAATTTTGAATTTGATTTGCATAAAAATTTGCTTGTAAAATATATTTACGTTTCTAAATTGTATGTTTCACACAAAATAAAAAATAAAATAAAATTCAGCAGTATAAAATAAACTATAATATTTATATCTAGTATTTAATTGTATTTTAGGTCTAAAGTATTGTTTTATTTTGTTAAGTTAATGGTTCATTCAAAGAAAAAGTCCATATTTCTGGACAAAACTACTTTTATAAAAAATATAGGGTTCAATTTTTAAAGCAGTTTATTGAGTCTGGTATAAAGAGATTATTAATTAATATGGAACTTACATGCACAAAATTTGCTTTATAAAGCAAAGATGATTATTTCAAAATATATAAGATTGTATGCTCTAAAATTATATTTAAATTTACAGTGAGAGCATTTTTTAATGAAACCTTCTATTCATTAAAAATAGTCTCGTTATAATTATTGATTTTTATACTCTAAGATGAATTTAATTGTATGGTCTAATAATGCAAATTCGTTAATTATAGAATATACAAGAAAAATTATTGAATAAAGAGAATATTATGATATTCTTAACTTAAGAATTTCAGTTCTGCAGTAAATATTTATTTGAAAAAAAAATTTCTCAAGTAGTAAAAATAATTCTAGGAATTCAAAAATTAATCACATAGTTTATATTTATTACTATGCTTGATTAAGAATGAATGTAGCTGTATTTTAATATAAAATGTTACATTGCCACTATCTATTTTAAAAGAAAAAATACAAAAATGATTTAAAATATTCAATTTTCATTAATTTATGAATAAATTTTTTCTTATTAATTTTAACTTAAAGAAATAATACTTCACGTGTTGTCTTAGTGATGACCGAATTATTGCCAAATAAAAACTTTTTGCTCCAAATCTATTCAATATAGCATAAAATTATTATATTTATTCAATATTCTTCGTTCGAAAATCATAATGATTGCGTAAAAATAAGCTGTTCAGTTATAGGATGCAATCACGGAAGCACTTTTCTTTCCTGCCTCAAGAGTAGAATTGTCCGAAAGCAACATTTACAGACATTAATCTACTTTTGATTTAATCTTATTACTCTCCATTTTGTTTTACCGAAATTTAGCAATTTGTTAGGAAAAATTTAATTCCTTCTTAATATAATAATATTGCAAGAAATAATTGAAATAATATTAATGTGCATGAAATTCTGTCTACTCTTTAATATAGAAATAAAAATTATTTAAAATATTGAAATAATATTTAAATTAATGCTATACCAAAACTGTATTTGTATAAATACTGTTTAAAAATTTATATATTCTTTTCTTTTATACATTATATTTAGACACATATCACCAAGAAAAACATTTCTTAAAAAATTAAAAGCTTCAAACACAAAAGATTTATAATTTTTAAAAATATTTAAAAATAATATTAACAGCATATGTAAGAAGGAATAATTGTTTATTTATTTGTAATATTAAGTCAAAATATAAAACAGAAATAAACTTTTAGGATGATTTTTTTATTTCCATAATAAAGATATATCAGATACAATTACGGTTAAAATTAAAATGCCACTTATCAAACGCACGAGTGAATCAGGAAATCTTTTAATTAACATTAATTAAAAAATGCTGTAAAAAATTTCGAAATTTTACTGAAAACTAATAATTTTTAAAGAGCTATTATTTCCAAATTAACTTACAAATGAAGAATAAATAAATAAATAAGAGCATTTAGGTGAATAAGTACAAAATAAATTTATTCATAAAATTACAATGAAGGAAATGTAGTTTTATTGAATTCTAAAATAAATAACAGATTCTCCAATTCATATCGTTAAGTAAAATAATATTAAGACAAAGCAATTGTAAAATTTTATAAAATATATTCGCCGTTTAAAACTAATTTGGTCTATAAAAACCGAAATAAATAAATTGCATGTTTAACAAAACTTTGGTCATTATAAAAAACAAAACAAAAAATAATGTGACGTATAATGCTCACAAGGAGTCTGAATAATTTATCCATTAATAAAAGTAATAGCTGCGAAGTGACATGTTTTACGACCTGAACCATGAAAATATAGGCTTAAAAGTTAAATATCCGCATTTATTTTAAACATATGAGACCCTCAGAAAAACTAGGGCTAATTAGGAAAAATGCTTGTTTTGTTCTTCTTTCTACTCTTGTAAGAAATGTATTTTAATTTTTATGTCTTATTTTCATGAGTTTCTTTAAAATATATGAAGACATAATTTGAAAACAAATATTTTTATGTGTTTTGCGTTTTTACTTTTTCCTGAAAAAAGTGGTCTTTGAATGAAATAACTTTCTTATATTTCTATTAAAATTAATGAATAAATTTCTTAATTTTTTCAGAAAAATATGGATATTTATTTGTTACGGGAGATATTTTGTTTAACTACAGAAATCTTGTTTATCATATGATACTTTGTTAATATATATGACTAATGATCTTTTAGTTAAGGAAACAGTAAATATTTAATTGTATTTTATTAATTTTAGAATGTAAGTGTAACAAACTACGAACAAATCCATTTTTTCGAGGGATTTAATTTTTAATGTAAAATTGAATTTATGAATGAATTAAAAAAATAATAATAAGATAAAATTTAATATGGCTTAATCTGAATAAGAAAACATAATAATGAATTAGAATATGGAAGTATTTAGTATAAAATTGTTAAAATATGTACAAAATTAATTGTTTTAGCAAGTTTCATCACAAAATGATATTAAAAGCAAAATGCATGGGCAAACTGTTTTTTAAAAATTTATATGAAAAAAATAAGATCATAGTTCTAAATTGAATACAATGTAAATTAATTGAGCTGTTAATAATAATTTTGTTAAATATCCACACACACAAATGCTAGTATGTGAATGAAATAGTGATGGAAATGAATTAAGAATAAGAAAAAAAAAATTAAAGAATTTACGAAGAATTAAGAAGAAGAAAATACATGAAGATGAGGATTCTTAGGAAATTGCATTGAACGAAATATCCACAATAATAAAGGCATTGTGTGGTTTGATTTGTTTGTTATTTTAAGGCCACACATTTTTTCACACAAATTCAACGAGAATCATTCAGAGTTTCTTATTATTTTTGCTCAGTTGTATAGTTTATAATGGAGAAATATAAACATAAAATAAGGCATCTGAAGACGGTTGCTGCAGCAAATATAGTACTTTAATTTAAATTTAAATGAGAAGTAGAGTTACCGGAATATTTTTACTTTTAATACTAGATATATTCAAACTGTTGTATCCTGTCTCAATACTTAGAATATTTTGATATTTCAAATTTTTACTTTAAGCACATCTTATAAAAATTAATAATTATATTGTTCTTTCATTCATTGCTTGTTTAATGAGGAAGTTATTTTGCATCAATAAAATTCAATATATTTTAAAATTTAATTGTTTCGAATTGAGAAATCAGTAAAAATTAAATTTTATAATATATTCCAATATTTTCTTTTATCTAAAAATTAACTTTTATAAAAGAGAAAAAGAATAATTTAAGTATAGTTAATTTAATTAATAGAGAAATTAAAAATTCTCAGTATAAATTAATTTTTTTCCCAAATTATTTAATATTCTCTTCTGGAACAGTCATTCTACTTTAAGATATACTTCATATATCTTAAAATAAAATAGTTTTTAATCTTTTCTAGTTAGTGACATTTGCATTTGTTTTATAATTTTTTTCGCTTTTTGTTTGTTTTTTTAATAATTCTAAAGATTCTGATTCAGAATGAGCAAATGTTTTATGCAATTTATTAAAAAAATTCTTCATTTAATCTCAATTAAATGTAATAACAAATGATTGTTAATTTATCTCTTTTAAATGTCCTTAAAATTTTTAGGCATTTTAAAATTAAAATTACAAATTAAATGCCTAAATTTTATACTTCTCAAAATATTTCGCAATCATACAAATGTGTTTAAAAAAATTCCGGAAAACACACACACACACACACACATGCACACGCACGCACGCACGCACACACACACACACACACACACACACACACACACACACACACACACACACACACACACACACACACACACACACACACACACACACACACACACACACACACACACACACACACACACACACACACACACACACACACACACACACACACACACATACACACACCACAAATAATTAATGTGTGATTAATTTCAATTTGATGATTTAGTTGTTAATTTTTAATCAACGCTAAAATTTCTTTGATTCAAATAGTTTTATATTTATGCATGTTTTTTACTTTCTTACATACAGTTATAATGAAACAGCTTGCTTTGCTTTCTTATAGCAAGTTATAATGAAAAAAACAAAAAAAATGAATAATTCATTTGATATTACATATTCCTTTTAACATCATATTTCAGACCTAAAGTGGACAAAAGAATTTCATTACTATCATCCGCAAAGAGATTTCTTGAAAAATTGATTCCTTCCGGCACGAGCAACCCCGTGTCCTACTCTAACGGCCAAGAAGTTCGTTTTTCCTGTTCTTCCCCTTTTCCTTTTTCAATCGATGCAACCTTTCAGTGGTCGCAACACTCTCCCATCGGATCAGAGGGGCAGTTTTCTGGCAACATGCCAAGCATAGTTTTGCTTGTTGGGGGCTCGTCTGCAGACTGCAGCGCTCTCTACACCAGACGGGGAAAGATTTTCCTCTAATATAAAACTTACTCTCGGAAAATTGAAGAAACTCTATACTCTCTTTTTCTATGTTTTGATTTATCCAAAATTTTCTGCAGTTGTTGCAAAAAAAAAAAAAAAAAAATTCTAAGCAACGTTATGAATTTTTAAAGAAATTTAATATGTTAGTATTAAAGAAATAATATTAAATGTTTCTCTGTATGTTTACATTTTAATTCAGTCAGTAGTTTTTAATTCACTTAGTTAATTGAAGTTTTTTCTCTAGTACTGCTAATTTTTTCTTGAAAAACTGAATTTAACTAGGTAAATATTTATTTAAATTTTAGTTCCTTATCTAAATTACTTTAAGCTTATGTAAGAATTTATAAAACGTGTATCTTTAATCTACAAAACATATTTCAGTACACATAAATGATACTATTATTAGTACTACAAATTAATACTGAAATTTTCAAATTAATACTGAAATGTAACAAATATAGAATTATGTGACCAAAAGTATCTTCGTTCATAAATTTAAAAATACATTAAAATGTTTAATTTTAGAAAAATTATGTAAAAATTATATAATTACAGAGTATTCGAAATAAATACATACATTAAAAATTGAAAAAAAAACATGATAAATATTTATACTTTATTAAAGTAATTTTTATATTTATCTTAATTATAGTTTTAGTATTATATATCATTAAAATGATGTAAAAATTTCTAGTATTTTGTAGTTATTTTTTAATTATACTTAAATGTATCTATTTATGGTAATCAAATAAACTTCTATACTGAGGAAAAAAATAAGATACTTTACCCCTGTTCATAAATAAATACAAAAATTTACATTATTACTTTTCATGAAAATACAAAAATTAATTTATAGTGTAACAATAAATAAATACAAAAAATTATTGTAACACTATAAGAAACTCAGTTTCAAAATTTTATTTTAAAATCTATTTTTTTTTCATCTTTAATCTAAAACACATTTCATAACTTAAAACCTATCAGAAATGCAGCATTATTTGGGTTCTAACGTCTTAAAATAATATTTTTAATATAGTTTTAGCAAAAAATTCTTATTTATTAAAAAATTATAATAAATAATCTATTGGTGTTATTGTTATAATTTTACTATAAATATCTTTATATATTTAATTAGTTTTGTTAATATACAGAATGTTCAAAAAGAATTTTGATAAAAAATTGATTTCTGTTATAAAAGTGGTCAATGTTGGAAATTAATTTTGAACTCTTCTTTATGGGAAGTAAGATCCAAAATGAGCTGTGAACAGTTATAAATTAGAAAAAATAGCAAACTCTCTGCCGTTATTTTATCTACTACGTTATGTCAAATTTTCGTATTTAAGAGAGAGAAATAAACTACTCCTATACAACACTTGAATAGCAACTTAATCATTTCATTCCCATACAATATTAACATATGCATTGTAGCCTGCTGTTAAGAACAATAATGTAATTAAATGATAATAGCAATATATATATATATATATATATATATATATATATATATATATATATATATATATCTAATATTCAAATGCAACAGTTAATTATACCCCTTCATCAAACTAAAAAATATGAATTAATTATTTAAATACATAATGCATTTAATATACATAACTTCATTATGATAAAATAATGAGAAATCTTAACAACAATTATATAATATTTCCCGACAAATTGGAATCATAACATGTTTCCATTAAATATTATGTAACATGTTTTCATTAAACATTCATTAATTATGAGTTTAATAATCTAAAAATATCAAATGCAATAAGCAAATAATTGAATTTAATAAGAGTATCCTCTTATAATAGTAATAGAGTTAATAACAGAATAATTTCATGCAAATGCTAACTATAATATATCTTTATTAAAGTATATAAATTAGACTTTTTCTTTAGGAATATCAATTTATCATGTATTAATTAATTATGAGCAAAACAATTTATCTCAAAAGAAATTTCGAAAAAGTTAATAGTTGACAGAATTAGCATAAAATATATATTAAAACAATATTCACAATATTATAATAATATCATTTTAATATTAATACTTTTTAACAGGAATACATATTAAAAGTCATCACTTAACAAGTTCTCATACATGAAAGTGCACAATTGCTTAATTCGTGATGATTTGTTAGAGAAATAGAAAGAAATTGTTCTCTTACCCTATAACGGTATTTGAAAACGGAAGAAAACTCCGGCTTCAAGATGTTCGATAAATTTAGACGACGATTGTTCTTTGACGAAAGGAGGAATTTGAAAGATTTCCGGATCGAATTCTCCATAGGGGACATCTATTGATTTTGAGTGGGTGGAGGGCAGGATAAAGTTCCTTTGCCCGATTTTTTTTCTTTATTCCCAGACGGAAATCAAAGAGAATGTTCATTATCTCTGGAGCCGTACTCTGATTGATGTTATCCTTCATTTTTTTCTTTTTGTCTGTGCAGCGATTGAGAAAGACAATTTATCTAATTTTCAATAATAAGAAGCAAAAGTTATAAAAGATTCTATTTGAGGCAAGATTGTTAATGAGATGCTACTGCTTAGATATTTGATAAGGACACTTCTTCTATTAGGTGACATAAAGTATCAATAAAATATGGTTAACCTTTTGTTTACAAAGTTGTGAGAATTTATTTGAAAGATAAAATGTATTTATATTTTAATTACAGGTGCGATAATAGAACGATATTTATTTGCATAATAAGGTTATAAAGCATAAAAAATTGAACTTGTAATTATTTGCATTATATTAAAAGCATATCTCAATATTGTGTAAATAATCTGGATGGTGCTCTTATAGTTTGTTAATGATGGTCCGAAACATATTTTTCGAGCTACATAATAGTCTTTTAATAATGTTCTCTTGCAGATACATAAAAGACTATTGATGGTGGTTTCTTAGAGTTAATTACTAGTCTACTGATAAAAATTTGCAACAAATCTTTAGATTTACATGTCCATAAGATACCATTGATGGTGGTTCCTTAGAGTTAATTACTAGTCTACTAATAAAAATTTGCAATCAATCTTCAGATTTACATGTCCATAAGAGACCATTGATGGTGGTTCTTTAAAGTTAATTACTAGTCCGTTGATAAAAATTTGCATCAAGTCTCTAGATTTATATGTCCATAAGATACCATTGATGGTGGTTCCTTAAAGTTAATTTCTAGTCTACTAATAAAAATTTGCAATCAATCTTCAGATTTACATGTCCATA
Source organism: Latrodectus hesperus (assembly GCA_037975125.1). Classification (NCBI taxonomy): domain Eukaryota; kingdom Metazoa; phylum Arthropoda; class Arachnida; order Araneae; family Theridiidae; genus Latrodectus; species Latrodectus hesperus. The sequence continues at coordinate 36,555,514 of CM075862.1, forward strand.
AGAGACCATTAGTGGTGGTTTTTTTAGAGTTAATTACTAGTCTATTCATAAAAATTTGCAACAAGTCTCTAGATTTACATGTCCATAAGATACCATTGATGGTGGTTCCTTAGAGTTAATTACTAGTCTACTGATAAAAATTTGCAATAAATCTTTAGATTTACATAAGTTTATGAAAGTGCATCTTCAGATGCACTTTAATAGTACACACTCACAATAGTACGAAGAGATGAGGTTGTACTTTGTACTTATTCTTTATTAATAGACGTCATCACCGTATAATAAAGTAGGTCTTTAGATCTCACGAGTTTGACTGTACATGGCTAGTTAAAAGAAATAAGATCTTGGTGAGCTTCCAGGCTATTGCAATGAAATTCTCAACAGCACAGATTATGATGTAATTTTGAAGCATGATTAGTTATGAAAACCGCTGCTAAAGACAGAATAATCTATCCATAGTATGCCATACCATTTGTAGAGAGTTATTATATAACATCACTGTAATGCATAGCTTAACTACTAAATGGTAATCCAAGGACTTAGAACATTCAATACATATTATCCTCCAAGAAAATTTTTTTATTTCCGTTTTTTCAATAGGAACACATTTAGATGCCTAATGGGAAAACAGGAAAATCCTCTAAGCATTCACTCAACATTTGCAAAGTTAGAAAAAAAATCCATCTTTCAACTCTCGCTGTTCAACGAAGAATTCTCTATATTCATCAGAAAATGATGTCTAGAGAATGGTTCTGGTAATGTGTAGTGCTACTACAGGGCCTCATTTAGCACAAGAGTAAGATATAGTCATGATTAGTTTTTGTACCGGGCATTATCAATACGATCATCTCTGGTTGAAATTAGAAAGTTAAAACAAAATAGATTAATCTGCCAGTTAGATTTTAGTACTTCGAAACAAATAGTTTACTGTTCAGAAATTAAATAATCTTTTTTATACAGAGTGTAATTTGTAGCTTTTGATTTTGATGAAGACTTATTATATCATATATTCAAATCTTCTATATTTAAGTTAGGTGATTAATGAACATAATAATGTACTATAATAATTATTAACTAATTATATATAATCTAATTCAAAAAAGTGGAATAATATTTTACTGATAATAATTTTTCCTAACTGTTTCAATTATTTTAATGTAATTTTCTTTTTTGTATTAAATGTAGATTATTTTATGATTAATACTTAGAGTTCTTTATTTATATTATATACAAAATTTCAACCTATTATTTATATGTTATAATTAGGTTTTCAGACTGCATAAATAAATGATTCAATATGCTTAATAGTCTATACTAAGTAGTAGTATTATTTCACGAGTTAGTATTATATGTATTTCATCCATCTTTTATATTCCTATTCTGAGGGTTATGCTGAATGCATATTCCTGAATTTTCTATAGGCTATGAAATATATGAATTGCTTAGGATGTTTATAATAACTCGGCTATTGAGTTTTCATTTTTTCATATTTATTTGAGGGAAGAATGGAAGGATATTTTTTTGAATAAAAAAATTTCATGAAAGCTATGCAAAGAAAATATCGCTTAATATTTTTAATTTTATAACTTAATGTATAATATATATATATATATATATATATATATATATATATATATATATATATATATATATATATATATATATATATATATATATATATATATATATATATATATATATATATATATATATATATATATGCATGAGTTACATAAGTGTCATAAATGTATCTACTATGTATGTAAAGATGAATGTTTGCTTGAAGAAATATTTCGTTATTTCGTATTTTATCTGAAGGTTACAATTCTTCGTATTTTTTGTAATTTTGTTATTATAGTTTTTATTTCATTAAATAAAATTTTAACATAAATATTAAAATTTTATATAATAAAAGGAAACTGTCAAAAATAAAGCACACTTTTTTAAGATATGCTTCAAATAATAAACTTTAGAGATATTAATGTTTGATTGTGGTTAATAACTATACATCAAAAGGTTTAATAATATATCATATTTTGTTATTTGCTTGTACAAAATGATTTAATATAAATTGATCCTGTTTGAATAGTTGCTAAAGTAATGATGAAAATTCTCTGAGGAAAATGTAAACTTCAAAACAATATTTAGAGAAAATTCAATCCATTAGTAACTAAAGCTTAATGTACTTTTCTGATAGTAATAAAATCGTGAAGGCATTCATTATGATTCAGAAAGAAATAATTCAAAACTGATGGTGGATGACATGCAAAAATAAGAAACAATAGATTGATGTTTTCGATAAGAATATATAAGAACGTAAATTTGTGTTTTTGGGTCAATTTCGTAGTACAGATTTTTTAAATTTTCATCTGCTGTTGATTATTTTGCTGAAATCTTATTCAACTAATGTGTGATTTATTCTAATATTATAATTTTTAATTGACTTGTGTAAAGTAACATTAATGATAAAATATCAATTATTGTAAATGTTTTGTGACTTATTATCAAAAATAGAAAATGGAAAGTGAAATGTTTCATCGTAAAGTTTAAAATTCATTTAAAAGAGTTTTTATTTAATTTCAAAACTTGTTATGCTAGCATAAATTAATTGAGTAATCAATTAAATATAATATTTATGGAAACACATTTTTTTTAAAATAATTTAAAATGAAGCGTAATTTAATTCTAATTATGTTGGAATATTTCGTAAAATATTAAACGTAATTCAAATATATTTGTATTTCAATTTTACATGTATTTCATTATAAATGAAAGGCTCTATAATTTAATATTTAAATGAAGTAACTATTTTATAAGTTTAAACAATTTGATTAAATATTCGCATTCTTCTTCTTCTTCTTAAGGTTGGGTTTGTATGTCATTGGGCATCTCTGCTTTTATCAGCATTTTGTACCATTAACTCCAAACCCAATGTTTCCTAGTTCCAGTTGCTCGGGTCACCCACTTTATTAATAAAGTCTGATAACCCTTTAATGGAGCCTAGGTGTAACTCTCTAGTATGGATGATGCCTAAAGAAGTTAATCTAGGGAAGGCAAGAGCCTCGCATTCATAAATGATATGCTCTGCCGTTTCCTCTTGCGTTTGACATTTCCAGCAGATAGGGTCTTGCTGAAACAGTCCCATCTGGTCAGAAAGTCAGTCATGCTAGGGATAGCTTCCTGGCTTTCACCAGAAGATGGTTTGGAGGTCATTTCTACCTCAAATAAAAGATTCATTACTGCCCCTTTACAAGATTGCCTCTGAGTTCCCTTGTAAATATTCACATTAGTATATTACATTTAAATTTCCCAAAAATTATAACATTGAACCACAGTAGAAATAGTCTTGAAATATAAGAAAGAAAAAAAATACAAAAACAAAATTAAATATTTGTCTGAACCCAAGAAAAAAATATTAATAATAATCCATCTTTTATTTTTAAAGCATAATTTAAATTTTTTAAGTATATAGAGATATTACGAAAACAGATATTCTAAGAAATATATATAAATATTTCCTCCTAAAATATTTATTATGTTTATATATATATATATATATATATATATATATATATATATATATATATATATATATATATATATATATATATATATATATATATATATATATATATATATATATGTATGTATGTATATACATATGTATATATATACATATATATATATATATGTATATATATACATATGTATATATATACATATATATATATACATATGTATATATATATATGTGTGTGTATATACATATATATAATAATAATAATAATAAAGAGAGAGAGAGAGAGAATACTTTAACATTTTAAAAAATTACTGATTCTTCAATATGAAATGAGAGGTATGCCATTAATCTCTCATTCCCTCATCAGACCATTTTCTTTCAATAAGACCAGATTTATTTAAAGATTTTCTTCACAAGAGTTTCTAAATAAATGATGAACATATTTCTTAATTTGGATACATTGCTTTCTATTATAAGCACATTTAAAGAATATCAATTCTGGTTTTAATATGCAAAATATTTTTTATTGGAAAAATTGAAAATCTGTTTTTATTCTGAAGGAATTATTTCCTGTCAATGATCAGGAATTTTATTTCAGATATATTAATTAATGGTATGTGTGCATATATATATATATATATATATATATATATATATATATATATATATATATATATATATATATATATATATATATATATATATATATATATATATATATATATATATATATATATATATATATATATATATATATATATATATATATATATATATATATATATATATATATATATATATATATATATATATATATATATATTCACACAAACATATATTGATATATTGATATACCTTGGTTATTAAAACATTATTATGGATGTGGAAGATGTCATAGTCAAATTATTCGACTATCTAACAACGAAAAGTGAACATTACTTCAATATTTACTATGCACATGTCTGGACTATTAGTACTCGGGAAGTCTACTTAAACAATGATTTTTAATAATATTAGATTCTCGGCCGGATTTTTAATAATATTAGACACTGTCTATAATAGATTCTATCGACAAAGAAATACCTAATATATATTTGAAAAGATCCTTAAAACAGTTTTAAATTCATAGCATATTCATTAAATAATGTCAAAATATTTGTTTACACACATTAAAAACTGGCCAAATGCTTATAACATTGAAATAAAAAACACTACCATCGCAGAACATTTTAGAAACGCCCTTATGCCAGTTTCCTTTGTACTTCTTCACAGTGGAAATGTGAACTTTGAAAGAAATCTTTTTACAATCCATCGTAATTAATTCTTATTTCAAGAAAGTAAAGACAGGTCTTAAGGGATGAGTGTAAAAGATCTACCATTAGAATCCAAGCAACTATTAAGCTCTTATTCGAGTGGATCGAATCGTTATTCCAATCACATAAGGGAGACCCGGCAGGAATACAAAACAGGAAAAGAAATAAGTAGGGCAATCATATGCACATCCCATTGTATGCCCATCTACCTCCTTCGAAGGGGAGTTCCAATCAATGGACAGCAATAGAGGGCTTAACTTCCTCATTAAGGTCAAGCTCGATTCCGAATCTCGAATCAGGGCTCAAACTGAAAGCAGATTAGTGTCCGCTCATTAGCTTATTGAACTCGCGGTGACGTAATCCGATCTCAAGATTGTTTTGAATTGATGTAATCGATAGATTTTTCGCAGTATTTCTATTCAATTTGTGATATGATTCGTAAACGAAAATTGTGTCAATAGTTTCGAGCAATCCTGTCTTTAAAAACTGCATATTTTACTTTTTATTAAAATGAGAAATATGATTTTTAAGATGGGGAAAGATAAGTGATAAAATTTGTACATTTGTAAAAGTGCATTTTTCATCATAATTATATCAAATGAATTAATAATTGAATGTTAAAAAAAATGCATGGAAAATCACATGCATTTTTATTTGACGATGTTGTACTAAAACGTTTTGAAAAACATAGATTAGGAATAGTTTTTCACTTTTTATATAATCAAGTTATATGACTTTGACTGTGCTATTTTTTTAAAACTTTAATTTTTGTTTGCGTTTGCAATTTGGGTATTCATAGTGAACTATCACTTCTTAAAGTAGTGATAGCACACATTCTGTCTTAAAAACTATGGTTACGATATCTCGAAGTTCTAAAAATTAATATACTTAATAAAATCCTAATTAAATCAGAGATAAATGAAGTATTGATTTAAATACAAATTTATATAGTCCCGAGTAAATCAAGCATTAATAAGTCCTGCTCAATCGTTTGAACAAATTATTCTATATTTAATGAGGATTTAATAAAGTCCAAATTAAATATTGTCTAATTTATTTGTAGTTTATTAGAACAATACCTTACTGAGTCTCAAACATTGCTCTTAAATAAATATATAGCTAAAACTTCTTAGAGCTTTATTAAGCCTTAAGATATAATGTAAAGAATAACTTATCAAATATTGACGAAGATTAACGAGAGAGGAAATTACAATATTTTAAACTTAATCAAGACTTTTTAATCAACTTTTATGAAAAAAAATCAAAGGATGCAATTTTATTTTTTTACTTTATTTTACTCGAAACTACATTTTTTCATTACCATTTACAAACAGAAAAATCTATATTTTTAACTTATAGTCCAAAATTGGCTTTTTTTTATCATTCCTAAAAGCATAGTGATTAAATAATCGACATTTAAGTCTTTTTTAAGGTCTGAATGACTTAAACTATTACAGTTTTTAATTTAAATTTTTCGTTCTTAACTACTTTTCTGAAATTTTTTCTGCAGTTCCAAAAAGAATCTAAATAGATAAAAGCATTTTCAGCTGCTAAAAGATTTTTGAGTTGTTTTGTAACTGGCGTTTTTGTTGCCAAGTGGTGTAAGGCTGTCTTCATAACCAAAAGATAGTGAATTCCATAACTGATTCAGTCTAAGTCATCATGTAAAGGATAAATGTAAAATAAAATGTGAATAGTCTTCAAGTTATCTCTACTGCTATAGCGTAGAACGCAGAAAAAGGTGCCAGCTCAGAAGTTAATCTTTTCTTTTGATTTTTATTATAAAAAATTACGAAATGGTTGCTAATATTTATCAGCTTCTGTTTGAAAAAAATACATCAGTACCCTGAAACATATCGCAAAACCTAACCAAATTTGTTATATGGTATTAAAATAAAGAGTATTTTATGAGTTTCAGAATCATCACCCCTAATTATTATTCAATAACTATTGTAAATTTCCTTTTATTTCTTTTATATTATTTATGATCTGATTGAAGTTAATTCTTGAAATAAAATTTTCTAAGTGATTATAATAAAGCTTAATATTGATGCTCATAATAACGCTGTGATCATTAACTTTAATTATTTATTATTTGCAAAAAAGGAAATAATTGTAGAAAGTAAAAGAATTTAATAGTAGTTTTTTAAATAAAATTAATTATTAAAATTAATAAATTAATCTCTTTCACGCATTCAATTTTCATTAAAAGCTTTATTTAGGCAAATATAAAAATTGAATCACAACTGTAAAGAATTACAAAGTTTAAATGCTAAGAAAATAAAATGTGACGTAAAAGGACTGACTACATTAACTATTCGTAGTCAGTGACAAAGTTAAGCTTGTTTTTACTTTGAGAATCTTTTTATAAACAAGATTAAAAGCTCGGAGGCACGTAAAGAATCAATAGGAAATGAATTTAAGGCGTTCTAATTTTCAGAAGTTTAGGATTTCTTTCCTCTTGCTTGAGAGTTTTAAGTTTTTCTTTGGAATTTCTTTGAAACCACTTAAGGCAAGAGAGAGCGTTTTTCTCTCTTGTAGCTCTCACCTTTTATTTGTTTTGCACTTGAAGATTCTTTTATCTTCCAATATTTTTCCGAAAATCCAAGTACAGAGCACTTTAAAAGATTGTTCAAAATTAGGTTAATAGTCTCTTTGCTCAGTCTTCAATTAACTAATGCTCAGGAGTTCATGAAAACAATAATTTCAAGCTTCTGAACTTGACTTAATGAAAATCAAGTTACTTAAGATTAACCTATTCCTTCCATGGAAATTCTATTTTCCTTTTTATAAAGAGCAAAAGGTATTTTTGTATCATTTGAAAAAATTCTATGAAGAACCCTATATATATATATATATATATATATATATATATATATATATATATATATATATATATATATATATATATATATATATATATATATACATATATATATATATATATACACACACAATATGTTTTTCTTAAAATAAATAGTGGTTGATGTATATAACATCTTTTTGAAGTTTAAATAGATTAAAACTTACTTTTCTTTCAAATTACACTATTATGCATTATTTCTTTATTCTGCTCAAAGATGAATGTTTTTGAATAAGCATAAAAAAACCCATAAAATGTAACAGATAAAAATACCTATTAATATCTATATTTATCTACCTACCTACTTACCTATATATTTATCCCTATATATATGTTAACAATATTTGAATAAAATTTGAGTTTTGGTGATTTATATTTTGATGTGATTCTACTTCTAGTTTATTTTGAGTTGTATGTGTTGAAATCTTTTGTACATATTTGCATTTTTGTGAATTCTTTCTTCTTGTATATTATGTTAATTAACGTATTGTATTTATGTGCTTTTCGATATTTATAATTAATTAATAAATAGAATATTAACTATTATTATCGCTATTTGTTGCTCTATGGAGACATTCTGGCCTGAAGCACTGTTTTGACCATTACCTACATATGAAAGTGAACACAGAAACATTTCATACATTCAAATTACAAGTAGCAAACAAAACCAACGAACAGAAACTCATAGCTTTTTACATTGAGCGGTCAACTTGGTATTATTGATTATCAAATGTCTCGAGTATTTATATTGCCTATAAATTGTATTAAATGTGAAAAACTGTATTAACAATGACGAAATATTGCTGCTATTTTCTTATATCTCCCTGATTTTTCTCTTAGAAAAAATGATTAATTATTTGCAGTTTGAACTTTGTTTTAAACTATTTATTAAAATTTAAAGCATTCATTTATATCTTTAATGAACAAAACAACTAAGTTACGCAATATAATTAGCCTTGCATGGATTTTGCAAACGATTTGATGTATTTAATATACATTAACAAAGAATTATTATTGTCTATGATAAGTTCTTCCAGAAGAAGATTTGCTTTGTAGATATTGAAATAATTTCCAACACATTTAATCTGCTAGGCTTCACTAAGTCGTGGTAATGTACCCTAATCAATATATTGTAGAAAGCAGAAACACGACATATTTCTAGATTTTCAATTATTGCTGAATCTGAACTTCGATGAAAATTGTTTCAATAACTTGGTCACTGGTGTCAATAAATTTCTATTCAAACACTCACAATGAATTTCTATTCAAATTTTAATTAGTTTTAAACTTAATTTTCATCGAAAAGTTTAATATTTTGCACTCACCCTAAATTTTATTTCCACATTTCTTAGAACATAATTTTAATCTATTGTCAGTCGTCCATCATAATTTGAATTTATGATTTTGATTTTTCATTGATGGAAAGTTTTCACGTTTCTGTCAGAATTCTCTTTTTAACAAAGTAGTTCTCTCTTGTTAAAATATTCTCTTGTAATTCGCTAGTTAAAATATAGCTATCTCATTAAATCAGTTCCTTTTGTGTTAGCACGTTCTTTTACTGTGAATCGAAAACTGTCTTACAAGATAGAAAAAAAACAGTTAAAGACAAAATTAATTCAGAAATTTAACAATTAATTTATATTAACATAACATTAGTTTTTAAGACTTCTATATCCTACAATATTAATATGTAGCTCCGCATAACAGTATATAACTAATATCTTTAAGTATTACCTTCATATTGGCAGTAATATTTTCATACTTTTATATTGTATAATTTACTTTTCCAGTTATAACTTTACCTTTAACTTCATGCATTATAAGCTAATAAAAATTTGATAACTTTTTTATTCTTTATTTTAATAAGTCAGGTGAACTTGATTTCTAAAAAGAATCATCCTTATGGTCAGAAAATAACAAGTCCAGTTTTTATTATTGTGACATCGCTCTATAAATAAGCTTACTGCCTAATATTGGAAGCTTAAACTACCTGTGGCTATTGAAGTCTATTCACTTGTCGCAAGAGGAGACCTATACAATTCTAAATTAATTCTAACAGATGCATATGCAGAAAGGAAAGGTGCAGCATCTTTCTCCAATTATTCATTAATGGCTGGGATTGAATATTAACCATTAGCTATAGAGAGCATTGCTGCATCACTAAGCTTTTGCCAATCAATATGTTTGTCATTTCTAAGAACAATTTGTACTCATAATATTTAAAATCCCACGACATAACGTTCAGCCCCAAGTTTGGTAGAGGAAACAAAATAGGAAGTTGCTAATTCTGAAGTCAATTTCAAAATTAGCAACTTATCTGATTAAAATTAGTAACTTAACTGGAAATCTAAATTATCAGGCATTGTTTCTGGTTGTTTCTTATAAAGGCTCAAGAACATCATAATTATTCCATTGTAATTTGTTGTTGTTGTTTCTAATCTTCCATCTGGTCTGACAGAGTCTGACCAAATCAATGAAGTCGGTGACATTTATGAAGTCTGATACAAGAAGAGGATGCTTATGAATATCCTCCCATTCCAGTGCAAGAAGTGCTGAGGTTACACCTGCTGCCAGCATTTAGGCAAAGAAGAAACATTTTGCCACCCTCAGTGCTTTTCAAGTGCCCACTGGAAAGTAAGGATAGATATAAATTGGCCATTGAGATTAAAATAAGTGAATACAAAAAGTTATTTTGATGCATTGTTTGAAAAACTAATATTTAGATATTTAATAATAAAATTTATAAAAAATTTGCTGATGTATACTAACAACACATAAATTTATCACTTACAGTTATTTTATTTTAAAATTTATTATAATTTAACTTGTATCTTTTTAAACATAAGCAGATTATATCCTTTTTTCTGTTGTAAGCAATGACACAGCATTTTTGTTTCAAAGAAGTTGATTCCTTTGCCCTGTTGCTAAGCTGAGAAGCTGGGCACCTGCTCAAATAACACTAATGGATGAGGCAGGTAGCCCAGCAAAAATGTTATTTTTATCGTTATTTTCTCCCCGTATTTTTTCCTTAGTCCTCCATTTAGCGAAAGACTGAGGAAAGAAATATCTGCAGAAGCAGCTGTTGATTTTGTCCTTCTTTTTGCTAACCAAAGAAATATTTGGCCATTCCGGAAAATATTTGTGCTCATCCTTAATTCCTGGCAACCATATTATAACAATGACAGATATTTAGTGTATATATCATATATGTTGGTTTTGTTGTGTTTGTGACGTATTTGTACCATTTATTTAGCGCACAATATTTCCATCACATTAATTCTCTCTATTGAGATAAACGAAGTTATAACTTCAGTGTTATCTTGCAGCAAATATTAAATGTTCTGATTTAAATATCTGTGAGAAATGTAGTATATTTTACGTAAACACATAACTCTGTTTAAGAATAAAATGTAAATTAAAATGATACTTGGTTAATTAATATGGTTTCCTTATATACATTATTTGTTTAAATAGAAAATATAGCTTGAAATTAGAAAGAATTAGTTTGATAAATCATGGTATATAAAATTTTCATTCGTTCGATTACACATGCAAGAGAGTTTATATAATATTGTACTCAGTTTTTAAGGAATAATGTTTAATATAATTAATTACAAAAAATTAAATTTAAAAGCTCATGATAGCCCAATGTTAGAATCATGCGTTTCAGATTCTTTATCTATAATAGTTTGAACATCTCGGGTTCGATTTTAGCCACTGTTGAATAACAGAAGAGGAATATAGTATTCATACTTTCTGTATAGAGCTTAGGGAAGTTTCTTAATTTTCCTCCCTTATGACTTAAAAAAATGGTTTTTTACCTGTAAAAAGCCATTACAAAGTAAAAGTCTTCAGTTTTTATGCTTTATGTATTTTTAATATATAAAGTCTTAAAATCTTATATACAAATTTTTAATTTGTAGCAAAGTATTTAGTAAAAGAACATCTGTAAGAGTAAGAAAAGTCAGCATAATTTTTATAAGTATCAAACAGAAACTTAAAATAATTTCATTCACCAAAATTTATTAATAAATGTTGATTGAAATTGTATTTTCTCTTTCTCTAAGACCATTTTGTAAGGAACTGTAGTTAGTTGATCTGAAAGCTAAAAAAAATTAATTAAAAACGTAATTAAAATTAAAGATAATGCAGTAATTATACTTTCTCCTCGTAATTATTATTGCACGGCATTCTTTAAATAGCAGAGCGTAATCTATTGTTTAGACAGTACAAATTGCTTTATTTTTAAGCTAAAGGGAAAAAATTCTCCTAAAAATAAAGACATAAATTCTATCGTACTTATTATTTTTTTTACATTACATTTGACTGTCAAACCATTAAAACCAAGAATGTATTCTGGAGAATGCAAATTGTAGAGCTACTAAAAATTTTTAAATAGTTAGATTCAGTATAACAAAAAATCTTTAGGTTTCTTTGAATGAGTGTTTAAAATACTTTATCAATCTTTGATCTTAGTTTAATAAAATAGGTCTTTTCAAAAAAACATCAGTTTCATTAAAACGCTAAAAAAGTTTAGGTATTTTTGAAGAATACTTTATCTTATATATGTATCATTAAATTATTGTTTAAAATATTTAATGCAAAAATAAACATTAATGTTTAGTAGATCCAGAACTTTATTGATCATTATTATTTAATATGAAGATAATAAGTTGAGGTTTTAAAATTAAATCAATTTTAATTTTAAATTCAAAAGAATTGTTTGGTATGATCTAAGCATTTTTGTTTCAGATTCTAAGGAATTTTTGTGAAAAAATTTTCTATTTATTGGTTTCCCATTACTAAAATAAAATAAAAAGTTCTCAAAACTATTGCAGAACATTCAAAGCATCATACTAATTATCCTGTACAAATTTGGAAAACATGTAGAAGAGAATTATAATGTTGAATTTGTTTCAAAATATTTAGTTTATAATAAGTGAAGATTATATATATACAATTGGGAATTAGATGATTTTATGCTTTTAATAAATTTATTCATAATGTTAATATTGCAAGCTATTTTGTATAAAATGATAAAATGTTATTATGAGTTCCAGGGGGATTCAATGAGAATGATTTTTAGTTCAACAATGCATGTAGTTTATGAAAGTAGAAAAAATTTTTGAAATGAATTATGATTTACTTATCGTTAATTTAGATATTATGCAGTTTACATTGTAAAATGAGGTATTTCAATATACAAATTTATAGTGCATCAAATTCGATAAATTTATCATTTTTAACAAAAATTTTTTTTCGTTTTTTCACTAATTTACTTTTGAATTAAATTAAGTAATGAAGTGTGCTTCTCTCTTCAGAATTATGTTTATTGTGACGATGCATGGAATCATTAAATAAAAATTAAATTTTGAATTAATTGCTTGTTTTTTGCTAATTTATAACTAAGTTAATTTAGACACCGAATTTATATAATTTAACTGATTCAAGAAAGCACTAATAACTACTATATTGTATGTAAGAAGTTAGTCCCATTTATTGCATCTAAATTAAAATATATTAATTTTACCAATGTATTAAGTAATTAAATACTTTAAATTCTGATTAATATTTAGCTATAGCTCTAAGATTTAGACTAACGACATATATATCTGGAAAAAATATAAACTTAATTTTTGTTATTTAAAAATACTAATTAAATTTAAAAGAATTTACATTTTTCGTTACTAATTGGGTTATATATCAATAAAATAATAAGACTCATTTTATTAAATATTTTGAGTTAATGTATAAATTTTTAAATTAAAAATAAAAACCTAAATCTTAAAATGAGCCAATATTTATATGAATAAAAAATAGGATTTAAGTTTTTAAATTGTAAAGTAATATGTAACATACGATTTAGTTTGTTTCGTCACATTTTACATACTAATCTATTTAACTAAATTTATTTAACGTATGATAATATAAATATAAATATATTTTAGCATTTTTTAATGTTTAAACTAAACTCTGTGGTATGACAGCCCATGTGGGCCAAGGCCTACAGGCATTTCTGATTTCTTGACCGAAAGTATCTGGGGTCCGAATCACATATGTTCCGATTAGCTGGTCAGCCTAACGCAAATATCCCAGTGTTTAGTTCCCAAGTATACTTGGTACTCAGTTTATTGAACCACTGAAAGAATGAAAGGCTGAATTTTTTAATGTTTGTCGTACATAGTATACACAAAAATAGTGACATTTCCATAGTTGTTAATAAAAAAAATATATAAAAATAAATTAATCAATAAAGACAGATATTTTTAATAGTAAAGAATTAAAGTGATCGTTTATTTTAAAAAAATAAAAACCATTATTCTCATAAGCTCCGATATTAGAGACAGAAACTATTTATTAGCAATCGTTCAATAAACAAATAACGAATCGAAGAGATGAAGTCGCGCTCAACTTCTTGAGTTTAGATAGGCGTTGATATTAATGATGTTGTGTCTTTCTCCTTATCAGTAGCAAAGTAATGGAGGCAAAATAACGAATTCTCTCACAACCAGCTGCATGAATATAAATAATAAACTAAATGGAATATTGATTATCAGAACATGAACTACTGTCTACATTTAAAATGTATACTTTGCTTAATGCGAAACTTTAATCTTCTTGGAACTACATATAACTTCAAAATGAAGTTGCTCTGTCATATTATTCTGATTTTGAATTATTAAGTAATGATCCATTTAAAATTGAGCTAAGGCATTGCTTATGTAATAATTTACGAAGGGAAGAAGTTTCTAAATTAATAATTTTTTACCGAATTTAATTTTTTACTTTAAAAATAAAAACGCTTGTTTTTTCATGCTATATTTTTTAAAGAATATATAAATCTATTTTGGTTTATTTTAACTGTTGCATTTTGTATTTATTACAAGAATATTATTCTTTTATTTTTAAGAAGAGTGTGGTACATAATATGATATTAATATTTAATTATTTCAAACTTTATAAACTAAATAATTCATTGTCCCATTAACTGATTCGTTGTATATTCGGCACAACTTTAACTAATACTATAATATTTGACCAATAAAATGCATAATAAATGTACCTTTACCAATGAAATTTGATGCTTAACAACTACTAATATTTAAAAATAGGAAAAACAAGTATTACTTAAAGTAGTTTTATCAATTAACACATAGGAAGGATAAAAACATTTATCATACCAATGAAACTGCACTCAGATTAAATTATAAATTACTCTTACATTGTAATTAAAGAAGACTAAAACTAAAATTATATTAATGCATTACGAAATTCAAATATTTACTCATTATATAGTTCATTGCTTTTTTTCACACACATCCTTATAAAGTTTAAAAAAAGAAAAATTGATTTTTTTCAAAACATGATTTTCTTGATTGTTCACTGGATTCTTAGAGTAAAATTTTATGAATTTATAATAAATTTAGTTTGATAACAAATATTAATACAGATTAATAATTATCTTAGAAAATTATTAAAGTGCATTAACTTAGAAAATTATTATATTTAATTTTTTAGACAATTCATTTAGGATTTCTGTGTATATTAAAATAATTAAAATATATAAATTTAAGTATATGTTACAGTATATGTATATATATATATATATATATATATATATATATATATATATATATATATATGTGTATGTGTATGTATATGTGTGTGTGTGTGTGTGTGTGCATAAATATGAATCTAATTCTATAGTAGTGAAACTCGTCCTTCATATTCGGGATAACTTAAGATATGAGTAACATTAATTTTTCTAGAAATAAATTTAAATATTTATTAGGACCATTTCTATGTATTTAATATATATAATTTCTATACATCCTTATTCAAAGACCTTCTTCTGTTCTCAATTAATGCTCTAAATAGATATTCATAAATATAATCATTGATTTACTATAAACAAGAGAAATGTTTACTAATAGAAAAGAACTTTTCTTAAATTGGAAATTTGTTGTTCATTTTAACTGTGACTAAGATGGATTTTTTGGTAAGATAATTACTCAATGTTGAAGGACAGAAAACCTTTTAAAAGTGGTTTTGTCTTTAACTTGCCCCTCAGAATAAAAGCACTGATGATATTTCAAACACTTACCTTTTCCCCACTAGAGTGTATTCTTTTTACCGAAATAAGAGTCATCCTTCTATTGCCATTAGGTTAAAACAATTACACCCGAATCTTAATTCCATTAAGAGTAATCATGATCAATGGTCAGGATGTGATCATTAATAACTAGCCCTGAACGAAGAATAAATTTTGGAAGGAGCAGCAAGGGGAAAGTGCTGATTAACAGTATAGGTAGCAGTTAAAAACTATTTTTAGGGAAACAGTTTCACTTTTGTTATCGATTGAGATTAATTTATCTTTGAGAATTGTTTTTGACATTTATAAAAAAATTATTATGAAGTGACTTTTAATAATTAATTTTAATATATGATAATTTCTTTATATTTGATAATTTTTGTCAAATTGTTTTCTATGTCATGCCTTGAATTAAGTTATTATGAAAAAGAGTTGGCATTATTCTAGCAATATTAAACTAATTAGCAATTAATATTTGTTGTAAATTTAAAGCTCAAAATTTTAAGTTGATTCGTTTAATATTTCATTAAATTTTAAATCGATATTTGCTTAACTTTATTTCCTCTACTTAGTAAATTTAGTTTATTTATCTATTTTACACACAAGAATGTTTTTGTACGCGCTTAAGCGAATAGCATTGCACTGAGTATTGGTCATTTAAGTAGATTTTAATAGTGTGCCCCATTTAAAACTCGAAAAGGAGAAAACCTGGTAAATTCTCTACTACCTATAATGACTGAGATATTTACAAAAAGTGAAAATTCTTCATCCGTTTCCCTTGCTTTACAATATTAAGATCGAATATTTAATCTACTATTTCAAAAAATTATATTTTACGGATAATTACACAGAGTCCATGTGAATATTTATTGTTTAATTAAACTTGTCAAAATTAAGCATAATTAGTATCCTAGTCTAATATATTATTTTATCGGCAGTATATTTTACATGTTTACACCCTCTAAGTTTAACAAAAACATTTCTGTATTTTCTTTTTCAAGAATTTTCTGTTTATTTGAAGAAAATAAGTACTTAAACAAACAAAAACTGCTTACTGCCTAGCATCTCCCTCTGATACATCACTGTAGGCTGCAAACAGTCCAGGTCTGTCCCTATCTTGTAGTATTAATTTATTTATTTTGCTCAATTGAATAAGGAAAATTTTTACCCAATATTTTTTATTTTTATACGATTGGATTTTTGTCCTATTTGATATGAATAAATTATGATGTTTATTTTCATATTATTTTAAAATAGTCATTCCACATAAATATGAATGTATTTACTATTTATTTTTAATATTTTAGAAAATATTTGATTTCGTGTTAAATGAAAGAGTGTTTGCAATGAATATTTATCATTAAGTGCACATTTATATTCGGATAAATTCTTTATACAGATACAAAAGAAATGTATATTATTTTAAATTTTTATTTTTTTAACATAATTAACACAATGTGTACACATGAAATTAAATTTGCAAAAAAATAATTCTTGAAACGGTGCAAAAAAATGTAATGAAATAAATATTAATTCTTGAAACGAATTAATATTTATTTCATTACATTTCCTTAATCTTAAGTTTACTAGCAATAACTGCTTAGTAATCGCTAAAATAAGTTTAATTAGAAGCAAGAAAAAAATTTAGATCACGAAAGAAATGGAAAAATCACTCTAAAATTATTCATTTTTTGTTTTATTGAAATAAATAACAAGTGTCGTTTCACTAGAATTCATTCACATTTATTTAATTTTTACTGTTTAACATATTAAATGTTTTAGTGAAAGAAAAAAAATGTTACAACTGTTCAGAAGTAAGAGAATAAAAGATAGGAAAATATAAACGATAATTTAAAATTGTGATAAAGTAACAATTGTAATTATTATGTAATTGTTTCGTTTTTTCAACAAAAAAAAAATATGAAACTGTTTTTGTTTTTGCGTTACTAACGTTACAATTTTCTCAGAGTAACACGTTATATTTTCGTTTCCTTGCAGTGAAGTTTCTATTCCAAAAAATCAATACGAACGGTATTTTTTCTTGCATTAAAAGTATCCCAGGTGCAAGTGTCATATCATTTAGTTTTTCCTACGTGATATAAATCTTCTTTTTTATTTATCTCACTCACAGTTGTCAATGGCACATTCTATTCAATGGATGGTAATCAATACATCAATTTACGTTGAATTTATACATTCATTTAGTTAGGAATGGCAAAAGGAAAATGTGCAAACTATAAGTTCAGAATCATGTTTTTTAATAATTTAATAAAGTTTAATATATATATATATATATATATATATATATATATATATATATATATATATATATATATATATATATATATATATATATATTAGCCAGAATGCAACGCAAGTATAAATTGTTAATAATGTTTATAATATATGTAATGTTTTAAAGAATAAAGTACAACTTAGTAAATTAATAAATTTATTTTATTTTTTAAAGATTTTAGACAGAAATTTTATTTTTAAAAATTTTTGGAAACAAAAAACATGGATTTTGTTAGATTGCTTTCTTGGTTTACAATAAAACTTTTTTTTACAATTTAGTATTATTAATTTATATTTTAAATTTATATTGAAACATATAATTTGAAACATATAATTGATTAATATGTTCCAAAGAATTGCAGGAAAATTTTTAGTTTTTTTAGCTCCTTTTTCCCTTTATTAGCTTCTTTTTATTTAGAAATTTCTAGCAAAATCCAAAATATTTTCTGTCGAATTTATCATTTTGACTCAGAAATTTTGTTTATTTTCGTGTTTATACTTCACAATTATCATTGCTCAGAGAGCGATGTTGTGAATATTTAGTTAACTTCACTAAAATTGTTTACCCTTAAAATTTTGTCTGAAGAATTTTTTTCTTAAGATATTTCTAGAATACACAATAAATGGATATTTACTGGTCGACCATATACGACTGCTTATAAAGTTTCTGAATTTCAGAATGTGCTTCAAACGTATCTCTGACGCATAAAAGAAGAGAAGAATTCAAAATGCAATTATATTCTGACTCATAGTAACTCAAGTGTTAAATTATAGAATGATATTAAAGGGAAGAACTTGTTTTAATAGAAACTAGTTTCAATACAAGGAAAATATAAAATGCATATATTCTCAACAATTACCCTTTTAATGCTATATAAAAGCAGCGTAGTGTGAAACAGCTTTGCAGCTTCAGCAAATTAACTGCTTGTCATTAAATTGCTTCTTGTTTCTTTATTAAATTAAAGAGCACTGCTAAATTACTTCTCCGAGTTCTGTTTCTAGGGAGAATTAATTTTAATGGAGCCTTTTGTATGTAGGTCCGACCACATAAACGAAGTTTTATTACGATCATATCATTTCCAGTATTATCTTTTCAATTGAAAGATAATTATGTGGAGGGTTTTGTTAAATTAAAAGAATAAAAGAAGAATCCACTTTAATAAAACATTTGAAATAAGTTGATTAAATTAGTTTAAGAAATGCAATATTCTACAATGTCTTATTAAAATATTTTCTTGAAATTGAATATCGCGAAAATAATAAGGTGATTACTTGAAATATAATTTTCAAAGATAATGTAGTATTATGCTATAGTCAAAAATATTTAACAAAGTTTATTTAGAATAAAAATCGTTCATATAAAATAATTAAAAACTTTTTGCAGAATGTTTCATGCATCAATGTATAATTTTCTTTTTCATCACTCACAAAGACTATACATTTTTAAAAATTTTTAATGTTCTTATTTAAGTAAACCTTTCGCTGTCAAACTTAAATGTTAATAATTCTTATTTTCAGGGGATTTGACTATAATAGCATAAAGTAAATTTTGATAAAATTATATTTTCTTTTAAAAACAAAAATCAAATTAGGAAAAAAGTTTTAGAAATTTTATTTCCATTATCAAAATTATTTAAAGACCCATTATCAAATTATATAAGTGCGAGGATAAATAGAAATATTTTAAGTATAAACCAAGTTATTTATCAAAATATTTCAAGTTTTAATAAATAAAATAATTTCATCTTATTTGCGTCAATTTTTGATTTTAAAATAATTTTACAATACATGTACCTATAAGTTTCGAACATATAAGTTTAAGAGATCGAAATTTTTCTGATAAACATAATTTTATTATTTGCTCCTCTCTTACTGATCTTAAAATAATTTGTTTTAATAAATTTTATTTTGCTGTCTATTATGAATATATGTTACAAATTTCAATCATTTTAGAGGAATGTAATTTCATTAATAGCATCATTATTTGGACTTCAAAAGCAATTCACTTTTAAATATTTCATTTTGATATATTTTTTTAATGTTTAACTTTAAAAGCTCCAAGTTCCTTAGAGAAACACTTGTGGTATTAATTATAGGTAAACCTATATACCACAATTTTCTGTGTTCTGTGTGTACATGTTTAATGCGTGTATGTAAACTGAGTGCATTTTAGAATATGTTAATTCTATTATGATTTGATAATACTTTAATAATTGTTGTAATTGAAGTATACTTTCTTGAAGTACAGTTGAAGTATACTTTCAAATGTAAAGATGTTTAAAATAATTTAATATAATAGTTTGAAAATCATTGAAACCAATGGCTTTTTGCAGTAAACATAAATAATTTTTACATTTTTCAATTTAATTATATTAAACTCAGCATAAGTTTTTTTTTATTTTATTACTTTATAGATAAAAGTAAAATAAATTGTGAAAAAGCTAATTGTGCAATATAAATGTAATCAAAATATAGCAACTTAAATTTGGTATACTTACATACATTATAAAATACAAAATATAAAATTTGACTGGGAACTGTTTTACATAAACTTTATTAATTTTTGTAAGAGAGAAAACAAACAATTTATAATAACGCAATCTATTACATTATATCTCTATTAATCTCTATTACAACGGAATATTTATTACATTATTATTCTATAACAATCTATATCTCTGAAAAATATAAAAATATAGATAAAGGTAAAATATTCGGAAAATAAATGTGATTTGTATTTCTTTTTTTGAAAAGTGAATATTAAAATTTTAATATCGGCTTTTAGTATTCACTTCTAAAATTGGTTGTGAAATAAATTGCTTAAAGTACACATTTTCATTGTTTATTAATTGACTAAAACAAACACTTTATTGTTCAATAAGAGTGTTTTTTTATAGAAAAGATCAGTATTTGATTATAACTACAATTAAACAACGGCATATTTTTATGTTTCGATAAAAATAGGCAACCATTTAATTGTTTTCATTTTTTTACATTCACATAATATAAATAACAATTTTGCCTTATGTATTCACATTACTTCGGCAAGGTGCTTGAGAATTTTCCAGGTTTCTTCCTTTGTAATACGAAAATATGAAAAATTTTTCCCAAAATTCCTGTAAGCTGTTAGTACATTGATTGTTCTAAAATAATAACCTGTTGGATATTAGGCTCTCCAGTAAGTGGTATCATATAATAAAGAGAAGAAAGAGAGTCAAATTTTTCCGGTTTTTTTTCTTTAATGTCGGATTTACATTTCATAAATTTTACCAAGAACTGTTACTGACTTGCAGAATGTTTTGAATAAATTACAATAAACTAAAAGTTTCCATAGCATAGACTTATTGAGAAAAACACATTTCAGTTTGCTGGATTAATTAACTCAGCCAATTTACGTTTCAATTTTAGCAGCATTGCTCATTTAGAACAAAATACTACATCAAATCTTTAATATTTACTCTACAGTTCTAGAAAAAAATCTCAAATCATTTATATTCTAAACTAAATATTCATATCTCTCTTCTTAAATCGTAATTTACATTTATTTGGAAAATTAAATGATAATTGTCCCAATAGGTTTGAATTTGAAATATGTTAATTTATTGTAAAAGTCTTCACAAAGGTGGATAATAATTCTAATTTCTTTATTCCAACAAATATTCATTCGATCAAACAAATATATTTTGTCAAGTGCATTTCATTTGTAGTGGAAATAATTATTCGAATTGAAATTCTAGTTTCCGAATAATCCTAGTAGATGCCCCCATGGGTATTAGATGCAACAATGTATGTCGAATTGAATAGTGTCATTAGTGTTTCAATTTGTAAGACAATCATAAGGAAAACCCGGAATTATTAGGAAATAATTATTCATAGAACACTTAGAATGTGCTTACGTAAAATCATATATGTTTTAAGGTTGTCAATTTCGGACAATTCTGAGTTAAATGTATATTTCTGAATATTAATAATGAAGCTAAAATTAAATAGTTTATCACATTTAATATATACTTTATTAAGTAAAACATACTTTTGATGGATTTTATCAGCATAGAAATTGCATATTAAGTATTTAATACTACTCGAAAATAGGCTTTATTATAGAATAAAATTTAAGGAGAACGCACACACATGCATATGTTTACATATAATTCAGTATATTAACCAGAAGAAATTCGTACTTAATCTATACACTTTTTTCTAGTCAGAATATCATTTCTTGAGTTTGTTTTTATTTCTAATTCTGATTTATTTCTAAATCATAAGTGAATTTTATTTTTATGTACAGCAATATTTGTCTTGCCAGACTTAAAGATTCTATGCAAAAGTACATATTGATGATTGAAATTAAAAAAATATACTTACGAATACTATTTTCAAACTTTTAATGTTGTTTGAATTAAATTAAGTCTTATTTTTATTAAAATTCTCATTAATTCGATATTAAACTTTTTAAACATTATTCAATATTTCCTGCTTTAATGTTTAAAATATAACATTTTTCTTAGAAAAAAATTTGCAGTTTTTTTCACATAATATTCATAATTAAGGATTATTCTGATAAATACTTAAAAAAATTGACAAACAACAAAGCTGATAATTAATAATAACTAATATGAGTTATTCATACTCACAAGTATATAGAAGTAAGAAAAAATTATTATTATTAATAAACAATACATAGCATTTTAAAATATAAAAAAGCTGAATTATCATAGTATTTATTTTTTCAATAATAAATTTCATTTTATTTAACCCGAAATCTAATATACATTATTATCTTGAAATTAAAACACAAGATTTATTGAAAAAACATTTCTATTTCATTAATTATAACAAATGTTTAATATTTTCATTCAAAAGAAGTTCGTAATAAATACTTTAAGATGTAGATTGAGTAATTTTATATCGATTCGTTATTCCCTTAAATACAACGAGATTATCTAAAACAGATTAACAATGATGTTAAAAAATAGCGGAAAACGAAATTACTTTTAACACATTACTTTCCATTAAAAAACTTCTAAGCGATTTTTTATTCTTGAGAGCATTCATTAAAAATTTTCTTTCGCCTTCAAGAATCTTAACAAATCGATCAAGATTTAAAGAATTTTTGAAGTAAGTCCATATATCAAATGGAATCGGATATACAAAGTGGAGATAAAAAGGATAAGGAACTAAAACTATTCTTTTATAATTGTAACTTCATTGCTAAGTAAATAGAATTTTTTTAACATAATAATACATTCTACGAATTGTAACAACGATAACATTACAACAGATCGATAAAGTTTAACCTTTGAACGAATGCTTCCTCTGAATGAGATTCCAATTCCCTGGCAGAAAGCCAAAAACTCCCCCTTTCTGAAATATTCTTTACAAAATGTCGAGTTTCATCAGATTTAATTATTCGATTTGGCAGGGTGTGTAGTTGAATTGCATTATGCTGCCTCAGACAATGAATAAGATCCTTCTTTCATTTTGAATTAATTTCAACCGCAACTACTCAAGTTGTAAATTAGAAAATCCGGATGCAATTAAGACGAAATAATTATGTTTAATGAAATAAACTACAGATAAGCATTGTTTATCTTTTCTTTCAACAAACATTCGATTCTATTGCATAGAATCAGCACTCTTGCCTTTTAGCGCAATTTTATCAATCATTTTGTTAATTAGTTGCATCTTTTATTTAATACATTCAAATCAAATCCAGTTATAATAATTTTTTTAATGCCACAATATGTTGAATTTAACGTTATGTAATCATATCCAATTATTATCCGAAATCTCTTTGTATAACTTTTCTTTGGGTTTGCTAAAAAACTAATAGTTCTTAAATCATATTAATAACTACTGCTAATCAAATTATAGTTTCGAATGTTTTAAACTAATTTATTTTCCAAAACATTTTAATTATATGCTCTAAACAAATTTTTGATGCATTAAATTATAAGTTTTCAATTGAATTTTATTATGGGGAATCGTATATTTATTTACATGAATCACAAATTAAACATCTGAAGTTCATGCTTACGAGTGAAGACAATTTTTATAATTCATTTCTATATTTTTTATTCTCATAATAAAAGGATAACTTGTAAATCATTTTCACATTGAAAATTTAATAAAATATTTCAGTAATTGAAGTTAAACACAGAATTTAAAACAATCGATTCAATCACTATTGAAGTTATTCAATATTTTTTCAATTACGAAATATTTAGTTTGGCTTTCCGACTAATTAAACAAGAAATGCATTTTTCATGGCAAAACTTTCACGTTTTAAGTTTAATTATTATAACTATTTTAATTAATGCAGAATAATTTATTTTATTATTTTGCAGTATATTTATTTATTTTTTATAAATATTTAAGGAAAAAATTTATCAAAAAGAATAATGAGACATGCAAATGTGAAAATAAAGATAATATTCATATGCCTTATTATTTATTTTTAGTCTTAAATATTAGTATTTTTTTTCATTACTCAATAAAAAAAACAAAACAAGTACCTGAAATTGAAATAACGAATTTCAGTTATTCTTAAGTTCTATAGTATTAAAAGAAATAAAATATAATATTAATGAACATTTCTAAGTAATATTAAGATAAAATTTTCTTTGGTTCTGAGAAAAAAATTTAAGTACGTAGATTAAATCTAGAAAAACACCTCAATTAATTAAAAGTAAAACATCTTCTTTATGATTAGTTGGAATAATTTAAATTTTTTAAGACTCTAAAAATGACAAATCCTATATCACAAATCCCATTAAACATGTGATATTGATAAAAAAAATTTAAAATGTATTACCAAAAAATCAACCGATATTGGATAAGTTAGCAATATCAGTTCTCTCTCTCACACCCCCACCCCCACACATATTATCAATCATTTAGAGAAATGAGAAATATTTCATTTTCTTTTTAATTTTCTCTCTAGTATTAATTAGTTCTCTTCTTTTCTATCTCTCCACACACATCTTTAGAGACATGAGACATATTTCATCAATCATTTAGAGACACGAGAAATATTTCATTTTCTTTTAATTTTCTCTCTAGCATTAATTAGTTCTCTTCTTTACTCTCTCACACACACACACACACACACACACACACACACACACACACACACACACACACACACACACACACACACACACACACACACACACACACACACACACACACACACACACACACACACACACACACACACACACACACACACACACACACACACACACACACACAGCTTTCATGCCAAGAGACAGTAGATTTGATTCCTACTATCCGTGTAAATGTTTTTAATTTATATTGAAATGCATTTTAAACCATATGTTCGTTCGAGTGCAAAAAGGGATCATAGAATAACAAAATATGCTTTGTACCATGCACAGAATCATTCATTAAAATGATTAAACTTGTTGATTTTTAATTGTAATTGAATCAGTGATTATTCAATTACTTTCCTATTTTTGAAAGAATAGTAGAATATAGCACTTAAGCAGGAAATTGTTATATAGATATTTTATACTTCTACTTCATAAAACTTATAAAACATTTCATGGATGATGTGGCGTAACATGTTTTGTAATTCTTGATTATGTATTGACATTGTTTACCAGGCATCGCAACAGTTCATAGCTGTTGTAAATAGAGGTAAATGCTAGGAAATCTTTCGGGCATGCTCCATAAGCGTATTAAGGCAGCTTACTATCCTTGAAAAATCCTTTTTGAAAGTATTATTCAAATCAATCTTTACATACTTGGCATAACATAATGAATAAAGCGAGGAGTAAAAGCTGTTGTAAGATATTAAAATCCTTATTATTTGGCCTTGCAGGAGAACGATTTTGAATCTAGCCTTATTTTAGATATCCAAAAAAAAAAAAAAAAATAAAAAAAAGAAAAACCCTGTAAAATCTTTTAAGTACAATTTGCGACAGAAGAACATGCAGATATTAAAATTGTAAAACTGGAATGGTTAGCATACTTTAAAAATACTTAACTGTGAAATTTCAGAAGTCTATTATGTAGCAATCAATTGAAGCCATATGAACTCATAACTTTATTATACACATGAAAATTTTTTGCCATCGATTAGAATTCACTGCTATTAAAGTTAGTGTCTCATAAATTCTTGTGAATTTTGGTTGTGAAATACATTCTTTAGCATCAAGTTAAGGAAAATGACCATCGAATCCATCACTTCCTGTGAATTGATCAACCCGTTTTGAATAAATTAATGTGCAATAATGATTTCAAAACTGAACATTGTTCACTAGTTTCTCATCTATTTTTGATTAGTTTTTTTAATCCAATTTTATCACACAAATTCCTTCTGTTTATTTGCCATTCAATTAGTTTTCACTAATTTTTGATGATATTTTTTTGTTTTTCTTTCCTTTTTAACTAGTTTGTATAGTAATAAATATTTAAATTTTCAAATATGATTATTATATAATCAAAAAATATAACTACAAATACACATGTAAATGAATTTCAGGTAGATGAAAATTTAAAGAAAAACTATATACAAACAGAAAAATTTTGAAGCAAATATCTTGAGTACATTTTGGTTCATTTATTAATATATATTAATTAATGTGATTTATTTAAAATAATTGGGGAATTTTAATACATTATGACCTTGTTTAAAGATAATTTGACAAATGACCTGAATTGATCCGAGTATATTTTAACATTTCCTTTGTATTTATTTCATCTATAATAAGCTTTTATGTACATATTTCATTTTAATTGTACTAAAATTTATTTGTATATAACGCAAAGTAAATTAATATTATTATTTCAAATATCAATTAAGTGAAACTTACATTATTCCATTAATGGATTTTCAAAACTTTTATTGACAATTTGAAACTGACTTTTAAAAATGACTTTGGTCTCATGGGAGTTACTGTGAACAAAAATTATTGATTTATCCATTTTCACTAAAAATTAACAAACTATCTTTTCCATAAAATGTTTATTTGAATAAAACCTCTTTCATATTTGCCATTGCGGGTATTACTCTATCTCAGAAGGAAAATCGAATCGCACATTAGCCAATAATCTCTAAGGATTGGATTCCATGAACTTACGTATTCGCATGGAATGCTTTTAAAATGAAAAACAAAATCTCATTTGAGATCCCTGCATTCAGGAGAGCAATTGAAATCTTTGAGCGGATTTTCACGACTTCTACCTCTCTTCATTTCAAAAGCTCATCGGACCAGTTGGTTTGCTGAATCCCAAATGCGGTTATTAATGTCTTTCCACCCGGATGATTCGATCTCACGCGCATTAATATTAATATTTCTTAGAGAGAGGGGGTGGAAGAGTGCTTTAGTCGCGATCTGGGCTTGTAGAGTCTAAATAACTTAATACCCTTATTTGCCACTTTATCGATATTTCACAGTTACCATGGTGACGGAATCACTGTCGATTTGTGTGATGAAGAATAAGGTGCAATTTCCTCCTTTGTTTGCGGGTCTTTCGACACCGATCTCTCATCAATCATTCACAATCGAGCATTTTAGGTGAAGTTTTAAGATCGTTAAGGAAACATAGGTGTTTTTTTTTAATAAACGATTTGCGATTACTTTTGTATGAGACAAACGTTTCTATTCTAATGAAGTGGAAGACATTGAAGAAGATGGTTGGCAACATATATCTATATCGGTAAAATCCTAGGAGAGCCCCCACCCTTGACGACAAACTGAAGAAAAGCACCAAACCAGAACAAAATTCCAGAAATAGTTTGGCTTACTATATCAAATGTATCGAAGTAGAGTTGCTAAAATTGGCGCAGACCACAATCATCGCCAACCAGCATCATTTGAGCCAAGGGTGTGGGTTCTGCTAGGATCCAACCATCTATATCTGTACTTTAACCTGCATCTATATAACACGAGTAATGCATCTTTATCAATACAAATGCAAATTTGAATATTTAGTTATAAAATTATTTTGAATTAAAATATGCATAACATAAAATAGATGCCAATAATAAGATTATGAGATAAATATCAGGAATTCTTCTTGGTAAACTGATTATGATCTGGTACTTATTTTTATGAGTACATATCTTAATGTGTTCTGATTGCATTGAATACCAGAATTTCATTTCTACATATTTTATTGTTTTACTGTATAAATCTAATATCTGAATTTCTATTTATATAATTTAATATTTGAATTTTGTAATTTATATTTTCGTAACTTTTATTCTAACCGCTTTCACGCTGGATAAATTTTTAAATATTTGGATGCATTTGTATTTTTATTATTTATTCTTCTGTTATATGTTGTTTTACTATTCGTGCTTTTTTGATATGCAATTATCTACAACAGTATTAACAATCTACAACAGTATTTACTATCTACATCAGATTTGTTCTTTATCTATATATAACAGATTTGTTCTTAATCTATATATAACAGATTTGTTCTTAATCTATATATAACAGATTTGCATATAGAAACATTGAAAAAATAAAAGGAGAAGAAATATAAGGAAAGCTTAGTAATTCAACCTGTGAGTAAAAGTTAAAATAGAGTTAACAAAATACAAGTTAAAAATTCAAATTTTCAAGTATTAACTAAAATTAAATTATTCTAATAGAAATTAAGATATCTAATTACACAAATATAAAGAAATAAGATATTTACAAATGCATGTAATTTGGAATGTAATCAGCTTCATCAAGGGGGTTTTGACCATGCTGGCATAAATGTATAATTTTTTTGATAATTTCGAAAAACAAGCATAAAATATATACCAAGGCACTCTAAAACCAAACAAATGAAATTCAAAATATAAACACCAATGACGACTAGTAATAAGAATAAGTATATAAATGCAACTGTCCAAGATGAATTACATTAGTGTGTCCAAACAAATAAAAACTATTTAATAATCAAATAA
The DNA here is from genome assembly GCA_037975125.1 of Latrodectus hesperus. NCBI lineage: Eukaryota > Metazoa > Arthropoda > Arachnida > Araneae > Theridiidae > Latrodectus > Latrodectus hesperus. Next base: position 36,584,530 of record CM075862.1, read on the forward strand.
TAAATTTTAATAAATTAAATTTGAAAATGGCTAAAGTATATATATATATAAATCATTTCTTGAATAATAATTATTCATAATTTTCTAGATTTCTTGTATTTTAAAGAATATTGGTTATGATGTAGCTATATAAATTCATCGAAATGATGAATTGTTGTAGTATGATTGTGCTGGTCAAATTGGCTGAAAACGCCTATCTCACACGAAACATTAGGCTCTAACCTGGGTTAGTGGGTCATGAATAATCCGTATAATAAAAATTTAGTCTTTTTAAAAATAATTTTATTATTTAAACATGATTATTAACAAATTTATCAATGTTTAAACGAAAATTTTAACAAATCCATAACCACCAATAGAAAGCATTTTTGTCTATTTATTAACAAAATTCTAATCCGTATGAGGAATATGTTAAATGATTATAAATCGATTTATTCTTTAGATTTGAAGTTTCAAATTTCAAAATATTAAACCAAGACTTATTTATGGTATCAATATAATATTACATTATAGATATTGTCGTAATCTGAACAATATGTAGCAAATGTATGGGCGTTTCAAGCTACAAAAAATATAGACTCCAACCGCTTAAATGGCAATGAAAAGTCATTGTTTCGCCTTTCACGAAAGCCGGGACATCAAAGATCAGATCCCTGTCCGAATCGACTTCAGTGGATCGTAAATTCCCGCAGACAGTAATTCGATCTTGGCAGGAAGCCAGCTGCACACGCACTGCTACGAGCGCCGGCATCATCATCATCATCACCATTTGAAATATACGTCGTCTGCGGATTACAATCTTCGCTGTTTGATTCGAGTTGGAGGCTGTAGTCATAATCACGCGGTACGAATGAAGGGCAAATACTAACGGGCAAGTTCGAATGGAATCCCGATGGAATTACTTTCAACAGAACAAAGGAATTTGTGAGAATGTGGAATGGAGGAAAACAAAGAAAAACAATTTTCTCATACTTTTAAGGCTACTTAGTGGGATCTTCTTTTATGTAGAATGAACCAAATTAATTTATGATTTCCTACAAGAGATGATCACATGGTAGGAATATCATGCAATATATAAAGATTTTAAAGCGATAGTTAAATATTTGCTGTGAATTTCAAAAGATATGTAATTTATTATATTTGAAACATTTCAATGTCTTAATTACATGTCAATATATTTAAGTAAGCTATTGATATATTTTATTGACATAATGACCGATAAATGCCCTTTTTTGGTTTTTGGGACGTAATCACATTTTATTTTTGGTACACAGTATACTTTAATAAATTTCTTTTCCATTTTTTTGGCATTGTGTATTGTAATGAATTATTTTCTACCTCATACATACATTTCAAATATTTTATTTCATAATTGTTATCAAGAATTATTAGTTTTTGAAGTAATTTTTGATTAACCAAAATTTTATTCACATTATGTCAAATCAAATTTTTTCTAAGATTTTAAGTGGATAATGCGTTACTACACACTTTTTCATATACATTACTGGTTTTTTAGTTAGATTATTTTTTATATACGATATTTTATCATAATTTTTACACTTTTTTGTTTAATATTCAGTTAAGTTTTTTTGATTTAATTTTAATAAATTTAAAATTCTGAAATAGTTTTCATTTTTGTGGCTTTGTATTTTATTTAAATTGCTTGAAACTTAGCCTCCCATAGACAAAGTTTTTTTCACTGATATTATTGTTTATCCTAGTTCCAATTATTGAAATCTATTGAAAATTTCCTTCACCACAAAAATTTAACAATCAATCTTCTTTTAAAGTTATTAAAGGAAGATTAATATTTATTTGATAATTAATCATTTAATTATTGCTTTGCTATCAAACCGAATACAGTCAATAAATTTGTTTATGTATTAAATACTGTGATATGAACAATAAACTAGCAATTACAATGTGTAAATGACTATGGTTGAAACATTTAAATTTTGACAAACACATAATTAATATTTTATAAGATTTCGTTGTATTTTAAAGTATTATAAGTTTAGTTTTTTTTACTTTATTTAATGTTATTTAAATATATTTTAATAAATTTTAAGTCCATCGTCCATTTTAAGTCCATTTTTTCTGCTAAAAGTTAATTTCTACTTCAATTTTTAAAAGATATGTTTGATATTTTATAGTTTTTTTTCTGATATTTTTAACTTTCATGATATACATATTAATCCATTGTTTTTAATTCATCACAATATATAAATATATTTTTCTAAAGTATTATTTAAAAAACAATCATTGTTTAGCATTTAATCATTAAATTTTTTTCATATCTTATATTCTACAGTATTCACACTTTCTTCATCCGAAGATATTAATAAATGATTGCAAATGATGCAATTTAATTTTATTAGATATATCAATCATGCATATTTAAATTTATTTTAAACTATTTTTCAAAAAAAGGTAATTTTTGTGATGAAATCATTTTCAATAAAAATTTGAAGACTTACAAATATTATTTTCTTGTTGATATTAATTTACAATCGTGTATTAGATCATTCAATGAATAGAATTTATATTGTATACAAAATCCTCAATAATATTTTTAATTTTTAATTCAACATTATTGGACTTACAATATTATTAGACACTAAAAACCGTAGCATTATGCTCAATAAGAAAATGGAGAATATGTATCTAACAAAAATAACTTTTCTGCTTAAAATATTTTTAGTATATTAAGGACATTTTGAAATTTTATTTTTCAATCTTACAAAGCAGTTATACTACTTGATAATTTAAATTTATTTATAGAATAACCATGAAAGCTCTGAATGACAGTTAAATTAACATGAATTTGTGTGATGAATTATTCTATACCAAAATTTAAAAGTAAGCTTAAAAGTTAGGTAACCATATGGTTTCTTTTAATTAATTAATTTATTATTAGATTTCAAAATTTTCATGACAATTTTATTTACAAGTACTGAATTTTGAAAACTATTTATTTTAATTTCTCATTTAAATGTTCTTAGCAGTTATTAATATTACATAAATTTAATTTAAAATATAAAATCTTTTAAAAAATAATCAGAATACCATAAATTCTAGGAAAAAAAGAGAAAAACCAACAGAATTGAAAAAAAAGGCCTGAAATGAACTAGTTTAATCTAGCACCACCAGGGGCCGTGAATATTCTTTCATGACAGGGCAATCTAATTACGTAAATGCTCTAAGTATACCAGGATGTTACATGAATATAGAGCAGTTTGAGTTGTAACAAATTCCTGTTTAATGCAAAAGCTGTGAGATTCGGTCATGCCCCGTCACCAGTTTGAATATTTCTAGCTGAAATATGTCTCGGAGAATGTTATAAATATATATGCTTTCTAATTCGCTTGTTTTATTCTTCCCTTTTAACTATATTTTACGTAATTATTCAGCTATTTTGCTGAAGTAAGCGAAAAAATTGCCAAAATTTTCTAAATAATTTTCAGAATAATTAAAGTTTTGTCTAATAATTTATATTGATGAAGGTTTTAAAAAAATCCTGTTTTTTATAGTTATAATTCAGTATTTGTGGCATTTTAAAATTTGTTATAAATGTTGTTAGGTTTGAATATTTCAATTACAATTGTGTAATCATTTTTAGAATATAGTCAAAAATATGTCTCTTTCATTTCTTTTATTACACAAATATCGGTATATATTTACATAAAGAAAACTTCCCCATACTTTTTGATTTGCTAGAAATGATTACTAAAAAATTTAATTTTTTCAATGATTGAATTACACTAAAATGGAGAACTTCTCATCATATTAAGAATATATGTAATTTTAATTAATTTGAAAATGTGTGTAAATTTACAAGGTGGATCAAGTGATCTATGACATACACAAAAATAGAGTACTGTAAAATAGAGAATATAAGTAGAATGCTTACATATATATTTTAAATAATATTTCCAACTGAGAGGGTTTTCAAAAGAATCGGTGATTAATTAGGGTAAAAATTTCATTTTTCTGAAAGTGAATATTTAAGGTCATAATACATATCAAATAGACGAGGACTTAATTTGTTTTAAATGATTCAATACTAACTGTGAACTTCGCCCTTATAAACATCTGTGATTCTCAAATCATTGTTTTTTTGTACTTCGTATAATTATTTGCATTTATAAAAAATTTCTCTTTCAATATAGTAAAAACATAGATTTAGCCACAAAGAATATTAAAGAAATTCTGTTATAAGTTTTATATCCTCTTCTTATTAGTGATTTAATTCCAAATTTTTGTGACATAATTTACTTACATAAACTTTTTTTTATCAAACTTATTTCTTCCAACTCAAACCATCACATTGATATCTCCGAATTTGTAAATCGTTGAATTTATGCTACTCATAAGAATTCTAGCATTATAGTTACTTGTCATAAAATTATTTGCCTATGAATAATCTTAAATATTATTAAATAAAACAACAAATCTAGGAATATCTTTTTGAATTCAATATACATCTTCCAAATAAATCATTGTACACACAAATAACGAATGTACTTCAGAAAATGCGATATATTTGATATGATTTGTGTACATTCTATGTGTTAAACATTTTTAAAACACCATGTTTTCTTTAATCTTCAAAATAAAAAACAATCATACATAATATCTAATAAAAATGACTTAATATAAGCATTTACTCGAACTTTTAGATTAAAAAACTAAACTTTAATCATTTTAGGTACAATTACTTCACAATTTAAAAGCCATAAAGAGCTTTCTATAGTTGTTTGATCATTCTAAATCTAAATTCAAATATTAACTACGGAACTATGCTCGGTGAAATAGTTTGAAAATGTAAATGATGGCAGATGTTTTTTTTAATTTTATGTCGCTACGGACGGTCGCTTCTGGAACACTCGATGTTATTTATCTTCCTGCTGAGAGGCATTGATGTACCACGTGACAAAGTCCTCGAAATAAATCACCTACAAAGGCCATAAAACTCAAACAAACTGTGGAAGAGAAAACTCGGACGCACATAGTAATTTATGCGTTCATTTTTACCACCGCCTGTATGTTGATTCTAATATTTTTATGGCTTGCTTTTCCTTCCCTTTTTTCTTTTATGTATTTAAAAAATAGAAAAAAATTTTTTTACCAGAATATAGTTCAAAAATATTTATTTTTAAAATGTGAGCAATAAATTAATGGGAATGATAAATCATTTTCAGTGTCAGCATTTTTGTGAAACAAAATAATGAAAAACGAATTTTTTTAAAAAAAAATGTGTTTTCATTTGTTAATATATGTGTTTTATTTCTTGTGTACTTTTCAAACTACACAAAATAAATTTTTATCTAAAACAGTTCAATTGAAATTATTTATATTTTATCTACTTTCAAAATCTCATAATTAACTGTAATATTCATGTAATTCTTAAATACTTTTTTAAGAAAATAAATTGATTCAATCTGATAGGGATAAAACAATTTTATTTAATTATGTCTTGAATATTTTTTTATTTAATTCAGAATCTATAAATAATATATTCATTTAATAAATTCAAAAACTTAGGTTAACTTAGAGAATCGGGTATGAAAGAGATGCCTTTTATTATAAATAAATTTGTTTTTATTTTATAATAAAAATTTATAATTTTCTTATACGTAAATATAATTTATATATTTTTGTCCAAAGCCTAAGATTTTAGGCGTTTTTGAAGGAGAGGTAAAATGCTTTTCAAAATTATAGAGGATTCAAATTTTTACAAACTAAGTAAAGCAGATGCTTTTCATGCATTTGTTAGAAAAAGAAATACAACTTTAAAACTGCACACGTGTTTATTAAAATAACATATCTTTATAAATTTCAATAATGAACTCAGAAAAGTAACATTTTTGTAAGCTGAGAATTACTACGTATTATAAAACTAATTATATATAGAGAGAGAGTAATAATGTCATGTCTTTAGAAATAATGTGGAATATTTTCTAAAAAATCAACAAGATCTGAAATCAAGTAATAAGAAATTCGTGTTTTTGATCATTGAATTTATAGCTAAGAACTATTAAATATTGCATAATTAAGTATTTTTAGTTCATGAACTTGTTTCATGATTCTTAAAGTAAAAGTATCTCTTCAAAAAAGAGAGTTAACATTAAGTTAAAATAATAGATTAAATTTTTTTTAATATTTTAGCTTTTTTCATCACAAAATACTTATATTTTGAAACTTAAATGCTTATACCGTTTTTGAATAAAATATAATTTAAATAAAATAAGAAGAAAGTGTTTAAAAATGTTTTAAAATTAATAAAACTAACCTTATGAAGTTTGAAATAGAATTTTCTAACGTATTTCTAAGCTGCTTGCGTTATCTTTTATTTTTTTCTTCATTTGTATATTTCCTTTCACTCGCTTGGAACAGCAGAATTGATTCATTCAATTCAGCGCTTCAGGCGAGAAATTCAGATGAAAACGTTTTTCCAAGTGAAAGAAAACAAATTTCGAACTCAAAAAGTTTTGCGGGAAATAGTTGAAGAAATATATCTCCACATCCGCCTTATAATATCGAAGAAAAGTGCATTAATATGGGAGAGCGAGAAAAAAAGTTGAGTCACTGAATCTTTGGTTTTGTCTTTTTTTGTCAACATTTACTAAATATTGAATCGTGGTCTGACGATCCAGACTGTCTGAAAGGAAATACTTAAGCGTAATTTGAAACCGAAAAATAAATACAAAACCTCACTTTCCAGAAAGAAATGCGGCAATGGTGTTCGATTTCCGCCAAAAGAAATTCGATTTACTTTGTAATGCATTTGAAAAGGAGATAGTTTAGTTTGTTTGATATCTTATTTATTTTTAAAGATACATAGCAATGAGTATATTAGGAAGAAATTGTTTCTATAAAGCTTGTTATCTATAAATGTAAACCAAAAATTATATTGAAATAATATTTTTTTTCAAGTTTATTAGCTCCTGTAAATCTGTATTAATATATTGCAACGTAATACTATTTGACATTTATCTTACATTATCGATAATTATTTTTATGTTCAAAGCTCTTAAGTATTTCATTACTATATGCAAAGGGTATGTAAGGAATTTTCAAAGCCAAAAGAATTGTTCAAATAAGAAGCTAGTTTTCTAATATAGGCTGTATGATTCGTGAATCGCACTATGTTGTTTAATAATTCAAAATATAATTATGAATTTGAATTAATTATACATTAATAATTAGACTTATTAAAAACGTTTTATAGCCTTTAACATTCAAAATCGACATAGCTTATGAAGAATAAGAAGAGATTGGTTGCTTGCGTGTCAGGACTGGTAAATAACAACTCAACAGACTGAACTTTTCCTAAGCAATGCCTTTAATAAATTCCTTTGAGAAAAAAGCCTCCATTATTTTATAAGGTGATGTTTCTGCTCAAATATTAGAACCGTATTCATCTTATTGGATAATGGTAAACACAGACAGTCAGAAAGTGGTATTCACATACTACAAATGGAAAATATTTACAAATAATAAGGTATAATAAAAGTTATTTAAACAAGAAAATAAAACTATTAAAAAGATTAGTTGGTGTTAAAAATAATTGCCCTATAAGTAAATGTCATAAGGTTTTCATATCTAATTAATATTAAAATGTATCATTCATTTCATAACACCCTGTATTATTTACGTTGAGTGTAAAAAATGACCGAAAGTAAACATTTGAACATTTTCAGAAATGAAAATTACTTAAGAAAGTAAAAACTGATATAAAGTTGAATGAATATTTAGATTTTATATTATAATTTTATAATTAAATAATTTAAGTATTCAAAGAATAATAACAAATTAATTTAAAATCAATTAAACTTAAATTATGAATTAATTTACATTCAGTGAAAATTTAGTCGTTAATTGAATATGTAGCTAATATTAAATAAAAATTAAAGATTTGTCAAATGCAAATAAATTAACAGGAATTTTATTCTTAAATGCTAAGCAGAATATTTTTAATTATTGAAAGAAAATAAATAGTTCAAACTTTATGTATATATGTATGTATATATATATATATATATATATATATATATTTTCTGTATAGAATATTTTTTACGTGTTAAATTGTAAATAATATTGAAATTTAACATGACCAGCTATTTGAAATTTTCTCAAATGTTACTCATTATATTTCTTTGATATTTTATTTACATTCAGTGCTTTCTTTATTTAATAAAGTGCTCGTTTTAAAGCATTCTTTAATAAACTTCTGATAAAATAAGCTCTCATGAAGTAGTTTTCTTGATATTAATATAAATTTTCATATGTTACATATTAAATGAAATCTATGAAATATTTAATGGGCAATAAAGTTTTTTTGAATAGATATAAGAACATTTATGTTTGAATATAATAATTATTTTTTATTTAATATCAATCAATCAATCAATGCTGTCTTTTTGTCATTTTTGCTGTAAGTATTTGGCAATCTTTTAAATAATGAATTCTGTCACTATTTTACAAAGATGGATAATACGAAATAACATAAACAAAATTCGAAAGTGCTTAAAAATCACATCGTTTTAAGAGCTGTTTTGTATAGTTTTAAAAATTTTAGTATACACATGAAATTTTTGATACATTAAAAACAGCGTACAAAAACCAAACATATTCAATGCTAATGAATAAATATTATATTTGTTGTTCTAACTAAATATCGAATAAAATCCCTTAAATGAGAAAATTATTATATGATAAAACATACTATAACAAAGCAAAAAAGGAATATAAATTTGAAATATTCCACTTCGTGAATTAATTAATTATTCAAGTTTTATTTCATTTATTTAAATGGATTTTATTCCCTTTATAAGATAATTAAAATTTTTATTCCTTTTTGTGCACGTATGTTTATAATATGGATTCTAAAGATTTCATTTCTATATAGCAAGAGTCAATTATTATTCAAGCAGATACACACCCTATGTATTTGAAAAGTTGATTTCGTTACGCAAGTCAATTTTTTTATTTGTGAATCGCATACTCAGAATTTTATAGTTACCAAGACAGTTTTTTGTTCAATAAAAATTAATACAATAAGAGAGTATGTTAAATACAAATTAAGCTACAAGAATTTTAAAACACGTCTTGTCTTTTGAAAATTGAAAAAGGAAGTTGCTATTTGAAATCCTAAATGGTAAAGAAAAATAGTATTTTACTTTTTTACTATTTTATTAATTTATGTGTTTTTCTATAATGGGCAGATTGATAACCATAAATATGAGGCCGTTATTGGACTTATTCATTCGGAAAGAATTAACAACATCGTCGCTATCACAAGTGAAACTACGACTTAAAAGGCGATTTTCTCAAAGCTTATATTTTTCATAAAATTTCCTACCTCATCTTCCTCTCTCTCTCTCTTTATATATATATATATATATATATATATATATATATATATATATATATATATATATATATATATATATATATATATATATATATATATATATATATATATATATATATATATATATATATCTGTGAAATGACGAAACATTTTGAATATATATGAAGAATTTTTTTCCTTACAATTCTTTTTAAAGAGAATGTTCAGTAAAATTTTGAAAAATATCCATATTTTTGTTCACATTTAACATTATTTTACTTCATTTCAGATATCATTGTCACCTAAGCCTTATAGTAGAATTAATTTAAGATGGATGCCTCACAATTCTTTGTGGTGTGTTAGCCATTTTGTTAAAACTTCACTGACAATAGCCGATTTCGTATAAAGACTGCTATATGTTATCAGGCTTTGGCTAATTTTATGTAAAAATAATAAAAGAAAATTAAAATTATATTTTAAGAAAAACATGCGTCGAACGTAGGTGGATACCTGTAATTTTGTATTATAAACGATTATCAAATGATTTAATTTATGTAATGATACTTGTTAAAAATTGAAGCAATCATTTTTCCTTTATGGTATGAAAGAGTAACATTACTTATAGATTAATAAACCTATTAAAATTTGCAAAATATTCTGTAAGGTTTTGGAAATATTATTTAAAACGTGCTTAATTTTTTTCTTAAAAACACGGAAAAAAAATCCCTGTCAAATATTTAATTAGACGAGTTAAAAATTAAACGTTTTTCAAACTGAAATATAATTATTTTTCAACGACCCCATTTCTTCTATGAGATATTTATTTTTATTGAGCGAGAGAGACAGAGATTATTTTCTTCTGTCAAAGATTATTTTTTTTCAAACTACCAAACTAAATTATAAGAGAATTTTTCAGGAAGAGGAATGCTTCTAATCCTATTTCCGAGAAGATAAACTCATCGAGAGCTATTTATCATTAGCTTTTGTTTCTAAATAAATGTTATTTAATAAAATATCAAAGCACTTAGCTTATTTTAAGATCTTATGATAAAAAAGAATGATAAATAAAAAAGAAATGATAAAAAACAATCATAAATTCAATTAAACTTTTTGTTATTGGAATGTCCTATATATGTATTCATTAATTTTTAAAGAATAAGCATAACACAATTATATATATATATATATATATATATATATATATATATATATATATATATATATATATATATATATATATATATATATATATATATATATATATATATATATATATATATATATATATATATATATATATCTTATATATATAGTATTTATACATATGCATTATATACAAGGTGGTCAAAACTTCCTGGTGAAGCTGACCATTATACCGAATTATAAATGTTTGTTAATTTTTTTAATATTTTAAAATTAGAATTAAATTTTATTTTTACAAAAATTACATTTGATGTTTTCTTTTAATATTTACAATTTTGTTACATTCTTTCAAATTTGAAGAAAATTTAAATTTACTGATATGATTAATTGTTAACTTAAATGTATTTACTTGATGTTTAGTTATTTGCTAACTTTTCCTGTACCTAAGGCGGAATAATTTAGAGTTTATCAAATATGGATTCTTGTACTTATTAATAATTCTCATGAATTCTTGTTGTAAAATATAAGTTTAAATAAAGAATAATATAAACTATTTCTAAGTTTATAGCTTGTTTTTAAATTTTTTCAGTCTACTTTTTATAGCAGTCATATGTATTTGCTTTTCATGCGTAACTTAATATTTTATTTGTAAAGGAAACCTGAATTAAAAATACTATAATATAAATATATAAGAAATTATTAATTATTATTTTTAATTATTGCTTTTGATTTTGGATACAGTGGCTGAATTCCTAGAAGTGCAATTCTATATTATATCTTGAAAAATCTTTCTCTGTGTCAAAATAGAAATTTAAATTTCTATGGAATATAAAAACATCAATAGTTATAAAAATCTCAAAAGTTACATCGTTTATTCCTAAAATAACTTATTTAAATGCCATAGATATACTAAGGTTTCATATAATGCTTTTCTGGTGCTAAAATACTTTTTAAAATGTTTTAAATTGTTTTTCATTTATCTCGTTAAATTGAAAATTAAATAAATTCAAATATCATCCCTTATTCTTAAATAAAATTATAGGAGAAAGGTAAACTTAAAAACACTACGAAAATATTAAAAAATAATAGACCCGGTTGTAGCTAAACGCTTTGGAATTCTCTTTTTTTATTTTAATTATTCTTTATTAAAAGTAAATATCTTTTTGTGACTAAAATTTTATTATATGAAATAAATATGCTTATATATATATATATATATATATATATATATATATATATATATATATATATATATATATAATATATATATATATATATATATATATATATATATATATATATATATATATATATATATATATATATATATATATATATATTATCATATTAACCTTATTGTCAATCAACATGCACCTTAGGAATTATCTTCAATTTTGCTTAGGCTGAACATTGTTAATCAAGTAATAACATTAAAATAATTAACTTAAAACTTTTTCTTGTTAAGTGAAGAATTCAAATAAAATTTATTCCAACAAGAATACATAATACGAAATATCTGGTTTAAGGAGCTCAAAAATAGAATTTTGTGTTCACTCAGTTTGTAGGAAATCATGTAAAATAGAGTTGTCTTAAATGGAATGTCATATTGCTTTTGTAGTATTATGAACTTTGACTGCACAGGGAATAAAATTAAGTCTTACAAAATTAGGGAAGTTTTTTACATCCATGAATACAAGAAATAAATTAATTTCTTATGAAAAGAAATTTTAATAATAAATTATTTTGAATGCTTATCTTTTTTAAGACGCTTCGAATATTAACAAGTCGACTTGTCATTTGGAATAACTGTGTATATATTTTACAATGATTTACTTTTTTAAAAAACATATGAAATATAAAAATGGTAGAATTTAATTGATCATTCAAAAAATCTTATCAACTATACGATAAATCTCTTCAGAGAAAGAATGTGATAATAAAAATTAATTACTTATATTATTAATAATTTTCTATTAAATTTCTTTATATTATTAAGTAGGAAATAGTAATTTCTAATCGTTATCGGATAGTAATTGAAAGTCATGATTATTATTATTGTTCACACTAATAATTGCGTCATAATAATGGTATAAATATAAAATACATATAATTTAATGTTGTAAATTCTATATACAATAGTCACCTTCAAAATCTTTTTGTTTCACATTTTTATGTATGAATATTTATTCTAATATTGCCATTTTAATCGAAGAATATTTTTGCAAAGATTAAAAATTCTATGTTCAAAATATTGTATAACAGGAAAAATTGCTTGGTAAAATATTTCATCTATTGAATTGTTTTTCGTTTATACTAGGATTTATCAATGTTTAAAAAAGTAAGAACTTTTCAAAATATGATATTTATATTTTTCACAAAAAGTGATTTTTTTATTAAAGATTCTTGGTTTTTGCTGTACATAAAATAATGTTTAAATTTAATTTGAAAATATGACTTATAGTTTGGATTTTATATTAGTACAGTAAATATTATTATAGTGTTTTATTAATATTTTTTCATGAAAATGTGGTATGGTTAATAAAAGTGTATTTTTTTTTAAAAAAAATTGAAAACTGATAAATAAAAGTATAAAATTTATATTACTTCATTATAAAATTTATGATAATTAAGCCATCAACATATTGCAAGTATTTCCCAAAGTAGTAAATTCTGAATAATTATAATTGGATTTAGTTATAACTGCGCATGAAGAGAAATAAAATCCTTCCTATTTATATTAATTGCTTTCAAAATTTTTATTTATTTTGCAAGAGCGCACAAATAAAAAAGCTCGCTATCATTAGTTTGTCTAGACACCAGGAATAAAATGAGCTTGTTTAAGAAAAACGACTCGCTCTGATTTAGGAAAATGTTCCATAAAATCAGTTTATAAGAATTTTAAAGGCGTTATTAAATGGCGTAGATAGAGCATAAACACATTAATCACGGGAAAAGGGGGGCCATAATCTCTGAACTAATGAGGAAATACCTATTTACCACATCATCGATTTTTCGCAAATTCAGAACCTAGATTCTGCATATTTTGCGTGAATTATTTGCTGATTTCTTATTATTTGCTTAAGTTGTCAGAGGAGATATATCTCGGACGAAAGTCTTGAGGGGAGATATATAGTGGAAAGTCTTCAAGAGGAGATATTTTTTTTTCAGTTTTTGAGCTGTATATAAAATTTATGAGTTTTGAATGTTTTTCTAAGATAAGGAATATTTTTTAATGAATGATATATTTTGCTTGCTTTTATTATTTTTTATCTTATAAAATTATAATCAGAATAATTTAAGTTTAATTAAGTTTAAGTTAATAATCAGAATAATTTAAGTTTTAGGTAAATTTTGTATTGAGAGAAAATTACATTATCGAAGTAAAATTATTTGACAGCACAATGGTAATAAATGCAGAGGAATTTCTTAATCATATTTAATTAACGAGATTGTGTGACAAGTGGGCTGGGGGGGTTTCTGTTTTCCAAATTTCAATTACACATTAAAGAAGAATTTTGTAGTTTATGAATTTCGCTGGCACAATTCATATAAGCACGATATTTAGGCTTAAGCAAAACCTCATCAACGGTCTTTGAATTTTTCTTGTTGTTTCCTTTTTATTTTCTTGTGTGTGAATCAACTCATAAAAATTATATTTTAAATAAATTATTTAAAAAATCTATAGTGTACATTGACTGAGGTTTTTACCAAGCAAAACATTATTTTTTTCTTAAATAAAGTTTTTCTTAACTCTCAAATACTTTTTACGATTTAAAAAAATTCCATCTATTTTTCACAGTATAATTTTAATGCAAACGAGTTTTTAAATATCAAAGATAACATTGCTTTTTATATGGAGAGGTTTGGTATTAGATATACATTCCAATTTAAACACAAAAATTTAAAACAAAAGTATAATTTTTTCCATTTATTGCGTTAATTTTAGGTATATATTTATCTAATTAACGTTTTAATACAAAATTAAATGATTTTTGTACGATAGAGAACTGTGGGTGTCATAGTAAATGCTGGCATTCTTAATATTCAATATAGTTTCAAAAACATTGAATTGAAATTTCTTAAAACGAATGAATAATATTATCAGAATGAATAAAATTTCATACTCAATGCGATCTGAGTATAAGAATATTAAATTCATTGATTACGCAGTAACATCTTTTAAGACCAAATATATAGGCTTCCTTTTTGTGGATTCATTCAGTTTGTTTGTCGCTCATCGGTCATTTTTTTGCACACGAGGGCTAATTAGACCGGGACCTACGGTTTAAAGTGGATTCCGAACCACTACAAACATCCATGCCCAAGTTGGAATTCGAACCCACGAACTGTTGAACCGAAGCAAGAGCGCTAACCATTCGGCTGCCACATCGGCTTGTGGATTCATTTAGAGTTTTGCATTTATTTCCCAGAAAAGCTAATTTTAACAAACAAATTGAGAACAAAAATTTCCTGGAGCTCATTTTACTATATACGTAGAATTGAATAATATAATGTTTTTATTCCTTGACTATGAAGCCAAGACATACTTAGATCCGCATTCTTATTTAACGATACTGATATTAATTTTCTCTTACAGCTGTTAGTATTAACAAGAAAAAATTAGCAGTTTAAAGCTTTTATGCAAATCAGTATCCTTTTTTCTTGATAAGGAAATTTATTTCTGAAGAACTATTCTTTCCTTAAATTTTCTTTTAAATTAGAATTCTGTACAAATTCATTATTATTCATTAGCTGCTTAACTAACCATTTAGATATCAATAGATAAGGATATTAGATGTCTATAAAAATATTTACACACACACACACACACACACACACACACACACACACACACACACACACACACACACACACACACACACACACACACACACACACACACACACACACACACACACACACACACACACACACACACACACACACACACACACACACACACACACACACACACACACACACACACACACACACACACACACACACACACACACACACACACACACACACACACACACACACACACACACACACACACACACACACACACACACACACACACACACACACACACACACACACACACACACACACACACACACACACACACACACACACACACACACACACACACACACACACACACACACACACACACACACACACACACACACACACACACACACACACACACACACACACACACACACACACACACACACACACACACACACACACACACACACACACACACACACACACACACACACACACACACACACACACACACACACACACACACACACACACACACACACACACACACACACACACACACACACACACACACACACACACACACACACACACACACACACACACACACACACACACACACACACACACACACACACACACACACACACACACACACACACACACACACACACACACACACACACACACACACACACACACACACACACACACACACACACACACACACACACACACACACACACACACACACACACACACACACACACACACACACACACACACACACACACACACACACACACACACACACACACACACACACACACACACACACACACACACACACACACACACACACACACACACACACACACACACACACACACACACACACACACACACACACACACACACACACACACACACACACACACACACACACACATTGTCCACTATTAATGTTGCAATGGCTGCAATTAAAACCAGTAAGTTGCAATGATTGCAAATAAAGTCTTTGAAATTTTAAAACAAATCAATTATATTTCAAGTTTATATGTAACAAACAGATCTGAAATTAAAATTCGTCAGATTAATATTGCTCGTGTTTTCATCTGTTGATTTGAGATAACTGAGCTTAAATTGATCTGCAAGATGCAATGAGCCTGTAAATTTCAATTTATATATTTACTAATGGTGCAAAATAATGAATTATTATATCGGTTATAAAAACTAAAACAGATAAAGATTAGAAAATAAGTGATATTAAAAAAGAGTTTTAAGTGTTTTATTTATAAATTTTGCTATCATTATTTAGATTTAATGCTTCAAAATAGAAATTTTGATAATAACAAATGTACATATTTGACTAAACAAATAACTTTTTTTATGTTCTTCAGCACAAAGTCACGATATTTCATTAAATGTCTATAAAAAATAATAAAAAAACGAGTTTTCTTTCCTACTGTAAGAATTAAAATTACACAACAATTTTCGATACAATAAACTATCAAATCATTTTATACGCCTTAGTGTTGTTATTTCTGCTAATATACTTTTTAACAATTAAATATATTTATTTCAAATTTATGATTGTAATATTTCAACATTTTGTTACTTATATTCATAATATTATATAATAATATTGCATTTCTTATAAAAATATCATTTATATTTGTTTTTAAAGTGATAATAACAATTCACTATATTTGATCAGCTAAATAAAAAAATGCTACTATTTTGATCAAATGAATTTCGTTAAAACAAGCTGATTACAAAATCAGTGAAGATCAGTATGGAGAATGGCTGTGAACTTTGACTGTGAAAACAAATGTTGCCTAATTATATGCTTATAAACTCGTATAAAATCTTCAAAAATAAAAAGAAATACTTTAACTTTGATTTTTTTCCTAAATATAGATTTCAGTTTAATATTCGCTTGTATTTATAATCACGCATGAAATATCTTTCTTTGTAAGCAGAAATCAGTAAAAGATTTTGAATTTTTAATTAAAAAATGCATTGTTTTTTTGGACATTTCTTGATTAAAAATAATTATTCTTAATAACTGTAAATCCTCTACTTTTTAATTAAATTCCTTTTTTAAAGCTATTCAGTGCGTAAAATGGGGAGTTCCAACAAAAAATGAACTATAATAAAAAAAGCTCGATATCGCTCTTGATTAATTTTCTCCTTAATTTTGATTTGGTAAAATTTAAAAATAATTAGCTAAATTTTTAAGAATTATTTACTTAAGTTAACAAAATGTAAAATCCCAATTAGCTTTAAGAATTACATATTTCTTGTTACCATAAAAACGAAAATAATAATCTCATCTTGAGTAAAAATTGTTACATTTGTTGTATGTTCTTTTTTAAGTAAATTAATTTCTTGTATAATAAACTGCAAGTGCACCTCAAAAATAACTTCTTATAAGTAATTATTTTAAAGAAACTCATTCCTAAGCATAAAAATAAATTCGTAAGCTATTATTTTCAATAATAATTTCAACAAAATATTTGTCTGAAAAATTATAAATGGGCAAAATAATTTATTACTGACGTATATTTATTAAAATAAACTTTTTTTGAATTATTTGTATATTTTATCAATAATTTAAATCCCTTCCGGGAAAAAATTAAACATATGTTTATTCAACTATAAAACGGAATTTTAAACAAGAACAAACTGTTTATTTCGAAATACTTTCTTCACCAAATAATTCATTATTTTCTTCCAGATGAAGAATTTCAGAATTATTATTTGAATTTGCAAACTGATTATTTTAGAAAGGATAACTTTAGTTAAATTATGCAAATTTCTATATACAATTGTACATTGAACTATTAAAAATTTGAGGAATTTAAAGATAAATCAGCTGTGAGAGAGAGAGAGAATGCTGGCAAAATTTAATAAATACATAAAATATTTTGTGTTTTTATTTATTGTTTGTAAAGAATTATTCTTAATTTTTATTAATTAATAACTTCCATTAATAAATTCTTAGTGATTGCGTTAAAAGTAATGTTTCTTTATTATTGTCATCTAGTA
The DNA here is from genome assembly GCA_037975125.1 of Latrodectus hesperus. Classification (NCBI taxonomy): domain Eukaryota; kingdom Metazoa; phylum Arthropoda; class Arachnida; order Araneae; family Theridiidae; genus Latrodectus; species Latrodectus hesperus. The sequence goes on from CM075862.1 coordinate 36,602,876, forward strand.
TCTGTGTGTGTGTGTGTGTGTGTGTGTGTGTGTGTATCATTATCATTATAATTCATCGTTCGTCTGAAACCGGTGAAACCGGTTGTACAGAAATACGAAATATAGTGCGGTAAGAATAAAAAGGTTGATTTTCCTTATTGCTTGTATTTGAAACATTTCCCCAATGACAGATCAACACCAGATATAAAAATGTCTTCGAATTATAATACTCACAACTTCATGTTACTATACAGTTGTATCCTCTTTCCTGTGTTTTAGTTTCATATTGTAAAAAATTTCATTCATAAATATAGATAGATAAATAAATATAATATAAAATTTTTTCAATTAAATGGATTTTATTCATTATTTATTGATGATGCTTTACAAAACCTAAATTTTTATGCATTTTATTTTCAGATTACTTTTTAATTCATTATTAATTCAAAGCAAAGAATGGTAAATGTGTTTGAGGAACAATAAAGTCACTTCTTTCCATTCTTTTAAAAAGATTAAGTTTCATTAAGTTTTCATGAAGAATTCGTTTCAAAGAAGTTTTTGTACAAATTGTATAAAATTTTACCATTACAGTATATGTGAATAGTAATATGTTAAAAACGTGCATCGCTTTTGCAAAAATGCGTTAATATTTTTTGTACTCATATTGTTAAAAACTAATGCAATATGATTACGATCCAACATAATAATAATTAAATATTAAAAGAGAGGTAATGTCAGTTATTTTCCTGCAAATTAGTATCCACTAATTTTTTTAATTGTAAAATATATTTCTGTGGAAAAATACTCTAATATATTTAAACAAATAAAGTTATTATATTTCTACACAACTATTTTCAGCTAACATTTGCTGATAGACAATATTCATTTGTGCAAATTTACTGTACCTTATAAATACTTTTTGAAGCAGAGCGTCTTAAATTTGGTTCCTCTTACTCTTGGTATTACGGAAAATAAGCATTTTGCTTATCAAAAGGAATGATTACTTCGACTAATTCTGAACCTCATTTACATTTGCTGCTATCTATAAAAAGTCTTAAAGGTAGATAATAGCCAGCGGTATATATTAAAGAGTTTTAACAAAAGCTTCAAATGTTAGCCTGTTCATTAATTTGAATCAATATCCAATTTTTTATATATAATTATTCATGGTAGAATTAATTGAGCTAATAGTGCTCTAGCAATAAACACACACACAAAACAGAAAATAATTTTGTAAATATATATGTTTATATTTGACTGACACACACACACACACACACACACACACACACACACACACACACACACACACACACACACACACACACACACACACACACACACACACACACACACACACACACACACACACACACACACACACACACACACACACACACACACACACACACACACACACACACACACGCACACACACGCACACACACGCACACACACACACACACACACACACACACACACACACACACACACACACACACACACACACACACACACACACACACACACACACACACACACACACACACACATATATATATATTGTTAAAATATAAAGTATTTGTAACTATATATATTTATAATGGAAACCTAAAATATTATGGAAATATAATCATACTATGAATCAAAATTATTTTAAATTAACAGTAAAATTCACTAGCTTTTTATTGCGCGAGCTTAAAAACCTAATTTTTAGGTCATTAACAAAGATTAAATGTAAAATACTTTTCTTTTGAAGAAAAAGTTTTTATTTAAATTTATGTAAATACTGCTTGCTTCCGAATTAAAGTTTAAAGCATTTTGGAGTTACCAAAAAATTCAAAAAAATAACAACCGCATACTTAAATGTTAACGATTCCGCAAAAAAATAAAAATGTTAAAAAGAAAAATATGTATTTTGAATTCTATTAAGGCGCAAAAATAACATAGTCTAATTTAAAAGGTATTGATTTTCTTCTCTCATATAAAGATAAAATAATGGTTGAAAAAAGAATTATATAATTTTTTAAGGAAACAAACTTTCTTATTAACGTTAAAAATGGTGATTTAAGCTTCTGACATACATTTTTAACTCGTTATTGTTATTTTTTTTTAAAAATAATGTTTGAATTTCCTTTTGATTTTCATGAAATTATAAAAAGCAATTTATTTTTTATGAGTGATGCATAATGCGAATATTTTTAATGAAGTTTCATATTTTTTGATATTACTTTTTTATGTGGAACTGAAGTAATCAAAATAAATGCTTTCAATTAGGTTTTAATATTTTTGATGACATAGGTATTTTTCAGAAATGTATCTACATTTTAATGAAATAGTTTTTTATTGTTTGAATTAAAGACATTAATTAGAGAATTTTCTTTAAAAACAATTCATTATAAAGTATTAATGCATTTTTTACTTATACATTTTGAATTGGTTTATGTATATATATATATATATATATATATATATATATATATATATATATATATATATATATATATATATATATATATATATATATATATATAGTTTATGTATATGAATTGATTTATGTAACGTAATTTAGGAGGTACTTATTGTAAAATAAAAATAATTTTTATTCTAATTTTTTGCAAAATTATTTTCGTTTATCTTAGATATTATTTTAATATTATAAATGAGATTAGTTTATTGAGAAATCATTGGAAAATTTAAGTATTACTTCAATCTTTTTCAAAATTCCATTGTGCCACAAAAGAAAATTTCAGAAGTTGGCGATTATATTAATCTACATAGAAAATATTTAAAATTTTAGAATAGTAATTTTTTAAATTACGAAAAGTGACAGCTGTAATAATGAAAAATTAATTTAATACGCTTGAACAACTTTTTGATTTTTTCAAGTATCAAAATATTAAATAATTATTTATGTATCATAATAACAGAGTTTATTTTTATGCTACTCTTCCTTTTATTTAAGATAGAATTTAATAATAAGCGTTTTTGAATCTTGTAATTAAGATTAAAATAATTGTTTTTATTTTTAAAATTTGCATTTTAAAAATGATTTCTATTACACTGATTCAAATTCTTTTTTCTTGGATATCAAATATTTATGTATAGCGTAAATTGTTCACATCAAAAAATATTTTTATCGATGTAAAAAAGATTTTACTATCAAATTAAAAGTATAACTGAATGATGAATCAAAATTTGAAACATATTTTGCTTACAGAATTATGAATTTAATATTTTGAAATCATATATTTTCTTTTAAGCATTTTAAAATTGTATTTTAAATAAAAGGCTTGGTATTTTAGAAAAAGATAATGAAAAAAGAAACAATACATATTTCTTAAATGTCAGTTTATTATTTTTGTAAAAATCTTAAATTATTATTTGAAAGGAATTACGGATTTCTCAAAGGAAATATACCAAATTAATATTTTAAACTGCATTCATTTCCAAATTTTCCTAAAATGCAAATTTATATCACAAGTATAAGACTGTTACATTTTATTATCATAGAAATTTTCATTTCTTAATTTTAATTTGTTTTAAAATGTATTTTAGTAAGAACGCAATTCCACACAATTTTTCCAGTATATAGGTAAACATAATAAGAATATTTCTAAAATTTATTTAATATTTCTTGAAGAGAAACTGTTTGCCAAATATATTTTGAAGAAATTGTAAAATCTTTTCCTTTCATAAAGTAGTATTTTGCAAACGTAAATGTCTGGAAGGATCAAAAAGATTTCTCATATTTGAATTATATATAAAACTGTAAATAAAAAAGTAGTGGAAGAAGAAATAGTTTTTCTTCCTGGAAAAAATGAAATACACTCTTGGAAAGAGTTTCTCAAATGGCATTTATTCTATATACTTTAAGTAAAGTTTCAGTTGCCTTACAGAATTAAAACCAGTTTTAAAAAATATTTTTAAAAGAAGGAATATAACTCTGAAGTTTGTGAACTAAAAGCAGTTTTAAATCATTATAAAAACTTTGTCCTTTAAGTGATATATAATAATGTTTAATTGCACTGCTTATTTAGTCAGTCATTGTATTCTTTTAAAATGATTATTGATTCTATCAAAAACTAAGATTTAAAGTTTATTACAAATGACTGTAGACATTTATTTCTGAAGAAGTCAAACATATGAACTTTTGGATTAAATGTCAAAGTATAGATAATTTTCATCTTACATTCTCATATGTGTAACCTGGCATAAAAATGTAAGGAATAAGATTGAAATTATTACTAATTTGCATTAAATAAAATCGCCTACATTAAATTTTTACTGAAAATTTATTTATGTGAAACAAATATTGCAGTATTTTGAAGCATTATCCTTTTTTTGATTTCTACTTTTAAGCAAAAAAATATTATTCATGGCACTCTATTAAAGCAAATAATCTAATAACCTGAAATAAATAAAATTTGTCTTTATACGCATCAAAATATTCGAAAGAAAATTCACATAAAAATAAAATGGTAAAACAATTTATGAGAATACGCATTTATAAATGTTTTATTGAAAAAATATACATGGGAAAAAATTAATCGTCACACTGGGTAAATGTGTTTTTCATGTTTTTAAAGAATTAGTATTTATTTTATACTAAATAAACTACAATAAATAAATATGTATTACAAATGAGTATATATTATATATAAGTATATTTTCACATTGCAGTTTTATTATTTCAATTTACAGTTGAAGCTTTAAATTATACAAATTTTATATTTATAACTTCAACAGATCAAATGAATAAAATTTAAAACCTATCGTTAATAAATCATAGTAATTAAATTAAAATTAGAATATTTAATAAAGAGTGAATGTGCAAATTTATATGCAAATAGATAAAAATATTAACAGCAGCTTTATATATATATATATATATATATATATATATATATATATATATATATATATATATATATACTAATTTTATGTACACCCAGAGCAGTTCAGTTTTTGTAAGAGGAATTTAGACTGAAAAGTAATTTTGTACCATACATAAACATTATTCCAAATTGTAAACACATACATTAGATTTGATTTTTTTATTTAATCTTAATCTAATTAAAGTTCCGGGAAACATTTCCGAATCTTTCTGATTTATAATCGGGGGAATCCTTTCCTCAACTTTATTCTACGCCCACTAAATCTATCTACACCCACAAATATCTCTAACCTGGAAACTATGTTTTAGCATGAATGATTATGTGGGTGTAGTTTACTGTTCATATATATACCAATTTATTAAAAATTATCAGAAACCTTCTGAGATTGTCTACTGGAGTTTTTTGGTTTGGTTTTAAAATTTGTGTGGGCCTTCATTGAAATGTTTTTAAATTCAATATTTTCAACTCTTATTAGGAAAACTAATTTTAAAAAATTGTAAAATGTCATAAGTTATGAGTGGGAACAATTTTGAAAATTAAAATAAGCTTGATTAAAAGGCATTTCAATTTACCAAAGTATTAAACAAAATGTGATAATTCCTTTGAATTATTTTTGAAATTTACTTTTGTAAAATTTATATTGATCATTCTAGAATAGGTTTATTAAGTGTAGATTTAATAAATGCGTGTTATGGTAAAATTTCTTCTTAATATTTTTCTTGTTATTTCTGACACTTGGAAAAGCTAAGCTCGCTAACCGATGGCTATGCGAAATTAGTCCAAAGATGTGCGTCTTTCATAACGAAAATCAAGATATTGAAAGTGTAACAAAGGGAAAAACAATATGCAAACAATTCTGGATAACGAACTTGATTTATTTGATTCAAAATTAGTTTGATAGTAGTCTTAATAATTTAAATTTCAAATTTTTATTCTATTCAATTTCTTTACATTAAATATGAACTCTAAATTATACTACAGTTATTATGTTTTCTCTCTGATAAACTACACACTTTATTTTAATATTCTAGCATGAAATTTAGTTTCTCATTAAATTCAATTTATATTACCATAAATTAAAGACTGATATATATGACATCTTTTATAAAATGTTTTTACAAAATAAATGTATTTTTAATAAATGTATGTTTCATGTTTTTTAAAAATATTGATTTCAGAGTACAATCTAATATTTTCTTATTTGTTTACAATCTTTCACATTCTAAAACGGATTAAAGTTTTAACTTTATTTTATACATAAAATAAAAATTTTTTGCCAAATAATAATTATGTTAAATATTAAGTTTCATGCATGAAATTAATGTTATTTCATGTTAAATTTAAATATTAAAACTGAGTATTTTTATTTAACACTTGAAAAAGAGTAAGCATTTATTGCAAAATTTTTTTATAGATTTATATAGAAACTACAGCACTTTATAAGGGTTTAATACTATAACGCTGTGAAACTGTATATAATTAACAGTTTGCTAATTATATTAAATTATTGAATATATTTCAATTATATAAAAATTTTCATTTAATTTAATTGAAATAATTTTTATAATATTTTGAGTGTAAAAATATTTTAATATTTTAATTCTAAAACTTTTTTAGTATTTGGAATAAAAACAATTTTTTTTAAAAACGTTTTTTATATAATAATATTTTAATATTAATTTTAACATTAAAATACTATTTGTTTTAAAAGTTTCATTTCATATGCAAATAACTGTTAACGTTATACGAGTGCATAATCTTATTGAAATTTTAAGTATTTTCTCTCACTAAATAATTATTATATTATATACACTAATTCAATATTCGATTATTATAAAAATTAAAAAAAAGAATATACTTAGATAAATATTTTCTAAGACCTGTTTCTACGTCTACAAACATTGGAAGAAAATTTGATTTATTATATATATATATATATATATATATATATATATATATATATATATATATATATATATATCTATACTATATATATGAGTATATCTATATATATAGTATATATATATATATATACTATATATATATGATATAAATATTTATATATATATATATATAGATAGAGTCCTATGTATATATATATATATTACTATGATATATATATATATATATATATATATATATATATATATATATATATATATATATATATATATATATATATACACACACTTTTAATATTGACTTTTTATGTAATATTCTAACTAAATATGAATTATCTTTCCTCAAGTTTTGACAGTAAACTAAAACTGAATTAATTTTATTAATACTGCAACTGAAAACAGATTCTATCTAAATCATTATTTTTAAGGATTGCTTAAAAATTACAAGCTTTTAACGAAAGTTCATTATTTCTAAAATTTTTTTTCTTAATATCATAACTTAATTTACAGTTTACTAATTATGATTTTAACTATAAGGTAAAATTAAAATTCTATTTATACTAAAACTAAAAAAGTATTGTATTTAAATAAATATTTGATAAGAAAGGATTTTCAAGTCACAAGCATTCGAAGAAATATTCGTCTAGAAATACTTTTCTATTTATTCTGAAAATCTTGACAACGCTGTTCTTTTTGACAATACCCTCTGCTAAAGTAACTCTCAAATCATGCTTCAAGTGTATACTAAGAGATGTGATAAGAAAAAGAAAGAAATCATCCCCAAGACAAGAACACGTTTGTGGTCACTGATAAGATTTAGAACACGTGATAAAAGCCATACTTCAAAAAATGTCACCTCAAATATTTCTTGGTGGAAAATTTATTACCAGAATTTATTTCTTAGTAAGTCAGTGTGGGAGACAGTAATTTGAATTGATTAATGATAAAAAGTACGGATTCGGGTTTCTTTTAATGTGTTAATTTAAATTCTTTTTAATGTGTTAAAAATTTTTAATAAGATTTTAAAATTTTTAATGTGTTAATTTAAATTTTAAAATTTAAATTATTTTAAATTTTAAGTTAATTTCATAAACAAATATTTTTTAGAAATGAAGTTACATATTGTTGTTATAATTTTATTGAAAAATTTGATTCGGCCATAAATTAAAAACGCCAGTATAATAACGCATTTTGAATATTAAAATATAAATTAAATTAATATAATAGAGATATAGTTTTAAGCTATCATTAAACAGTTCTTAAACTAAATTTTATAAAATGCGTAGTTTAAGTGTAATGCACATAGCTTTGATATATTTAAGTACTTAGATATCATTACATAGAAATCGCTTTAATTTTAATTTTATTTGCTAGAATCTTTTAATTTTAATGACAAAAAGTTAACTAATTAATTTATTGCTTAAAAACAAATTCATTTGCTAAAATTTACTATATTCTAAAAATGCATAAAAATTTTCCTATTAACTATAAACCTGAATAAAATTTTAAGAGTGATTTATTCTTTGCTAGCATATATGAATTGTTCTAGAGTAGTTTTACATTTTTAAAATGCAATGGAAACAAAGAATCGTTATGTAACTGTAAAAGGGTGATTTATGATGTTAAAAGCAAGAAATTATTCCTTATGGGTTACATTAAAATGACACTTCTGAAATATTCTATTCACCAAAAGGAATGACGAAAGAACCTCTTTTAGAATCATTCTACCCTAATTTCTAGGCGAGTGGAATACTTAATCCTCAAGAGAGAAGTGACGATGTGCCTCATTTAAGCTCCAGTAAAATTCGGCACGCAAGGAATTACGGTAGAAATTTAGCAGTTGTAATTAAATTAACAGCTACAGGAAAACTCGAATTCGTACAATGCAATCGAAAATTAACAAGGACTATATGCTGCTTCAAAATAAATTATATATCAAATTAATATCAAAATTAATATAGTGTTTTTACAAAAGCGAAAATCCTTCGAATAAATTATTTTCGAATATTTGGATTATTTATTTAAATCAAGATATATGGTATTTGGAGTAATTTTTTGGATAATTCCACTTATATCGATTTTCAGTAATTCAAGTAATATCAAGAAGAATATATGAATATCAAGAAGTTTTGTGCTAACTTTTCTATTGGGCTTTGATGACTGTCCATTTAACACGGTTAATTTTGAATAATGATAAATATAAAATTATGCAGTTTCATATGCGATTTTCTAACTCACCAGAACATTGATATTCGCAATTAGACTACATGTATACATTGCACACTCGGTTGACATATTACTTTAATTAATCAGATTAGATATATGTCATAATTTTTGTCTATGATTTCTACAATATACATAATATTAAAAAAATTATTTGAAAAAAGCTTATTATTCTATATATTTACTTCCAAACAGTTTTCGAATGGTATTAAAATATTTTGAGTAATTTGAAACTATTTAAATAATATCGAATTTCATTTAATTATAATGATTTTGAATTCTGGACAATTTCATGTAATTTTGAATTTTATCCAATAATACCGGCTCGAAATATTTACTTTCAAATAATGATAAATAAAGACCAGCCAATTTCATTTTACATTCAATAATAAACTAGCTCATTAGATTATTGATATTGATAATTTGAATGTATATAAACATACTATACAAATAATAGGTATTACATGAAACGGAATCGATATATATTTATGTGTTACCTTAGTAATAATAATTTTATAATGCTGGGATATTAATAACGGAATGTAGGGCTTCATTGTGTTTAAAGTTACTTCCACACTATGTTTTATATATTCTGCATATTCCTATATTTTATATTTTGTAGAGGAAATTTTCTTTTGATAATAGCAGATAGATACATTATATAGACCCTTATTTTTCTTGCATATAAATACTTGTAAATAAAATATAGACATTGATTTTGCTTACTACGTAAGTACTTATTAAAATATTTTGTTTTTATTTCTTCTGAGTTTCCTATTTCTTTTTATATATTATCTGTTTCATGTTGGTTTTTTTATTTGAACAAATTTCATAATTGTATTAAAGGTGAGAAATTTTCAGGACTTTATTTCATATAAAATAAATTCCTAGATTACAGAAAACATTTCTCTTTACATTAAATATTTTTTAAATATTTTTTCATACTATGAAATAATGGCTGTTTGTTATTGCTGTTCAATATCTATCTGTAAGTTTCATAAAAATGAATTTCTTAGGTACATGAATATGAAGTTGAATTATAATGAATAATTATTTTATGCGATGGGTCAATTTATTTTGTATATTATACATATTAAGTATTTATTGAAATTTTTCCATTATTCTAATATATTTCAATTAAAAGCGTAAAATTACATTTCTGTATACATTTATATATGTTAAATATTTAAAACTTTATTTTCTGAAAAAAATTAATTCGAAATCAGATATCATATTTTTAAACTAGTGATGAATTAGAAACATAAAATTCTTCATTAAGTAAGCATTGGTTTAAAAAATATCATGGATTTCAAAGAATTTTAAAGTAATTTTCGAATAAATTTAGCAGAGATTAAATTTGAATTTTACATTAAAAACTATTGATTTCAAAACTGCAATTATAGTTTATAGATTGTTAAGTAGCAAAATAGTAGCTATTAATAATTGGGAATTTAATTTAATGGTTATTACAATAGCGTTCGTAAATTTGATAAATATTCAAGGAATTATTTTCATAGAAATATTTTTTTTATATTTTTGTTATTTCACGTCTGTCAGTAGTTTTTCTTACACATAATACAGTCAATGATATTTATAGCTGTCTAACAAGCATAATTGCAAACGGTTTTATATTTTTTCTATTAAAACTTTTAGGAAAATTTCATTTGCGTAACATTAGTTAACTAGTAAGTTCTTTATATTATTTTCTAGCAAAATATGTCAGCATAAATTCAAAATTAAATAACAGATTTTTCTTTTTTTTATAATGAAAAACTGCTAGGTAAATAAGTTTCATTTATTAATTTTAGATTGCATACTTATTTTAAATTTAACTATTCTGTAAATTTAATCAGCGTTAATTTAACGCTGATAACGTTGTAAATTAATTTTTACGTATCAAATAATGATTAAAGTGGCAATTAATATCATTTTTGATAAATAATGTAATTTGTAAAATTCAATGGAACTTTATTTTTGCGTTGCAATTAATATTTTTTTATTATTTATACTTCTTTTTTTGTAAATATTTTTGTTAATGAACAAATCAAGTACTTATAAAACAATTTCATCTACTACAGATATTTACAAAATATATCGCTTAAAATAAATTTAAAACAGTAGCGTTTGATGAGAATTCTGTTGATAGTTAAAAATGCACTTGTTCGGTAAATATAAATACGAATATATGGATTAGTTATATTTGCTGCCAACTGATTTAGTTTTAATTTATTGAAATAATTTTAAGAGAATAAATAAATGTAATATCTTCAAAATGAAATTTATATTTCATTAGCAAACGTGTTTGGAAAAGGCATCATGATAATGGATCAATTGTATCCATATTAAAAACTGAAAATATTAGGCTAGCAGCTTTTTTATAGTGCAAAATAGTACATAACTTGAGAAAAGCAATTAGCAATAATGTATGCATGTACCAAATTAATGACTTACATCATTTCGCCGTTACATAGCGCCAAATCTTATGTAATTAATAAAATTTAAATACACATTTTTTAAGGATTTTCAAATGGAAGTTCTGCACCACCATCCATACATTTCAGAATTATCCTCATTGATATTTTCATCTATTTTGATGGATTATAAACAATCTCTACATCCTTATGCTTGATCAATGTGATAAACTTAAACAAACTATATTAAATTGTTTGAGAAATATCGAGAGAACTTTATTGTCATTGATTTAATAGAAATTCTGCTTTTTTATGATTTGAAGAATGATTTGTCGGCTAAAACATCAATTTTTTTATATCTTTTTTGTTCAATCAAAGTTCTTATTAAATTCCTATATTTGATCTGTGTCAATTTTACTGAGCATTAATTTGCTTTTCAATTTTTTTAGTTGAAAAAGCTAAAGCTAAATATTGCTTCAAGTAGTGATATTCAATTAGCTCTTTTGATACATGTTTTAATGAATTGGAAGTATTTTTAGCAAATAAATAGAAATGCAGAAAATATGAGTGAAATTGTTTTTAAAATAGTCTATAGGGACTGTGCAACATGGGAAACAATTATTGATACTGAAGTTGATAATTATTGAAGAATAAAAAAATGAATTGCTTTTCTTAAGTATAATACAAAGTGCGTATAAATATTTATTAATTGATCAAATGCTTTTTTAAGCTCAATTTGCAAAAATCAATTACATTTAAAGTTACATTGAATTATTTCGTTGGTTATCATTGTCAAAATAAAATTTTTCAATTTCCTTTTAAGTTTTCTGAAAAAAAATCAAAATCTATAATTTAGCCGAATATTTTTGATTCGACATATGGACATTCTTTTCTAGAAACGTATAAAAATATTCGAATCGGAAGATAAGTGAATTAAAAATAAGTGTATACAAAAAGTAATAAAAAATTAATCACAACAACAGTAATTTTAAATCAATGGGGAAATGCAATATCGGGGTTGGATCATCTAAAGAAATGCGCAGAAATTATTGTAATCGTCATTCATCAAGCATGTTTATTGGTACAGATGGCGCCACTGTTGTTACGAGGTCACCATCTAAAAATTCATCATCATTTATTTTATGACAATTTTTTTTATAAAACTGGGAATAATTAATTAATAATACAAAATTCTCATTTGTAAATGCTTTCAAACTCATAATCTACATTAATTTATTTACTTACTACAAAGAACTCATGATTAAGTTACCAAATTTTAATCAAGCTATATAATGTTTGATAGCATTCTTCAGAATTGATGTGAAACAACTAATGATGTGTATTTTTGATTTTAGGGATGAAGAAGCAGAAAAAGAAGTAGAAAAATGTTCACTATGCCGCTCTCAACCAAAAGAATGTTCATGTGTAGAGTGTGGCTCACAAACTTGCAAAAATTGTTCTAAGGCTATTCCATCTGGAAAGGTTAGTTACATTATAATGCATAATATATTCACAACATTTTTGTACTCTTATAGAAAGATTGTGATAAATGGGAATAAGCAATTTCATACTCCTTTTTTAATTCTTGAAAAATATGAAGAAAGATTAAATTCATGCATTTGTAAAATGGTATGGCGTTCTCAGTTATTTGAATAAACTACTCAGAATATATTTTATTTGTGGTAAGCTAAAATATGTATATACAGTCATTAATATATGTTTAAAATATAATTCAAGAATTAATGTATAGTCATTAATTTTGTATTTTAAAATATGTTTGAATATTAATCTGTCTTAACTTTCTTAATTAGTATTGTACTTTAACTTACCAAACGATAGTAAAATATTTTAATCTAAAAAGTTCATCAAAGACCATTTAGATGATTTTTATATTATCTACTGGCGATGAACAAAGAAAATAATTGGAAATTCTTGAAAGAATAGAAAATGGATTCATTAATTTTTAATTAAGAAAAAATAGAATTTAAATATTAAGTAATGCTGTATTTAATCACAAATGAAATAAAATGTAAGGAAATAAAATAATTGAATTTTATTTTCCAATGTTAGAGGTATAATTACATAAAAGTAAGAAAAGTTATATTAATTTGGGTTGTTAATTATAACATATACTTTAATTAAATTATTTTAAATTCGTAATATATATATAGATATCTTTAAATAAATATTTCCTCCATATTTAAAAGGAAACAAAATGGATTGAAGCTAGTAATGGTTTCGTTTTTATTCATCGAGACTTGGCCAAAAATTCTGAAATTATAACATATAATTTAATTAAATTATTTAAAATTCGTTATATAGATACATATCTTCAAATACATATTTCCTCCAAACATATTTAAAGGGAAACAAAATGGATCTAAGCTAGTAATCCTTTCATCGTTTATTCATCGGGACTAGACCAAATATTCTGAAATTAGATGTCGAAACAGATTAAATAGTTTTTCTTTTCCTTTTTCAGCCAGAACATAATTGATGAAACGAAGGAAATGAAAAAAAGGTATTTTTCATATTCGGAATGAAAATTCCATCTTTTCTCGTCGTCTCTAATTTCAGTGAAAGAAAAAACGTAATTACGAGTTTTTATGATTGTCAGCAATAATTTCTCTTTCTTGCATTTTAGACAGCTTGAGATTAGAAAATAGTAAAACATTATAGTGAAAAACTTAAAAAAAACATGAAAGTATATTTTTTATTTGATCATGCGATGCAGTTTAGGCTTAAATGAGTGACAGTTTGCTGTGTATGAAAATGAATGAAACTAAGAAATGAATTATGACTATTAAAGGGATATATTGATTTTTAAGGATTAAAGATAAATAAAGAAGATATTTTTTTCAAATATTCTCAAAATGATTTTAGTAATTTATAAGCAAAATATTATTATAAAATGATGTATTATAGTGTTTGATATTTATATTACATAATAGGTACATGAGTATATCTATAATAGTGTGTATATGAATAATAATTGTATGTACATACATGATCAGAGTGCCTGACTGTGGATAGGGAGGTCCTGGGTTTCGAATTCCAGTTCGGGCATGAATATACTTTCTCTCTCTGTCTATCCTGTTTTTGTCCTCTCTTTATATGAATGGCTAAAGAATGGTTGCCTACTTCCTAAACGGGTACCTATGGCATGTGTGCACTGTGGAAATCGGAGAGTGCACCCCACAATGCCAGCTTAGCTGGCACAAGACAACAATAACTATATATATCTATATCTATCTATCTATCTATATCTATATATATATATATGATATATATATATATATATATATATATATATATATATATATATATATATATATATATATATATATATATATATATATATATATATATTAACGTACTATATAGTTGCGTATAAATACTATACACACGTGTAAATAATCTGAATTTAGTATGATTATATAATTATGCTACTTAAATTTAATAATACATTTTTCACCAGAGATTTATTAATTTTTGATGAAGAAAGTTTGAAACTTATAATTAAGTAGAAGTGAGCTTAATATAAATAAAATATTTAGATTTAATGTATCAGAAGAGAATCTTAAAAAAGACATAAAATGTGCCTGCATATAATCTACGATAATGATGTAATTACATGCAATTTTGATGATATATATAATAAACATTGTTAAAGAAAAGCTAAAACACTGGTATTAGCTGTGGCGTAATACATAAAATATATTGTTTGCACAAAAATGGTGTAAATGATAATTAATGAGAATTCATTTTTGTAATTTTTTATAAATTAAGTAATTATTGAAAGCATCATTTATGAACAAACTAATTATAAATTAATCATGAAACTTTTATTTATTCATAGTAAAATATAAGATTATTATTCTTGTAAAAATCAAAATATATAAAGAAAACAAATATTTATTAAGTGCTAAACCAATAGTTAATTGCAAGTTGAATTATTAGCATTATTAATCATTTAACTTGTTAACCAACTAAGAATTATAATATTTTTAGTCTAAATTTTTTTAAAAAAAGGATTAACATACACACAATGTTATTACAAATGATTTCTGCTGCATACTCCAAAGTAATTACTAAAAAACTTATTTTACAATACATAAGAAATATATGTTAATTATGCATACGTTTATTTATAATAATATAATGTGTTTCATGTTAATTAAATGAGATGCTATTTATTTTTTCACGATAACAATTTCTTTTGCTTTCTTTTGTAAGAATTTGAAGATTATTATCAAGTATTACAGGGCAATAATTTTAAGCATTACATAGAATTCCCTTAAAATACTTTATAAAAATGTGTGAACACTTATCTAAATTTAACAAATAATGGATGATTTTTATGTAACATTAGCATTTTCAGGGGAACAATATAACCCCTGTTATTAAAGCCTTCCTTTATAATCTTACTGTTATCCACTTATTCAACTAAAAATAATGCCAACAAATTAAAAATTGGCTGATTATATCTTTCACTTCAGTAGTTGCTAATATTTAATTTATCTGTAAACATTATTCTAAACTTATTGTTTTAATTGAATAATTTTTAATAAATTCAACCTATAAATGAATTTAAAAATTAGAAATTAAACAATATTTCATTGAGCTAGTGAAGAACTTAATGGAATTAAGGAAACTTATCTGACAGTAAATAATGTTTGTACACTATGTTAATTATCCAAGACACAGTTTCATAATAATATATATTTTTTACAGATAATAACTAATAAAAATGTCCATAATTATCACAATTTTCAAATGACTTCGAAATATTTCTTCGAATTCGAAATTTATACAATATTATATTAAAAACTGCTTACTTCATATGAATATAATTTTTGATGTAAAATTTTATTACAAATCTCATCTTTAATGTTAACTCATTATATTACAATGCATATTATTAAATGCATAAAACAAACCAGAAATACTCAATTTTTAATAAATGTGGAATAGACAGAACTCTTTATTTTGTTTGCCATCAATTTTTTTAAACCTCATCAGACTATAATTTTAATGTGCTGCAGAAAAGAAGTATGGGAAATCTTTACAACAGATTTATCATCTGTTATGCTAAACAATATAAAATTTATTTTTTGTTGGAATCTTATGGCAAAATAATATTTGTTCTTCATGGAAAGCTTTCGCATAGGGGTTTCTTGTTTTTGCGGAGTACCTACTGAAAAACATAGATCTTACTCGGAAATATATATAAGATTGTCTTTAGAATATTTGAAATTTATTTTTCTTAAGAATGGAATACAGATTTTGCATTTCCTGACCAATATTAAAAGTTCAATGGTATCTCATTGGTGGATCATTTACAAATTATAAATCATAGTTAACTAAATAAAGCTCACTTAACAAATTTCAAGTAATAAACCAAAAATTAAGTAATAAATAAATAAACCAAAACCAAGTAAACTTCCAGTATTGAACCAACAATAGATCATACTGCTGGCTAAACATCAACATGGGCTGTCTCATTATTCATTCAGCCGCTGCGGCAGGCTATTGCTGGCCAAGATGGGCTATAGAAATACGAATCATGGAAGGCATCTTTGTGTTTGTTGGGAATTTGCCTGTTTTGCGACTATCATTGTTTTTCATGAAACTTTATTTATGAAAATAAATTAAACAATTAATTTGAATTAATTTTCTTTATTTTAAATAAACTTTCAGTAAAAATTAATTAAATAATTATTATATTATATATTTATTAATAAAAAATTATTTATTTAATATAACTTTCATATTACATCATATTCTATTCTATTATATGTACTCTTATTTCTATTATTATATTGTATATTTATTAATATAAAATTATGTAGTCAATATACCTCTTTCATATTCTATCATATATATATTTTTATTCCTATCATTCAAGCACATTTTTTATATTTGCTTTTATCATCAAATGAACTAGCAAAAATTTAGTAAACTGATATCGTTATTTGTCATGTATATTAACTAAATTGATATATGTAAATTAAATTTTTATATCAATAACTTAAATAGTAATGGGATTATTAAATTTAATTAGATTAATTTTTCAGAATTATTAATACTGCACATTGATCAATACCTAAGTAAACACAAACATATTTTCCGTAGAAACAGTCAGAATGTAAATAAAATAAAATAAATAAATAAAAAATAATAAAAAGTATTTCTCAAAATCATTTTTGACTTACAAATTTCATGAGGTAAAACATTTTTGAATTTAACCCCTAAACATTCTTATAAAATCTTTAAATCTTTATGTCTTTATTTATGCATATAAATATTTTATTACTGAAAATTCTAAAAATATTTATGCAGTAAAAACAAAAGAAGTTTACAGAAAAATTTCCCCCTTGAGGTTGTGTGTGTGTAGTAAATAATGTTTTTCATTTCCCTAATATGCCTCATTAATCCTTTGTCTCTTTTAGTAAAAACAACATTTATTTCTTAAATTTTTTTCTTAAAATGATAACAGCAATAAGAATAAGTTTTTTTACTTAAAAATAAATTATTTTTATTTTGTATATATAATATTTTATTTTTTTAAAAAAATGTATTTATAGAATGTATTTCTATGTATTTATAGAATTTAAAAATCTGATTGTAAATGAAGTTCAATAGACATTAAATGCAATTCAATTCTTAAAACTATTTACGTAATATTAATAATGAATTTGCAATACAAAGTCAAAATTTATATAATATTTCAGCTAATTATATACTATATTTAATACACTATTATAGTTGAAATATCATATATAAATATGAATTTTAATATTTATATTATCATTTTAAACTATGTGATGTCTTAAATATTTAAAAAAAATATAGAATATTCTCTCGTATTAAATTTTAAATAAAAATGTTTTTTACAATTTTGGAAGCACAAAAATACTATATATATATATATGTGTGTGTGTGTGTGTATGTATATGTATATGTGTGTGTGAGAGAGAGAGAGAGTGAATGAAAAATAACTCGCGTATCCAATTTAGCACATTAAATATAAATTATTGCAGTTTAAATATAAAGAATCTGAAAAAATATTTTTAATTCATATAGAAAGGTTCACATTTTTGAAAAATACTTTTAGTTTTTTGAGAACATTTCAACTACTTTTTAAGTGTCAGTTCTTCAATGTATTACATAATTTATAGAAAAACTTGCAGAATTTTGTCTAAGAATACAATACATATATATATATGTACAGAAACTATTTATATCAGCATAAAAAATAATTTTTATTCATATTCAACAATTACATATACGTAATACGTAAATTGCTTATCATATTATGCATAAAACAATACATAGATACATGCACTAATGTTCGAAAATATATAAGGTATATTGTTATAGTAAAGCTAGTGATGAATATATTTTAAAAAAAGACAAATAATCCCTACATTAAAAGAAAACTGAAATAATTCTTCTTCATTACGGTATAATGTATTTCTTTATGTTAATTTTAAATGCTGGAATAATACACTATTTATCTGGAAAAATATCCTGAAACATCTAAATACATGAAATTGAGAATATCTTATAACATTTTTAATCACATTTAATTTTTTTAGTAGCAATTTATCGAGATGTGTCTGGTAAGATAATTGCAAGACAAATCAATCTATCCAAAGTAAAACGAAAAAATAAAGACTATAAATCTTCATCTAAGCCTTCACAACAGATGGTTGATGAACAACATCGTTTGCATCGCTTGTACCATTCCAAACGACTTTTTTACAGCTACCTGTTTCCGGAAAACACGACAAGGGTGATTGATTGCAGCCTGGAAGTGTGTCTTTGTATCAGTGGAAAGTAGGATCCTAGGCAAAACAGGAAAGAAAACAGGTGTGGGGTGGGTTAGAAATGAAGCAGAAAAAGAAATCGATGGGGCTTGAGCCACCTGTCACCGAAGCTCAGAATCGATCATGAAATGGTTTTATATGACCCTATTTCTCCGTTTATGTCATTACTCTAGATACATAACTTGTCCAATGTTTTCAGATATTGTATTTGTAATCATGTTTTGTATTATTCTTCTTGCTTCTAATTATTCTTTTTTCTGACTGCAACTTAGATTATAACAGCTTATGATTTGTATAAATTAATACTTTATATTCTCCAGAAAATATACTTGTAAAATCTAGTGTAATTATAAGGGAAACATTTATCTTAACTTTAATTTTATGATAATAATCTTTATTTTTATATTTCTATTTGAGTTTGTTTTGCAAAATATTATAATTTATGCTTTCTACATCAAAAATAGTTAAAGGTACTTTGAAATAAAATATGTATTTTAAGTTTTATTCCAAGAAATTTTGGTACTAGCGCATTTTCACGTCACAATATCTGCGAAATTATGTTTTTTAATGATACAATTTAACACCATATAAACTTCAAATAAATTTTTTACCTATTTGTTACAATGAAGATACATGCTAACTGTTTTGCTTTTACTTCACTTATCAAGAAAATTTTTTTTACATGTTTTTAAGACTGAAAAGGTGGACGAAATAATGCACAAAAATTCTTAAGCAATTTTAAACAAAATATTTATTTTCATAACAAAAGTGAGTTCAGGAACAATACGTTGTTATCTGTTATACTTCTAAAATTTATACTGTTGACAGAAAACATTTTATTTTAAAAGGGAGTTTAAAAGCAATTTTAGTAATATTGTTAAGTTTTTTTTTCTGAAAAACACAATTTGATTTGAAAAAGTTTTGTAGCTTACAATATTGTCTTTTATTTATTTTGAAGACTTTTCCTTTTCTTAAAATTGATGTAAAATATAGTAGCATATTCAGTTGAAGTAAAAATATTGGTAAAAACAAAGTTAACAAATTTTTAAATGAATGAAATAAATAATTCATTTTTATGAATAGAAAGATATATCCCTTTTCAGAAAACTAAGAGTTATATACATATTTTTAATATTATAGACATTTTAACGTTTAATTCATTTAAATTAATTAATATTTTGTACACAATATTTTTATTATAATAATAAAAATTTTGTAAATTGATATAATCTTCATATTAAAATTTTAATTTATAATTTTTATGGAACACATAAATCAATTTTGAATCAAATTAAGAAAAATAATCCTTATTTCAATGCAGCAACTTTGTATTACTTTAAATATTCTTAAAATACAGTTTGGGTAGTAAGTCCTCATGTATTGTGCATGACAGTAAAATTGTTAAAATTATTTTTAACACCAGAAATTTTGCTATATATTATATTATGCTACTTGAAATTTTACAGATACATGCTAATACAACCTGATTTCTGAATTTTTGTGTTCATTTCTCATCATCACAAAATCACCATTCAAAAAATTACCATCACAGTAAATTAATTTCTCGAAAGCGGTCACAATAACATAATTACTCTACTGTGCTCACCTAGAACATAAATAAACTTTAAGGTGCGTAAAATAAATAGTTGATTATTAGTAAGTATATTTATTATTTTATAGTAAGATTATTTTTTCAATTATTGAACTGAATAAATAATTTTAATATAACATATGATATAACAATTATTATTCCGCATTGACATCATTCAGAACACATAATTTTGGAATTGAAACTTAATTTTAAGATCATGTTTTATATGCTAATTGATAGGAAATTTTAGAAGTTAATTTTCTCATATTTCATTGGATCAAATATGTAGAAGATGTTAATTTCGATTGCAATGATTTTCACTGTAAATCTAAAAATTGACGCAGAATGTATAAAGTAGTTTATAAAAATTGCCCAAAATATATAGGCGGTTTAAAAATATTAAAATTGATATATACATTAATTTTTAAATTACTATTAATAATAAAGTTATTTATAATATTCTCATGAATTAATGTATCTGATAACGGCATATAGGAATACTTTTAATGAAAATGCTTCCGTCTAATTGAAATAAAATATCTACATATAAAAAAACTAAAATTCATTTGATCAAAAATATCAATCAATAGAAGCGCTTTATTTATTGTACCAAAAATTTATATTCGCTTTATTAATTAACACTATTAGCTTTATAGAAATGCTTCATTATTTATCAAATATTTACTTAAATTAAATGTTTATTTAAAATGGAATGAAATATAAGCTTATCAATGAGTTGAATACTAAGCAAAATGTTTCATCTTTATGTTTTTCTCGTAATTAGATAAAAGAATTAAAACAAGGGAAAATTTTTGAAAACATATTTAAATAATTTATTTATTCTTTTTAAAACATTTAACTGAAATTTAATTACAAGAAAATTACCAATTTTTTAAATAAAATATTTTTAAATATTGTAATATTTATAAAATATCCAAGGCATTATATATAAATCTTAAAATGTTCAAGTTTGGAGTATTATCTCTGAACATATAATGAATTGATAAGCAATTCTGGTGAAACGAAATCACTTAAAATTTTTCAGGTTGTCTTTCATTTAAAATTAGTTGAGTTAAATATTTTTACAAATTAGAGAGATTTTTTGTTAAATTCAATATCTATATTGATGTTCTTGACGAATATATAATTAAAAATACTTTCATAAAATCAAAAACTTTTATTTAATAGTTTATGTGCTAATTGCTGTTATACAAAACTCCATTTTACTTTGTACATTATTTGAAAAATAAATTAAAGTTTGCACTTAAAAATAAATTATTTTTAGAAAAGTAATAAAATAAATTGAGCAATCAATTTAGGTTTTAGAAATTTATTATATATAGGTTACTGAGAACTCTGAATTTTCAAAGTGATTTATTATTTAGTTTTCTGCACATTTTTTCGAAAGTTTGTCTTTAAATGAATATTTAATAAGCATTCATTTCTTGACTTCTGTTCCTAGAAAAGTCATAAATAATTGCCTATCTTTTTACAAATTCCGACAGTAAGAGAGTTCTCTCAATAGCTTTGGGTTAAGCTCTAGTTAGTTTTTCTTGGGGAAAGCTTAAAGCTATTAATAATAACTCATTCATCATGCTTCATTTTAAGAGAAGCTGTCATACTTTTATGACTCCATTCATTTGAATATAGAAATACATCTCCCAGAATTTTACATATTTTTAGCTTTAATATCTATATCATATTCGTCATTATCTTTGACATGAACATGAAACTCGAATATATATATATATATATATATATATATATATATATATATATACACTACATATATATATATATATATATATATATATATATATATATATATATATATATATAACTAAGCAGTACTTACACAAGTCTTAAAGGTCTTATAAGAAGCCTGAATTTTCAATATAGTGTTTACACTTAGTCTTTAAATTTATGTTTGATTTCCTCTATTAATATTTATTTGCAGTTTTAGTGGGGTTTAGAACTGTATTCGATTTTTACTACAGTAAATTTACTAGTTTATTTTGGTAACTTCGGATTTCATATTATATTTTATCTTGTCATTTATTTCCTCTATTTTGGCTTGATATTTAAGTTTTGACAGTATTAGTATGGCTTTAGGTTGTATTGGCTTCATGAAGACTTCAAACTGTAACCAATGCAGAATAGCCATACTTTGCGTCAATATGGTCAGCAACCCCTAAGAAGCTGGCCATGCTGGCACTTCATTTCCTTTTCCTTTTATTCTATATTTCTTTTAAATTTTGAACTGCCTTTTGAGTATGTGTTCCATCTGTTTACAATATTTCGTGTTTTCACTTTATTATTCTTCGTTTAGCATTTGATTGATTTTATAAAAAATGAGCGATTATATATATCTATATATATAATAAGAATTTTATGAATGTTTAAAGAAGTATATAACAATGAAATATTAATTCAACTATTTTATATTCTATGTGCATGAAATGTATTCATCATCTAATATCTGGTATACTGTCTAAAAAAATGTGGCATATTTGGATATTTATGAATCATAAAATTATAAAAGAGATAATTTTAAATGAATAACATTAATGGTTAAATTGACTTCATGGCTCTTTTACTGTATGGAAACTATCAAGATGGGGGTCAATTTTATACCAGGTGTGGGCAAGCATGTTGAAAGTTAAAGTGGTTACCGTGCTTGCAATGCCTGTGTTTGGGTCAAAAATATTTTATACATATCTCCAACAGAAATTCTTATATAAAAAAGTGGTGTTTTATGCCTGAAAACAATGATTATTTTATATATATATATACTTCTATTATTTTATAATTTAAAAAACGTTAAAATGCATCACGAATAAAAATTAAAACTAACATATGAAAATGTTAGCAAACTACAACAACAATTTATTCATGTCACTTTAAATGCCTTCATTATATTGTTTTTGTTAAATACATTCCCATATAAATTTGTAGGTTTAATTTTTTTATTTAATATTATTTTATAAAGTAAAATTATTTTAATACATAATTTTTAAATAAGACATTAAACTGATTTTGATTTTATAGCATTAAATATACTTTTCATTTTATATCAGTATAAAATTTAATCTTAATTATATAATTAACCTAAGCAGTTATGGGCACTGTAGGCTTTGGCTCACATGGGCTGTCATGCCATGGAGTTCAGTTTATATAATTAACCTAATAGAACATTTAGAATACTTTCGCCATAAGGATAATTTATCAGATGCGTTTTAAGTTACTTAATATAAAAATTAAACACAAAATTTATAATTTGAATGAATCCAAATTGAAATGTTCAGTATAAATTATCAATTTGACGTAAAAAAGGCTTAATTTTTATCGATATTCTGAATCCTTATACAAATTTCATATAGTTGTATTTGCAATACTTAAATAGCAATCTTTATTCTCTGTTTTTCGTACTTTTTTAAATACAATTATTATATTAACTTTATTTATTAACTAGTTTTCTATATAACGTGTTTGAAGCATTCTTGATAAAAGGGGATTATTTCTCATGGAACAAAATTAGGATTATTTTTCATGGGACAAAAATGATCCTAATAAAAAACTTCTCGTTGTGATAGTAATTTAATTTTAATTTAATAACATTGATTAGATGTTCTAATTATATCAATATAAAATTTAACCATGGTAGTAAATAAATTTCGATTTGAGTTGCATTAAAATGTTTGATAAAAGAATATGTATGTACGGAAAATTTTCCTTTTAATATTTTAATCATTTTGATGTGCGAGGGAATTTATATAAATTGATAACTTTCATATTTATTTATTATTTATATTTAATTAATCTTATTTTTAAATACTAAAATTTGAAGATTTTTTCACATTTATTACTGAATAATAGTTGTAATTTTTCCATACTAAATGCTAAAAACAATTAAAAATTATTTTTTCATATTTATTACAAAAAAACTTGAAAAATATCTCTACAATATTTAATATCACAGAATTTACTCAATATATTAAAACAAAGTCTTTATCAGAAAATCAAATTTTGAAGTCTAATATTATTCAGCACAAAATTAAATTAAAAATTAAAAATTCATTTTAATATTTTCTAATTTTGTAAAATTTTTGTTGAAGTATTACAGCAATTGTTTTTACGCGAAGTATTTTTCAATAGATTTAAGTACTGAAGAAAATTTGTGCTGACAATAAATGTAAGTGTAAGCTTTATGGTGAAGTGGTTATGTAATGAATTAACTTTTAATTTCCGCAAAAGTGCAACAACGTATTAAGTACAGCGGCGATAAACCCAAGCACAGAGGGTAAAGTCCTCGATTATTTCCGCCAAAGATAAGCTTGAAACACTTTTCTGGTGCGTAATGAGTGTTGGTGAGGTATTAACGAACCTGCCTTCAAAATGGATCATCTTGTGTTATTATTTGTTGCTAATTTAGGCGATATTTTACCCACAATTCATTTTGTTGCTCATAGAAGTTGCTCAGTGTTTATTGGAAAAAATAAATTAGAAATAATATAACATGGAAAGATACTATCATTCCGTTCTTAAAATATGAAAAATTAATTTTTTAAAATGTATCATTACAAGTAATTCAATGATATATTTTAAAATATATTGTAGTTACCTTTAAGTTATTTAGCACTCTTTTGAAATACATTTCATATAACTATGATGTTTGTCTAAAACAAGCTTAGAGCTATTTATTTTCAATTTGTTAATACATTTTAAGGTTTGTTAATATTACAGATATATAAAAAGTAATAGTTAATGAAAATTTTATTCTTAGACGTAAAATTAATTTGTTTTAAATAGTTAATATTTTTATGTAGTCTCATTTACAGAAAAAATATTTTCCTTAACTGTAAGTTCGCTTTTATTATTAGTTAATTTTTTTTAAAATTTATCCTATTGTATACATTTTAAAATACATTTTGTTTAAAACTTCCTACATTTTTTAGAATTGAAATTTTTTATTTCATTATAATATATTTTAAATAATAATTGACTACATCCCATAGGTAAAATAATTTATTTAAGAAACATAAAAATATGATGCACAAAATGCATTACTTTTTTTAAAGTAATTCAGTTTGTCCATCATGCTTTTAGCATTTTTTATATAATATTTCATGAGGCTTTATTCTAAATTAGGCGACAAATTAATGATTTTTAAAGATTTAAATAGTTTGTGAAAAAATAGTGCTTTCAAAATGTTTCATATAAATTTGATATAAAAATTTATCCTGTTAGTCTCTATTACATATATCTACAAATGAGATTATTACAATTTAATGAAACTTAAAGAGAATTAGTTAAGGCCCAATATTTTGTATTAAACTATAGGAAAATTGTTACTTTTTTATTTTCTCCTAAATTGTTTAATTTAATATTTAAAAAAATTAAATTTCTGATTTTATTTTTATTTTATTGTAAATTATATATACTAAGAATGCATACAGATATTGTATTCGGTATTTTTCTTTCATAAGGATTGGATAGAACTATTGCTAAATTCTTCGTATTTAGAGGAAAATTTATAACATACATATATTGCAAAATTATTCATTTTTGTATGCATTAAGAAAATTCTAGTTAAATTATTGATACATAGACATACGCAATGGAACACCTGGCCTGTTAGCTATACCTTAGGTTATCAGGTATAGCTCCATCACGTAATACATCTGGTGTGACAGACTTTTCACGAAATTTGATATCAAAATTGAATTTCAATAGGTCTCAAATATTTGAAATTAATAATTTGACAGAAATATAACATCAACAACAAAATGTATACAAAAGTTTCGCTATGGGAGATGACATGAGGTAAATACTGCTATAAAATTGTGAAAATAGATTATCCTAACACTCCAAGTAACCTTGGTAAAAAATACAAATTAATTATCTTGGTCATAGCAGACATTATAAGTAGTTTATAACACAAATATGCAAGCAATATAATTAAGTTTAAGTAGAAGAGTATAAAAAAGAGCAAATAACTGGGACAGAGATTTTCAAGTACTAGTAATTCCTTCATGCTTTAACTGGGTCCTTTAATGTAACATTGCGTTATTCGCTATACCAAAGGACTGCATTGTCTACATGCAGATAGTTAAGATTACATATGCATGAATGGTATCCTGTTGAACATTTAACATTTGCTGTAGGTGATAAACTGTAGAATGTTTAAAGTATAACAGATTACAATCTGCTGATTCAGTTAAAAATTTGCGCATTGATACAAAATGGAATTTTAGAGAAGGAAAATGGGGCTACATCAGATAAGCCTGTTTGTGATTTTAGAAAAAGATTTCGTGTCAAATCTGATTCTGACAATGTAAATAAATCTTATTTTTAATAAAAACAGGCTACATTTATACTTCATTTATAAAATTTAAAAATTTAAACAATTAATATATATTATTTAATTTTCTGTTAAATCTTTATGAGAAACTGTATTTATTTATTTGTTATAAGTATTTTAAAACATAATTTTAGACTTTTTATCCCAGTGTTTGATAATTGTTATTTAAAACAGTTCGTAATAATTAACGTGAAACTCTTAAACTAGATTTATTTTCATATTGAAAAAAAAATACAGAAACTTTGATTTAAAAATATTTAAGAGATTAATTTAGACATTCAATATTTATTTAAATATTGTTAAATGTTATATAGCGAAATTTTATGTATGTGAAGATGTATTTTAAGTATTTTAACTTGCAATAATAATTATAAGTTTTTAAATACATTGTGGGTTGTTTAATGCATTCAAGTTGATTCCTTCGAGTTACTAAAGACCATATTGCTCGAAATGCTGAATCGAAATCGTGATAATGTGGTAATTTGTCACGAATTTCAGAAAATATTTCTCGACTATCTATTGACTATAACTCCAAGAGAAGAATAGTGACCTAGCAAACTGAATCACGCCCCTTTACCTGAGGAATGGTCAAAAGGAAGTCACGTGACAGCTTGGCGTTGCTACGGCACCATTGGCAGCTGTCCCGAATCATTTAACTGGCCATTGTTCCCGCCACTACATGTGCTTCGCTGGCCATTCGAGGTCAGTTTAGGTCCAACCGGCCAATAATTCAGACCAAGTTTATTTATTTACCATAAACAACAATCTAATCTTTTTTGGTACCTAGCCGGGGGAATGGTGACTTTTATTCTGTATTTTGCGACAAGAGCAGTAGGATGGGTCAAAGAGGGCGTAATGTTGAATTTATTCCATTAAAGCAATAGAGGAAAAGATCGATATGTAGGTTCACTGTTGAAACTAGTTGTTAAAAGCTGAATTCAGCTGATATTGGGAATCAATGTAAAGTTTGAATAGCTGAAATTAATTTTAGTTACAAGGAGCTGATTAGAATATTAATTATTAAAAATATTAATTTTGATTATATTGTGTGCTGATTGTAATAAATTTCAGTTGAAAAATATTTTTTAATGGATGATAGATCGATAAGTAGATTACTAATTGAAAACAGTTATTGAAAGATGATTCAGGTTGGAGACAGTCAGTTTTGAAGTATTGGAAATGAATTTAAATGTTGAATACTGAAATTAATTTAGATTTAATAGATTCGATTTGAATTTTTAAGTTAATAAATTAATCTGTTGATTGCAAAGAAGGAAATTAAATAATGAAGATTAGTTTTAAATCAATGGATGAAAAAATTGATGTGTAAGTTAAGTGTTTAAAACAATTATTAAAATTTAATTCAGTTGTTATTTAATAGATAATTTAGATATTGAATAACTAAAATTAATTGGGTTTCCACTAATTAATTGGGTTGAATTACTTTACTAATTTAAATGTAGTAATGACTACGATAAAGATAAATTAAATATTAACAATGAGTTCTTTAAATTCAGATTTTTCATAGTAATAGCAATTAATAATTAAACTAGTTATTTCTTTAAAAAATTCAAATGATAATAGTTATTGTCTCTGACATGCTAATTAAAAAAGAAGAAAATTAATTGCTAAAAGTTTCAACTACTGAAAAACTTGAAATGAAATGTTTAATGATTATATTCATTTTTAATTTGTATGAAATTCAAAAATTTATTTACATAAAAAAAATTATAAGTAAGCACAAATTTTTCAGAGATTGTTATAATCATATAGTTTTTATATACTTTCTAAATTTTATTTTACAATTTATGTACCGTAAAATATTTATTAATTTCATAAATCTAAATAATTATTTTAGTTTAACGTACTTTTTAAAAGTAAATAATAAATGTAAATTTATGTGCTACTAATATCAATTATATAAAATTAATGTTATAAATGTTTACATATTTAAGGTAATATTTTGTAGATTGTATGTCATAAATATATTAATATATTCTTAATTTTTTAATACATTTTCAAGTGGAAACATAATTTTGAAGTTGATTTTTACGGTTTTCTTATCCGTTAAGGCTTGAATTGCAAAAAGTCTATAATGCAAATTTTTTTTACACGTCTTGGAAAGATATTTAAAAATCACTGTATATCATCTCATGGTTATTACTTGAGCAGTCCCTATTACTTCATTGTATTTTAGTGTTTATTGTATTACACAGTGTGTGTGTGGTCAATTGTTTTCTTACAGATTACAATATTACATAATTTACATTTTTATGAAGCAAGTAACAATATTAACACTGCTTTTGTAATGAATGAATCAATAAGATACATTTTATGAACCTAAAGAATAGTTTAAGGAATAATATTAGTGAATATGTTATATAAAGATTTTATTTTATTTAACTATTCATCTTCTTAAGTAAATAGTTTAAAATAAAATAAAAAGAAATTTCTACATCAAAATAGTGATATTAAATCTGTTTAATTATTGAGTGAGCTAAAATTAATTTTTTTAGGAGTTACGCAAAAGATATTAAAGTAATTTTTAAAATGCATTTATGCGATTTAAACCATGTTGATTTAATCATTGCTTTCAATGAATTATACTTTCTCTTATTTTAGTCACATAATGCATATATTATGCTCTGAAAATACACTTTCCTTGTGCTGGGATTTAAAATGAGCGAAGCACGTAATTTATTTTTTATTTTTACTCTATGAAGTGGAATAACAGGCAAAGAGAAATAATAGCTTCTATACCTTTCAATGGCCTGTAGGGAATTTAACAGAATGAAAAGCATTCTTTTCCGTCAAGACGACTTCTGATGGCTGATGCACACAAAAAGAAAAGGGATTATTTTCGAATCTGGTGGACCACAAGGGTAAAACTATAAAAAAAGAGGTAAATTTCTCCGTTATATAAAACTGGGAAATATGTCTTTCCGAAATGTGAGAGGCTATACTTTAACTAAAGAACTTAATCATTCAGGTTGTGCCGTTGATCAAATATTTGAAGTGAAGCATTGGGGGAAGATTGTGTTCCAGTAAGACATAAAATGGAAATAAAAATCTTATCAAAAGTTAATTGTGCACTGTTTCTTGGTAAGCATTATCAAACAAAATTGAGAACTTCCTTGACTTTTAAATCTATTTTAATGTTTTAACCAATTATAAAAGAAACACATTTAAAAAAAAGAAAATTATTATAAGACTAATTAAAATCAAAAAGTTAAGAAACATATTCGAAACTTGATAACATTTTGAGCTTATATAAAAATTTAATAATAAACTACATCCATTATAAAATATTTGTAAATACATCTTAAATAATTTATTTTTATTATTTCATAAGTTTTTTTTAATCAGTACCCTTATATTTGTTATATATATATATATATATATATATATATATATATATATATATATATATATATATATATATATATATATATATATATATATATATATATATATATATATATATATATATATATATATATATATATATATATATATATATATATATATATATATATATATGTGTGTGTGTGTGTGTGTGTGTATACATATTATTTTAACAACTTTTTAACGATTTCGATAACTTTTTTGGCATACATTTAGAGTAAACAAATAAATAAATTACATAAAATTTTTGTTTTTGATATATGCTCTAAGTATCTTATTACAGATCATAAATTATTGATATCAAAGTTTTAAACAAGCTTTTTTTTACAGTATAAGTATAAGGATATCTTACTTAATTTAATATTTTACACATTATCCTTGGTTCAAAAAGAAAATAATAATTTTAAAAGTTATTTTAAATCTTTGAAAGGATTCATTATTCCAACATATTTATAACTGAGGTAATGATTTGCATTTATAAAATCTACTAAGATAACAATAAAAAGCCTAACTTAACCTCTTATAATATAAATAAAACAGTTATTGTTCAATCATATAAACTAAGTTATAAAAAATTTAAAAACTTCTTTTTAAATGCATATAAAATATCACACATACATTTTGAGTAAAATTAATAAATTATACAATATAAGAAGCTCAATTGTTCCTTTTATAATGCTACCAGCAATATACTCGACACACTTTCTTTACAGCATTTAAAAATGCTTAAGAAAAATTCTTGCAGTGTTATATTATTAGATCAAGCTCTTCAAAATATAGTTCCAATCCCTGTTTGCTTGAAATGGTTAATGTATATGATAAAAAATATATTTAAGTTTGGAAAAGAAGTTACCTACAATTAATAACATGCAAAAATAAAGTTTACAGAGCGAAAATTATTTAATTCAAGTGGAAAGGAAATCTAATCTTGAATTTCACTCTCTATCTCTCTCTCTCTATGTATATATATATATATATATATATATATATATATATATATATATATATATATATAGTAATACAATTTGATAATTTTATTTATATCTTCACTATTTTATGATTTATTAAAAACTCAAACGTTCCAGACATTTCGTAAGCATTCAGTGTTCTATACAAATGTTTTATATTTGCATTAGTTCAAAACCAAAACAGTAAACAAACTTTATCCCTTTTTGACATTTAAATACAAATTAAGGAGAAAAGGCAACGAATAATTGGGGGAATTCTGAATAACTTCTCTTTTGTACGCGGAAAGAAAAACCTTTCTTTCTTTTGTTATCTCTCGCAATATAGAGTGTTCCTGGTATTTGAAGCACCTACAAAAGCTTCACGGGGGAAAAAGTGGTGCGAAGGAGGAAGGTGGAGTAAGCCCCAGGGAGAACAGGAAGATGAGAAACGTATTTTCCTGTCTGATTCTGTCAATCCTAAGGCATGGAGCAGAATTACTTTCTCTTCCACTTCCACTCTTTTTGCATCACGTGCCTTTTTCACGGAACCTTCGCTGTCTATTTTATATTTACTTATTATTCCTATTTTTTCACTTAAAGTTCTCAAGTTTCTTTTTTTTGAATAAATAACTTCTTTTATTAAATCAATGCTTCCGGAAACAGTTGATTTTTTTTGTTCGAGTTAGTCTCATTTGACATTAGAAGCAAAGAATATTTTTTATGAGCTTGAAAATTTTGTTGACTGTAACAGATGAGTTTCGTGGTTAAATAATTTCTTTTCGTTCATAAATTATGAGAGAGAGAGAGAGGTAAGGAATGACCTGCATTACAAATTATTTCGATTCTTGCATATCTGATAAATGAATTAAGTTGTGATTTGGTTTATTTGTTTAAAATACTTAAAAATGTATTCTTGCGATGTAATATTCACTAGATTGAATAAAATAGAAGGTAAATTTGTATTTTTGTTTTTTTACTGGATTTTTTTTAACCCTATTGGTTTTTAGTAATTTTGGAATTTATAAAAAATGTCAAATATTTGAGCAGAACAATATTTGAAAAATAAAAAGCTATGAGATTAAATATTTTCCCTCATTTAATAAAAATTATAATGAATTATCTATTTTTTAAATTATTCTGATTTTTGTAACTCCATCAAGATCACTAACTGTTAATTTAAATGTGGTTGATATGGTTATGTGTTTGGATTGATATTCTTGAAATTTCTCAAAAATGAATGTAATTGGAAAATAATTCATTAGTTTAAAATTTGAACAAGTTGAATTTTCATTCCAGACTTTTTGAAACATGAATTTATTTTCTCATCAGGTTTCCTTTTTACTAATTTTGATATGAATGTTAAGCGTTTGAGTTGCAAAAATATTTTATTAGAAACCATTATTGTTATCTTACCTATTTAATCTCTAGTTTATGATAAATTGTCACTTTAATAAACTAGAATAAAGATTTTCACTTGTGTATTAAATGATAAGATGCACAAGAAATATCATTACTAAAATAATTATGAATTCTCATTAAAAGTATTAAGCAAATTGAAAGCACATTGGTCGTCATGTTAGAATTTAGGTATAATGCTAAGAAATATGTACTTAATACCATCAAATATAGCCAAGCAATGATTGAAATTTTTTGGAATAAGGAATATTTTTCTTGTACAATTAATTAAAATTATTCATCCTTGAATTAAAATAATATGAAAAAAAGCATTTATTATGACATGTTTCACAATATAATTATTTTATAACATGTGAAAATATCAAACATTAATACTCTTGAATTGAAAAGAAAAATGTCTAAGCAAAGGATTAGGGCAAAAATATACGATAAATATTAATTATGTGAAAGAATAGTTTAAAATATTCTTATATTGAAAAGTATTCTACATAGGAAAGAAAATTCGTGGTATAAATTATAAAGAAAAAATTATGTTGCTATTTCAAAATGGATAATTATTAAGTTCTCGGAACTTTTGAATTATTGCTGTTATTATGTTTTGAATTATTAATTAAAATTGAGTTAACAGAAATGCTTATAAGCTTTTGTTATTGATATTATCCTGAAATACTTTTTTCTGTGATTCTTTTAAAAAATATTTATTCTTTTAATATATATTATATTCTTTTAAAAAATATCATTCACGCACAGCTTATTTGTAAATACCAAAATAATGTAACACAAACGAATAAAAGGACTTCATGATATTTCTGGAAGAATATGATTTACATTTATTAGGGTTGTAGCTTTTATTTCTTTGAGTACATAAGTTTATAAGTACAACAACAAAAAATTTAATGTTTAAGATACTATATACTAAAATCTTAAAATATTAATATTAAAATTTTTATATAATTAAAATATTGGCTGGAAACTTGCTAATCTAATTAACTTCTATAATACCGTTATTGCATATGGTTTTATATTTGTTCCTTGAATTAAAATATAGCAAGACAGAGTTACAGGTATTTATATTTCTACAGGAATTTCCAATTCTTCAAGTTGAATAGTTTATGGTGACTTAATAAATATTTCCGGTTGACTACTTATGCTGACTAAAGCTGCAAACCACAACATATTTTGAAGCATAACTTTGAATCATATTCAAATGAAGAGGCTAACATCTGAACAGATGTATGTTTCTTAAACTTACATAGGATTCCTCAGAATTTTGATTTTTGGCTGATTCAGATAAAAACTGGGCAATTTCCCAGGCTGGAGATTTAAACCATTATTCTCTCTTGGCTACATTGTCCCCTTAAATGAAGTATCATCATGGTATTGGACTGATAAGTTTCTTTTATATAAAAGTAATTTAGAAAGAAAATCATTATCAGTTACCAGAATTATCATTAGCACTTTGCAATCTGATTGGACTGAGAATTTCCTCTAATTTTAGAAAGCGATTGTATTTTGTGAAGGATAACAACATTTTGCAACCTGATTACACGCGAGAATATTGAAGATATATTCAAATATACGAAGGAGATTGCATTTTGCGAAGGATGCAGAATTTTGCAACCTGATTAGACACGACAATATTGAAGATTCATTCAAATATAGAAGGAGAATGCATTTTGCGAAGGAGATAGCACTTTACAACCTGATTAGACATGACAATATTGAGGATTTCCTCACATATGGGCACGAGATTTCATGGAAATTGCAGATCAAAATGTAAAATATGAAAAATATAAATTGTTCATTTAGGTATATTACTTAGAAAATAAATGTGATGATTAAGCATTACAATATTTAAGATTTCAACTATTTATATTCTTTTTTTAAATAAAAATGTATATAAATCATTAATCAGGACATAAATGCTAAAATTTTGTTTTTCAATTTATTATGAATTGCTAAATTATTTTCTGTAACTATTCACATGTTTAAGTTTATAACTTGGATCCTATAAAATCTATTTAAGTTATACAAAAACTTTATTTTTTAATTATATTGATTAAATAATTTAATTTATTTAATGAACATAAATTGTATCATTTTAGCAGCATAAGGAATACCATTTGTAATGAGCATTTAAATATATTTATGTAATGCTGAAAATGTGCTTCTGAATAAGCTATTCTCTTAAAAACTTGAGATTAAGAATTGTGAAAAATTCTCATTTATACTAGCTAAAGATTGAATTAAATTGACTTTATGCTGGAAACTCTTTCGCAAGTGGAAATAAGGTGTTAGTTAACTTTGGATTAAAAAAGTTTAAGTAAGAAAGGTAAAATGCATGTTACAATATACTCTTTTTTAAATTTCTCTCCCTAATGCATTTTAGAATCTAGTAATTAATTCGCACATTCAGTTTGGATTAAAATCACATTGACTTAATATAACTCTATCTTATTGATATAATTTTGTGAATGCATTTGGTGTTTCGTTACTGATTACTAATTATTTAAGTTTTGAAGAATGTAAAATTTCTATGCAATTTTTATATTAGTGATAAAAAAACAGTAATTTGAGCTTAATATATAAGTTAAATACAAATTTCATTAAAATATATTAGATACTAATTGCATAAATTTGACACAAATTAGGGAATGATATTTTTCGTTCAATGACATGCTAATATTTGTATTTGTGCATTTGTATAGCACACTAAAGTTAAAAATTATTCTATATTTGACGATTCTTATAAACTTTTTGAGTACCATTAATTTCTTCTTATTTTGTTTCATGTTAAATGTTTTTATACTTCCGATTAATATTTTGTATAAAGTAAAATTTATGAAAACTTCTTTCAACTGCTAATAATGGTATTTGTTAAATGACAAGGTATGTTACAAAAATTGCAACATAAGAAATTGATTTTTAATTGCAAGTTATTATCAAGCTTATTATTCTTAAAATTCAAAAAGTGCTCTTTTGGCATTTGAGATTCTGTATTCTATCTCAGCTACTGTTAAATGAGCAGAAAAGGCACTTCTGTTTGCCATGTATTTGATGTAACTGTATGTTTTCTCTTTCAACTTAAAAATATGGGCCATGGTTGACTAGTGGTTATGGCATCGGCTTTCCATCTAGTAGAGTGGGGCTCGATTCTCAATGGCCCCAAAG
Organism: Latrodectus hesperus; assembly: GCA_037975125.1. Classification (NCBI taxonomy): domain Eukaryota; kingdom Metazoa; phylum Arthropoda; class Arachnida; order Araneae; family Theridiidae; genus Latrodectus; species Latrodectus hesperus. Next base: position 36,639,011 of record CM075862.1, read on the forward strand.
TTCTACTAAGCACATGTGATACACTTGCTCGTTAAATCTATAAAATCGAAAGCCCTGGGATCGGTTGCGTAGCAATTACCATGGGTGTAATAGTTTAGAAAAAATTTCTTCTCCTTCAGATCAATGTCAAAATTGAGGAAGTGGATCCTGTGATGGTGCCATCTATCAGAGGAGCTTAGATCAAAGTCGTACTTTCACCTTTGTGGTGCTCTGGTTAAATGAAAGACGCACCCTACTGACTTAAATTCTCATATCCGATGGCATAGCAAGATTGACTAGCCCAAGTGTCATAAGTAACAAAGACAACAAATATGGTCATTATCTTTTTGGATGTTCTTCTAAAACGAAGCTGGTATCAGCAGCATATGAAACGCAATTTTGTGTTATATTTACTAAAATTTAATTAAATAAATAAAATTTTTTAACTGTTTTCTTCAATAGTTTGTTTAGTCAAATAAATGAAGGACGGAAAGCAAACTAATGATATTTATTGAATATAAATGATTAATTAATATAATAAAACATAAAAAAATATAATCACAAATAAAATATAAGAAAAATTATGCATTTTAAATGTAGCATAACTTTAAATTTTCAAATATTATCCTTGAAGAGTAAGTTAATCAACTATATTAAAATTGTTTAATAATAAGGGTTTTTTAAATCAGATTTAACATTTAATTAAAGAATAACAAAATAGACTTAATAAAAGCTATTTTAATCTGGAAGCTCGAAATTAGCCGTATGTAGAATTTATTTATGCGTATTTAATAGGCAAAAATCATTGCAACGATTTTTATTTTGAAAATATTTGAATATTTTCTTTGAAAGCGTTATTTTCGTTTAGTCAATCTGAAATATAGGTTTCAAGTAACCGAAAGTATCCAATATCCTGACAAGTATAGGAAATTGGACACTCAATTTCCTGAGTCAGTCAATTAAGTTACTCCAACGTCAGTGTGTTCTCAGAGTTTTTAACTTTAACCCTCTCTGGTACTTTCTAAGCTATAGAAATTATGTTCCAGGCTTTTTTATTTATAAGAAATATAATTTTTAGAAATAAATTTTAAGGAATAATATGTGATCTATTTTAGAAATTACTTTTGTTATCTGTATTTTTAACAAAATATATTCATATTTGTAGAAAATTCCTAATTTATAAATACGAATGAATACTGAAATAAATTTCTTGGAGAATTATTTTTAACTCAATTATATATATATATATATATATATATATATATATATATATATATATATATATATATATATATATATATAAATATATATATACATATATATATACATACATATATATATATATATATATATATATATATATATATATATATATATATATATATATATATATATATATATATATATATATGTCAAATTCAAGACAATTTTTGAAAACGAATGCTGAAGTCAAATAAAATTTGAAAATGTATCATTTGAAATAAAAGATTCTCTCGTTTTATTTTTATTGACAAAGCAAGAAATTGGCTTGTAAAGTTAGTAAGCAAATACCTTTTACCTTTTATGGCAACCGAATTCTTTCTTGAAATGATATATTGAAGAATTTATTTTCTTTCCAGTTTGATGATTTCTTTAGTTGTAAAAAAAACGAAATTGCTTCTGTGTTGTCTTTCAACAGCAAGTACAAACAGTTTTGAAGATCTATTTATTTTGTAGGCCCAATGGAATAAATATCCGGAAAATTTTTTAGTCAATTTAATTTAATTTCAAGAGAGAAGTTTATTTTTCATTTATTTCCAATTTGAGTATTACGTTTAATATTACCTCAGATCACGCGATGGCAAAGGATATAAAACTAAATATTTAAATTTAAGAAAATCTGTAATTTATTTTTTTATTCCCGATCGTGTTCCAAGAGTTAAATAATATAATTTCTTGAGCTTTTACTGTTCACTTGATTCTGAATACGATTTATTTACACATGATATTTATATTAGATTAATAATATCTGATTTATTAAAAAATGAGCACTTCATTTATATGAGGCTAAAATTTACTTATGAGTTCAGAACATGTTTTTATAATGTTTGTTAAATTTTGACTGTTTTTTTTTCTCAGTGTTCTCCTCGTTTGCTTCATAATGTATATACATATTCCAATGAATTACGTTTTTCAGAAAAAGAAATAAAATAATTCCCATCTATCAACACATGAGGGACACAAATATTCTCAAGTCAAAATGTATTTTAATTCACTTGAAAATATTCGATAAAATATCGAATGAATCGATTCAAGATTTACTAGGAATGTGAAAAAATATCCTAATAAGTGTGGAAGGACTCAAATAAATTTGATATCCTTTTGAAGCTTCATTCAGAAGAATATGATGTAGCAATTCATAAGCCGCTTAGAAGAAGGAGTCATGTCTATCTCAGAATATTCGGATAGATGTTTAAATGCTTTCTGAAATGTAGTCTCTATATTATGTAAAAGTTTAAGACAATGGAACTGTTATATGAATGTCTCAGCAAAGCTGCATACGAATGACAGCTGCTTTTGTTGATGGATATCTGAGAATAGCTGCCAATCATAGGAGGGAGTAAGCCAACTGCTTTCTAGTTAAGTTCAGAACTTACAAAGTTACTATTCCTGTTGTATCATGGAAAGTAAAACACAGATTGCTAAATGTAAAAGATCTTAATGCCAGAACGATGTTTTTCACCGTCTTCGCAAAAAAAAAGTAAAAAATAATATGATTGGTGGAAAAGATAAACATCAAAACTGAATAGAACAATGGCATACATATTTAGATTCTAAACCTGTTTTCAATTTGAGAAAGTCAAAATGGTTCAACAGAATAAAATTAATGGTATGGTCAGGAATTGTTCTTTGGAATTAAGCCATTACATGTTTTCAACAGCGGATCAAGTACTGGTCATAAATATCAAGATGGGGTTTTAGAGAACCTTTTGTAAAAATTTTAATTGATGCATATGGTTGTGACTTTTTACTTTTAGATGATAATGTTTATCCACATCGAATAAACTTCAGTGATAAATTCCTTGCAAGTGAAGATACTGATCGAATACTGTGATCAGAAAGATCGCCTGATCTTAACCTCATTGACTTATGGAATTTTTTTCGAAGAGCACTTGTAGGCAGACACCAATTTAAGATTGCTGCAAATGTAAATGCTATTAGTACTTATTGTTTTAAAACTTCATAGTTTAATTTCCTGAACCGTGAATAATAATATTATTGACAGAAGGAAAACATTTTGTGATATGTGTCTACAAGTCAAGAAAAATGACATTTTATTTTTAGTTCGTTAGGCTTTGTCCTGTTTCATCCCTATTTTTATTGTTCCTAGTTATAATAAGTTATTTTATGCAGTGTTTTTATGTTTTTGTATATGTGCATCACAAAGTTATGCATCATTGTATAAAAATGAGTTGTAGTTCGCAGTTTCTGAGAAATTTCTCAATTTATTGATGTAAAAATATTTAGGAAAATGCATGTAAATAACAATTAATTTTTCGTGAGAAAAGGATCATGAAGTTTTATATGAAAATTAATTTTTTGAAATTTATATATTCTTAATTATTATGAAATAAATAACATTAAGATTTGGTGTATATATATCTAGAATACATTATTATACGAAACTTTATATCTAGATGGCATTTGAATATCAACTACTAAATGTCTGCTTTGTCAATGTAATTTTAAAATAAATTCAAAATCTAAAATTTCAAGTTAAAATCTAAGTATTACAAAGGATGCTATAGTCTGTGAACTTTTCATAGCATCAGTTTTATATCAGACAATTTAAATACTGTATACTTATTTAAATATTGCAAGGATGATTTAGCTGAAGCAAAATGATGAACTCGTGCTAAAGTGTGTTAAGTTATTAATTCTATTCTAGTTTCTAAGGCATTTTTAAAAGATTTTTCCAACTATCTTCTAGAATCATTTCCAGAAAAAAAGGCAAGTTCCCCATTAGTAAAACTTACATTAGTTAAATCTTTTACCTATAAAGTACTTTAGATTATTTATCTCTTCTAGAAGTTTTCCAATTGTACAATGAATGAATCGATCTTCTAATTACGAGTTCTGGTAAATTTTTAATTCCGTTAATTAGAAGCTTTACTCAAGGAGTAAGACAAAAAGAATTCAGGCCACCATTCGAGATGATTTAGAAGAAAGATAAAGAAAGATAAATACTTTCTTATTCCTGTCACGAACATTCCTAATAGTCAAAGGAAACCCAGATATCTGGAATTTAAGATTCAGCCGATTTGATCGTTTCAGGAAAGCATATCACGCTTCCTATCCCACGAAAAGAAAGAAAATGGCAAGCAAGAAGAGAATAATTCTTCCACTGAATATATATTTTAGCTTTCCTTATTCTGTGACTAACGATAGCGTCTGGTAACTCAAAATGCTGCAGGAGTGTGACCTTGAGTTATTCGAAAAACCTTTGGTTATGGAAGTGATAAGTCGCCAAATCTGGATTAAATGTTACGTATAAAAAAGTTATGCAGGAAGCTGTATTTATTGCTAACCTTTTCAGTATGCTAGTAGATAGACTGCAAATTAAAATAGATTTTTAGTATATTCTTTGTGGAATGACTTATTCCTACAGTTTTGAGGGTAAAATAAAAATTATATGGTCAAGAGTTATGGAGAGATCTTAAATTAATTTATTTCAGGAATAAATGGTATTAATAAAATGTAATTTTTTTTATAAAAGACTAAACTTTATATTCTCATAAAGTTATTTTCTAATGCCCGGCTATTACTTTTCTATACCTTTCAGCGCTACAAGATCTGGAACATCTTATGGAGTGGAGACCACAATGAGTGTGCCATCGTAGTTCTAAAAACTGTTGGTTCATTGTAATTTTGAAGCAGACACCAAGCAAAAGACTCGCAAACATAACCTAGCTGAGCAAATAAACAAAAGTTAAACTTCAGCTCAACAGTTCGTAGATTCGAATTGCACATTCAGCACGGGTATTTGTAGTGTTTCGGAATTCTTTTTAAACTCTAGACCTCAGATTAATTGTCCCTCATGTGCGAGAAAAGACTATTAAGCGACAAACCCAGATTTGTGACTTACCATCTCCAAAAGTAAAATATTTTACTTGTAGGTCACACATTGTGTGACCACGAGCTATTTTACGAACACAAGCCGTTGTTAGGTGACGCAACAGATTTTCATTTACGTATGGTATAGAAACCCTACCTTACAGTAATCAGAACTATGCTTTCCCCAGCGAAGACATTGTGACCTTATTTTAAAAAGTAAACTACACATTTTAAAAGAGTAAAACATGCATTTTATAAGAGTAAAATATATGTTCTTATATAAAGCAAATCGGAAATGGTTTATAAGAAAATAGAAACACATTCTTACGAAATAAATTTAATAATTTTATTTAATTAAATAAAATATTTAAACGCTAATAAATTAATATAAATTATATATATATATATATATATATATATACACATGGAATATTATTTAACATTTTTCATAAAATAATTATATGAACTTACTTTAAAATAAACATATCCGTGTTTAAATTACTTTAAAAAAACAGTATTATTAAACGTATATAGCTTTAAAGTTAGTTTCTTGTATTAGTTGTAGTGCTACATAAATCTTTTTAAAATAATCAATTAAGAAAAACTATTTAATTGTCAAATATAAACTTAGAATTTGGTTAAAGGAATTTAACTATTCAAGAACAAAATTATAAAAAGATAATTAATATATTTGTATAATACTCTAATAAAAATGAAGGTCCAAGCATATCTTGAAATCTTGAATGAATAAATATGCATAATGTTTTAATGAGGATTCAGTGTGTGTGTATGTGTGTGTGTGTGTATATATATATATATATATATATAGTAATGTAGCATAGCACATTTCGCAAGTATTCAATATCTATAGTTAATGGTAATTATGTAGTAGATCCATTTATAGTTAACTATTTTTTTGTAAACTGAGTAGTTTTTCATAAATTACAATATAATTCATAAATTTCCCAATAGTTCATAAATTACACTTCACACATATATAGAGCATACTTGTTACTCAACGCTTAGGCTCTAAGTTAAAATTAAAAAACTGGTTTAAATTACAGTATAAACACAGTAAAAATTAGTTATTTAGATATTATTGAAAACTTATTTACAGAATAATTTTATTGTTCTTTTGTAAGATATTCGGGAAACAGAAGTAAATTTCAAAGATAAGGTGAAGAAGGAGAAAAAAGAAGACCATTATTCTTGGCACATCACAAAATCCAACGGGGCGTGAAATGGGGAATAGGATCAACTGTAAGAAGAAAATGGAGTTTTATTTTACTTCAGTAGAAGCAGTTTTATGTTATGATATAAGAAATAAAGTAGGAACTGATCTTAAAGTTGTAGAATATACAACTTTGTTTTTTTTATTACAAATAATTATTAAAAATGTTTGAAATAACATCATCATAACAATTTATAGATTTTACTAAAATATGATTTTAGAGTTTTGTAGTTTAAGAAGAAAAATGCTTAATCATATTATAAAATTTAATATGGCTGAAGGTAATATCAAACATATAAAATACTAAATAAATAAAAAATATTATTTTTTTGCATTTAATAACATTAGAAAATAATAAATTGAAAATATATTAGGTTGTGGGGAATAAGTTTTTAGCGTTTTTACCAAAGACATTTATATGAACAAAAAACAATGATTTTATCAATAAGTTAATCAATTATGTATTCACCGTTGCTGTTTACAACCTCTTCCCAATTCTTGATTAATTTGTTGATGCCATTCCGCCAAAAATTGCCTGTTCTGTTGTCAAAGAAGTTGTTGAGCCAGTTTTTAAGGACTCTTTTGTTATCGAAGGTAACGCCCTTCATATGGTTTGACAATGAGCGGAAAAGATGTTAATTGGTCGTTGCAAGATCCGGAGAATACGGCGGATGCTGAAAAACTCCTATTCGAGCTCTTGGAGTGCGGCTTTGACGATTTGTGCAACAAGGGGCCTGGCGTTGTCGTGAAGGAGTATGGTTTGCCCATGTCGATCAAGTATTTTCTGACGAATAGCCTCATTCTCGTGGCGTAGCTGGGCAATGTCGAGCTCCTTGTTGACTGTGGCATACTTTTTGATCATTTCCCAGTGCACCAAGAGGTCCTTAAAAACTGGCTCAACAACTTCTTTGACACCAGACCAGGCGATTTTTGGAGGAACGGCATCAACAAATTAATCAAGAGGTGGGAAGAGTTTGTAAACAGCAACGGCGAATATATAAATGATTAACTTATTGATTTAATTATTGTTTTTTGTTTAAATAAAAGTCTTTCTTAAAAACACTATGAACTTATTCCCCAATCCAATAGAATGCAAAAACTTTTTCTCTACAATTAACAATTGTAAATAACAAATGATCAATAAAGTTGATAAAAAAATAAAAAGATTAAAATGCTTTTTTTTTCTGAAACAAATAAAAGCATTTTTAGACTTTGAACAAACTGTGCTACAAGTTTCAGTGCATTATTTTTTTCTTAGTTTATGGATAGATAATATTATGTAATATATCACATACAGACAATAAATATTTTAACCTACAATATTATATATCATAACATAACAAAATCATAGTTTTCAGTTTTAGCTCATCATTTCAAATAATTTATTAGAAATTATATATATATATATATATATATATATATATATATATATATATATATATATATATATATATATATATATATATATATATATATATATATATTATATTTTTCAATATGACATTGTTAAATTTAAATAATTATTTGTTGATTGTTACCATTAATTTTTCATTAACATGTCTTTAAATTGTTGCTTCAAAATAAAGTTTTATTTTGCAATATGATATTTTTAAATATTAGAAATAAAGAGGAAATCTGGGAAATTTGATTTCAACATTTTGGGAAACTTGCAATTTTCAAAAAATTATATTGGCAATGTAATCCTATTACAAGTATGCACTGTTATATAAATGTATACTAATATATTAACATATAAATCATTATGTACTAATACGTATTAATATATTGGAACTTCAAATTAATTCAACAATTCAAGCACACTTTGAAGCAACTGTAGATATACAGTTTACAGATGGATTACGATTCACGAAGTAGTTCCAGGAAATTTGAAAAGCTTAAATTTATGTTTCAGCTTATCTTCCCAGTTTGAAATTCCTAATTAAATTATGATTAAGAGGCTGCAGCAATAAATTGATTAATTTGTGATTAATTGCATAATATTGATAAATCTCAATCAATTGCCATTTATTTTCGATTGCAAAAAATGGTCATTACATGAAAGGAAAATGACATTATTCAACTAATATGTTTATATTTGCATCTAAACTCTGTTTAAATATCAGTTAGTATAAGCCATTAATAATAACATGCAACTATAATAACTATATGATGAATTATTGGATGAAATATTATCCATTTAAATAATATCTCAGTATCCTAAAAATAAAATCAAAAAGTAAAACGCATAAAAATACTGTTTTATTTTGCCACACATTTAAATATATCATCTAAATGATAAAAATAAATTTATATTAATATTTCAGTTAATATTGTGGTAACTATGCTGTAATGTAATGTGCTTAGAATAATTCCATGCGATTCAAATAAAGTTTTATTTAGCAATTAACAATTGGGGTAAAACCCGCTTTCTAACAAGCTAACAAAGAAGAACGAGTGGCTGTACGAACTGCTATCAAAGTGAAGTGTTTTTTCCACGGTGGGGTTGTTGGTGCATTTGGCGTACGGAAAAATTAGCCAACTTTCAAAGCGCTGGCGCAACATCCCGCCAGGCCTTGAAATATCATTTCAAAACAATTTACAAATGTGAGAAATTAGAGAACTATACTTAATTATACAATACAGATACATAATCTAATCTAAAATAAAACAAAGTAATAACAAATGTTTAATAGGTAAAATAGCAATTTTTGATACAGATCTTTTGACAAAATTTCCATTTGGTAATTTCAATTTGACAACACGGATTTTATTATCAGCACCTGGATATTTTTGTACAATTTTTGCAATTATCCAATGTGCAATTGAAAGATTGTCTTCCTTTACTTAAACACTAGTGTTTGGTTCTACATTCATTAAAAAAATGCCATTTGGTGCATGCTGGCAAATTGTTCAAATAATCTGTTTTCCATGATTTCCATACACTTTGCAGAATTTTAGTGATTCTTCTATATTTATCAAGTCTATTATTTTCTATAGAAGACAAGTCTGGTCCAACAATGCCACATATAGCTCGCCCTATTAAGAAATGTGCAGGTGTAAGAACATCAAAATTATCCGCTTCTGATGAAAGAGGAATGAGAGTTCTGGAATTTAACATTCCTTCTATTTGAACAGTTACTGTGAGGAATTCTTCCAGAGTCAATATCAAGTAACTAATGATGCGTTTTAAATGAAATTTAAACGACTTAACTCCTGCTTCCCAAATTCCGTCGAAATTGGGGGATTTGGGAGGAATAAATTTCCATTCGAATTCTTCTGTAAAGAGAAAATTTGTTACTTCCTCACTTGGTTGCATTAGAAAATTGCGTAATTCTTTGGATGCCCTTACAAAATTCGTGGTATTATCAGAAAAGATTTTATCATACTTACCACTACGCGAAAAAAAGCGTTTTAAGATAGCTAAGAAAGCATCTGATGATAAATCTGTTACTACTTCTAAGATTATCGCTTTAGTTGCAAGGCACACAAAAACAGCAACATAAACTTTGTTTAGGATACCCTTACGCTGGTTTTTAAATTTAATCAAAAAGGGACCACAATAATCTACTCCAGAGTGATAAAATGGAAATGTTTCTACTACTCGTTCCTTGGGCAAGTTGCCCATAATTTGATTAACTAAAATTGGCTTGTTCTTGAAACAAGTAACACATTTGTGTACTATTTGTCTGCATTGACTTCTACCGCTAATTGGCCAAAATTGCTGCCTAACAAGGTAAAGTAAGGAACTAGGGCCAACATGCAAAAATTTTTGATGAAAATAGTCCAATATCAAAGTAGTAAGTTTATGACTCTTAGGTAAAATTATAGGATGTTTAGCGTTTTCGCTTAGTTTAGAATTAACGAATCTACCTCCAACACGTAAAATTTGATTTTCATCCAGGAAAGGATTGAGGAATTTTAACTTACTTTGATATGTTTTCACCCTTTTTCAAAGCTATTACTTCTGCACCAAATTCTTTAGCTTGAGCATTTCTAACTAAAACGTCACGAGCATGATTAAGTTCAGCACAGCTAATAAATTGACCAAATGTTACCTTTATCTGCAGCTTTCGAATGAATCTGAAAATAAAACTTAGAATTCGAATTAGTTTCAAATAATTATTTGACAGTTTACAGAAATTTTCATAAAAGTCATTGGGGGCGATAGATTGAACATAGGTGTTCACTAATGGCTTAAGTTCTTTTGCATATGCAGGATCAGTAGATGCACAATCATAGTTTGCTATCAAGCTTAAATCACAATATAAAAACTCAGGACCCAGCATCCAAAGTTTGCACTCGATAAGTTCATCCATGGAAAGTCCTCTTGACAGTGGATCAGCTGGGTTGTCTTTTGATTTAACATGATGCCATTAAAATTTGCTTGTTAAGTCCGTTATTTGTACAACTCTGTTGGTTACAAAGCATTTTAAATGACGTGGTGGTGTTCTTATCCATTAAAGAACAATAATTGAATCTGTATAAAGATACACTTGAAAATCAAGTTGCATTACCTCAAGAGCCTTGTTTACAAGTTTTGATAGAAGCACGGCTCCTAAAAGCTCTAAACGTGGAAGTGTCACTCGTTTAACTGGTGCTATTCTGGATTTACTGCATAAAAAATGTGTGTGTGTGTGCTCAAAAATGTTATTGAAGCAATCTTTGCTGCGGATAAAAAATACAAGCTCCATACGACGGACCAAAAAATGTAGTGTCATGTGTTTACAATAATTCCATGAGATTCAAATAAAGCTTTATTTAGCAATTAACAATTGGGGTAAAACCCGCTTTCTAACAAGCTAACAAAGAAGAACGAGTGGCTGTACGAACTGTTACCAAAGAGAAGTGTTTTTTCCACGGTGGGTTGTTTTGCATTTGGCGTACGGAAAAATTAGCCCACTTTCAAAATGCAGGCGCCAACATATGCCTATGTTTATGTGTATTTATGTTTTTTTATGGTTATGTAACGTATTTTCAACACATATTTGTACATAATAACACACATATGCATATAATTACAAATATTTTCATACATAACGTTAACATGTTATAACATTTCACAAAATGTTCTGGACTCGTGGAGTCCGCGTCATTTAGCTATTAATATTGTTTGGAAAGCTCTCTAAGACTCCTTCTAGCTTCATAAGTTTTAACTTCTATTAAACGTAGATAGTTATTGATTTTGTTATGTAATTGAAGTAATTGATTTTTTTATGTTGTAGACCTTTAGTTTATTTATTTTTTACTGCTAATTTTCACATTGCTTCAATGAAGAGATATTGGAATCAGGATCAATAAGTTTTCAAAGATTCTTATCAATAGGTTGGTATTTTCCCTTATTGAGTTTGTTGCGTCAAGTTTGTTAATTTATTTCTTCTTAAAAATGATGTCTTGACACAAATTGTTGAACTGCAAAATAATTTTTTTAGACAGGAAAATGACTCGTATGTTGAATATGTCTATTTGTTACATTCATGTATTAAATGATAATTATTTTCAAAATATATTGTATCGCATTATATCATTGTGTAATGTGTTAAGCTGTAATTCAATAAATAAACACTATGAGCAATATTTTAGTATTTATAGCAATTTTCATTGTAAACTTTTTTTAAATATTAGATACTGCCTGTTTTTGGACTATATTATGTTATTGAATACATTATTGGTTATATAATGTTCCAAATCTAAGGATAGACTATAGACATAGATTTAAACTAGAGTAAGATTAAATCTGAGTCTAAAATCACTAGAATAATTTATATGTTAAAAATAAATATAAATTTCTCTTCACAGAAACAATACTTTTATGAAATGAATGTAGGAATACAAGAAACTTATCTTTAAGTAATCTGAAAAACATATTCTATATTTACAAACTTTCATACATTAAATTTTCTTGTAAATGATGATGCTAAGTCTCGGCTACATGCAATTATTTTCAAGGCATCATTTTAACATCATTTATTGAATAAATCTATTTTCACCCAAATGATTTCCTGCATGACAAAGTTACAATGGTAGAAGCTTTAGATAATCCTATTTGAGATTTATTCAAACATGCATCTCATTTCTACTAGGGGATGGAGTTACAAATTAATCAAGACTGAATATATTTCTCATCAAGAATTAATTAGAAATGCATTATACACAGTGAATAGTAATGATATCGAATATCTTGTTTAGCATGATTCTCTTCTCTTTAACTTACTCATAAATTCAAAGATATTTCCTTGCACCATAGGAAGAGTGAGCATGAATTGAATTTAACTTTATATCATAAATGCGCAAATTCATGCATGCTCATACACCGTGTATAATTAAAGTGAGAAGTGAAATATGATGCATATGATAGAGTTTAAAGGACTTTGCTAAAATTAATATTTAATGCTTATTAATTTACAAATAGTCAGTATCATATTTTTGGAATTTGCAATTGTTCGACATTTGAAAATAGAACTCTTTAAACCCCATTGGTGATCAGGATAATTTGCATTTCTTATGTTATACACTATAAACAGTTGAATCTTTTACCATCTCAATATTTAGTATCATATATGACTATTAAATATTATACTTTTATGATTTTTTCTTTTTCTTTAAACTTTTGATAATTATTTTTAAAGCATTTTGACATGTAATAAGCAATTTAACTGACTAAACATGCAAGGCATCTTAGCATCCATAGCACAAAAATTTCCATTTAACTATCCTCTACAAAAAGTTTTAGTTTTTTTTATAACTAGTAAATCATACCCACGTATCACATATGAAGAACTTGGAATATTCCTAGCACTCAAATCGACTGACTTGCTTGTAGAAGATAGAAGAGCAACATTTAATGAATGTTTTTAGTTTTGTAACTAGTATTAAACTCAGAACCCTTCGTTGTGAAAAGCACTGAGTTATTATTGGGTTAAGGAAAGATTATTAACACATTTGGTTGATTTCACTGGTGTTTTTAAAAATGAATTATGTATCATATTAATGCTAATAACGAAATAAAGTGTGAGACGAAACAAATTTATGTTTGCTAAGATAATATGATTTTTAAATAAATGGCATAATACCAAAACAAAAAGCTAGATCATAATTAAAATAATAAGAATTAATATTTCCAACTTAATGGATATAAAAAATATCAAGATTTTATATTTTTAATAGAATATTATTACTTGAGATTATCAAATATTTCAGAGTTACATGCTTTTAAATTTTCATGATTATTTTTAGTCCAGTTCAGAAACATAAAGCATCAAGAAAGAAAAGGATTTATTTCGTACCTTCCAAACTTTTATCGCAGGAAACTTCCTGGAAAAAGGGAAAAAAGTTAGTTCCAGATCATTGGGTATCTTATGTTACGAACGATGAAGGAAAACAAAAATTCCATCGATTGGCTGAAGTCTTATCTGGGCTCATTTGAAAGGGACCATCCAAATATCTAGCTTGAAAATTAAAGGATTTGTGAACTTTCTTTGAAAAATTTTAAATGGGCAATTTTCATAAAATATGTAGCAATACACCAATATTCTTAGCATTTGAATGTTTTTTTAAATTTAATGTAGGAACATGACATTATTAATGTAAGAAAATACATTATTATGTAGGAAAACATTAATTAAACTGAGCATAATTTTGTTTTTTATTGAACTGAAACATCTGCAATTTAATTATAATTTTTTTCAATGTTTTCAAACTAAATTAGAACACAAAAAGTACATAATATTTTTATCATATTTGATGAAATTTATTTAATTTGTAAGGATACTTTTTATTATAAATTTATTACCGTGTTTATATACAATAATAGTGTTGCACGTGCTTTAATTGAGACAATTACAATTCAATGATTTGAGCTCTTTTAATTTATATTTCTTATGCTCAATTTCCATCTCGAGTGTGCATGTCATAGTAGTTCAGTGTGAAAAATGTTGCTGAGTGACAAATGCAATTACATATATTTACGTTTTATTTTCTTAATGATGCATTTTTCTTCTAGCAGGGATAATTCATAACTAAAACGTATATTAATAAACTATTTTTTAATTATTCACACACACACAACAACTATTTGCATGCTTATTAAAATGTACAGCCAATAATTAATAAACTTTTTCATTAGATAAGATTCCTTTGGATAATCTTAATCCATAAATATAATATGATTTCTATGATATATATATATATATATATATATATATATATATATATATATATATATATATATATATATATATATATATATATATATATATATATATATATATATATATATATATATATATATATATATATATATATATATATATATATATATATATATATATATATAACCGTCTTTTGTTAAATCAATGAGTATTTAGTAAATTTTGTTTGGTGGGATAAAAGCTGCAAACTGAAATTTATTTACTTTTTTATTGTAACTGGTATTTACTCCACTTTTATCAGCAGAAACTTAAATAAAGTAACTTAATTCATGAATAGAGTTTTCTTCTAAAATATAAGAGAATTTTGAATTTAATTATTTAAAATGTATGAAATAATCATAATAATTTTTTGAAAAAATTAATAAAATGGAAAGTCATTAAATATGCTTCAATGTTATATCGTGTTCTTATGATATATTGATTTTATTTTTACATTTTAAATATAATAAACAAATGCCAAACTCTGAATAGTTCTCCTTTTTAATATTAGAATAAATTAAATTCTTTAAATAAAATTATCAAGTTTGTAAATAAAATAATATATGAAATCAGAGGGTAGAATAAGCTTTATGAAAGTAACAAAACAGCAATTTTATTTACAGTAAGTTATTAAATAAGTTTTCAATTATTTAAAAAAATTTTTAAAAATAAATAATTCATAAAAACAGTCAATAAATATATGTAAACTGTTTATCAAAGTTTAAAGATATTTCCATTTATGAAAGTCTTTTAAAATTATATTGATCAAATGTTGATAAATGATATTTATTGCCAATTGAAAAAATATATATGGCTAGATTGTATATATAGTATATATAGCTTGTAAGTAATTTTTTCAATAAGGACAATAATATATATATATATATATATATATATATATATATATATATATATATATATATATATATATATATATATATATATATATATATATATATATATATATATATATATATATATTGTATACTAAGTATATATAAACATAATTATATAATTAGTAAAGTAAGTATACGTAATATACTTAGTAAAGTGCCACAAAAATTATTTTTCTTCAATCAGATATTACTGTCCTTTATTGACAAAATTATTTACAATCTACTTTATTAACCATAACTCCTATGAAACAAGAAAATTTTTTATATAAATAAGAAAATGTTTTTACTAATAAAATGTTAATTGATAAATTAAAAAATAGAAACTTCCAAATACAATCAGAGTAAAATATTCTTTAAAATAAAAATAAATTATATAAATATTTTAAATTGCAATTCTTGTGTATTTAATAGACCAATAATAAGCAATAGAAAGGTGTCAATAAATATATAATTATTTTTAAAAATGTAATTAAATATCAATTTTTCAAAATGTGTTTTGTGGCAGAGTTAAATATAATTTACTCATGTAACAAAAATATTATTTTATAAATAAAGTGTGTAAATATTTTATTCTTAGAAATTGATTTAAAATATTGTTTCGTATTTATAAAATAAGTTTTACATTATTTCTTAAAATTGAAAAAATATATATTCATATAGATTTACTAATTATTTAAGCCACTAAATAACGTATACACATATGCGTGTTTTTGATATGTATATCTTCTTTTATATTTTATAATGTAGGAAGAATTTTACATTTATCTTCTTTAAAATTAAATTCATTTACTTTGTTTGAAAGAATTTAAAGCATCAAATTGTAATTTATATATTTGAAACAATATGAAAGAAATGAAGTGAACATTTTAACATAAAAAAAAACAATTGAATTTCAAAAATGTGAAGAAATGATTGATTAAAGCAAATAATTATGCTAATTTCTTTTACTTTAGAGACAATTTATTAAAAAGAGAAATGTATTTTATTTATTTTATAGATATATTTTGCTTGTCATAAACAAATTTCCTCCCATATAATAAGTTCCTCCCTTTGCCTTCAATTATTGTTTTATTCATTATCATTTATTCAAATATGTATATATATATATATATATATATATATATATATATATATATATATATATATATATATATATATATATATATATATATATATATATATATATATATATATATATATATATATATATATATATATATATATATATATATATTGAATAAATACTGTCATAGGTACAGCATTCATTAAAATAGTATCCTTCATTGATATAAATTAATTTTACATACCTAATTTTTTGAAACTCGTAACTGAAAAAACATATTGCAAGCAAGTTCATTTTTTCACACAAATAATTGAAAATTTTGCTATCTTCAGCTTGGTATCATGGTTGTGCTTATTGATATAATAGAGTATTAGTATGAATATAGAATATACTATTTTTATATCGTGTATATTGACATACAGTACTGGCCGGAAGGAAATGGGCTCGTTAATAATAGGAAAAGCAAATTTCTTTTTTTATTTGGATTATTTTCAGTTGTGAGACTAAAAATGTATCACTCTATATTTTAAGACAAAAACGACTTTGACATATTAATTTCTCCGCATATCTAGCATATTATTGCTAATTACTGTTATGATATCGAATTTTAGCAGTGTTGTCAACCAAGAATACAATATTTTTTAATTTACGCTTTACATGAAAATATTTGTTCTATACGAATTTTGATAGGGCAGCTAGCTCATTGCAGATCAAAAATAAACATTCTTAGTTTTTTATACCGATATAGGCCATATTTTTTACTAGAACAATATCCCTTCATCTTAAGCCTCTTTGCTACTAGATGGAGATTGGAAAAATATTCTATTTATTTTTTTTCCAGAACCATACAAGATCCGAGATAAATAATCATTCCTTCTTTTTAGATGACTCCTATCTCCACATTCCACCACTAGTTGTTCATGGTTTTTTGCGAAGAAGGAAAAAAGGCCAATATACGATTTTTTTTCTACTTTTCATTGTATATCTCCAAGGATATAAAAAATCGTCGCTGTTCTTTAATCCTTTGTAAGTGTCTATTCAGTTGAAAATTTGAATAAATCAAATTCTTATTTTAAAGCAGCAAAATGGCATTTTAAAACTGCAGGTCCGCATTTATTGGATTTGGAATCCCTGCACCTATCTGATATCAAGCTGTAAGAGTGCATTTTTTAAGATATGAACCTGTTTCTAAGAAGTAAAGAACTTCCTTGAATTCAATTCTTTTGTTACTTTTGAGAATCATTTTTGCTACTGACGCACATTTATATTCATATCGACCTATGTAGCTAGCTTTCCAAGTGTGTGATTCTTATTGCTTAATTTTAACAAAATGACGCTTAACATGAAGTAAAAAATTAATTAATGTAATTATTATAAATTAAAAGTAATTATGTAATATAAATTAAAAATAAATGAAAAAATAAAGTAAATAAATGTAAAAATTAATAAATGCATTTGAATACATTTGATTACAATTGTTAAGAAATTGTGAGGCTGATACAACTTGTAATTCATATCGACCTCTGTAAATTTGTTTCCTAAGTGTGTGATTCTTATAACTTAATTTTTAAAAAATGACGATTAACCTGAAGTAAAAAATAAATAAATAAAAAATAAATAAAATATAAATTAAAAATAATTATATAATGTAAACTAGTAATAAATTAAAAAATTAAGTAAATAAATGTAAAAATAAATAAATGTACTTTAATAATTTTTCTTGCAATTGTTAAAAAATTAAATTACGTAATGATTCTTTTATTAAGAATCAAACAGTATTCATTAGTATAAAGTTTTACTCAAAATAATAGAAAACGTATTAAATGAATGACATTTTTAATTATGAAGAAACTTAAAAGCAAAAATCACTTACAATTATTGTACATCTTTTACATGTGTTAGTATTTTAATTTTTCAATATTTTTTATAAATAATTCTTAAGTTTTAAAAAATGCTAGTCAGTAGGATTAAGTTACCCTTCTATGTTTTTTAAAATTAAATTTTTATTTTATTAATCATTATCAATAGTAGTTTGTATGTAACAAGATTAGGAAAATTTTCCTTTCCATAAATATATCTTATTGTTTATTTAAACAGTTGTGTACAGTAAATCACACACCCACATATTTTAAATTAATATTATGATGTACCTAGTTACTTAATTCGCAAAAGAAGTACTTTGTATTATTGTGAGAATTATTTTTAATATTTGTATACAATAGTCTTATTTGCTGTTAAATACAGCAAAAAAAAATTATAATACTTATGTATGTTACAGCAACTACAAATTTTTTCTTTTGTAAATTGGAAAAAACACTGCAAAGAAAAAAATTAGAAATCTCATTATAATGAAATTTTATTTATTAATTAATTGAAATTTTATTTATTGTAAAATCCTATATTATGAAAAATCTTTTTAAATACCAAAATAAAAGACGTTTCAGTTTATCAAAATTTAGAAATTCAACTTAAAATATATATTATTTGTAGTACTGTTTTCTAAATTTAAAATAATAAAAATCGCCAAATAACATATGTTAAAATTGTTAATTTGAACAATAAAATAAAAATAATTTGTCTCTATTATCTCTTGAAGCAAAGAGAGAAAAAGCCCGACATTATATTTTATTGACAGTCTTGATGTTCATTTGTTAGTCTGACTACATCCTTTAGATATTGGAAAAATTTTATACCATGTAAAGTGATTGATGGTGCTTCAGTAGGAGTTCGGGATTCTTCGGGGCACATATTTTATAACTAAGTATTAAAATATTTCCCTTATAATGAGCCGGGATTTTTTTCAATCAATACTTTGACTAATAAACAAGTTGACTTATTATTCATTAAAAGATACTATCAGTCTTTGCTATTATTTTTTAAAAACACCTTTTTTTTTAAAAAAAAAATTGATATTGTTAAGTGTAATGAGAATGATAAATATCAATTTAATCAAAATGAAGATTCATCATGGAATGCATGTAACCAAAGTTTTTATGATTTTTTTCATATGTCGAATTGTTTGCTTTTTCATTTTTATGATCTTTTATGCTTTGCAGCTTCTTAAATGTTATCCTTTTCACAGTTATTTAGAAATATAACTAAAAAGTGTACAAAAAGCTCAATAATTAAAAGTGAAAATATTCAATAAATATTTATAACTAAATTATATATTTTATATTCTTATATTTTATTATATTTGTGTAATATATATTTTATATTCTTTTCCATTTTAGAGAAAAAAATAATTAAATGTGATATTTGTGTACCATCATTCTTTAGAGATTTTCCTTTATAAAATAACATTTGTTCTTTTCGGAAGTTATGAATTCAAAATAAGTTAATATTAATGATATCATAAAGAAACTCTGATTCACTTTATTATATGCCAGAAACTGCTTCTTTAAATTCTTTAAATTTTATTTTTTTACAGAAACACGTGTGGATGTGTGGTATATGTAGCGAAAGATATCCCCACTTAACTCCAGGTACCACAAAACGTGATTCAGAAAGTAGTAATGAAGGACCTATTGAAGGGAAGCGAAGAACTTCTGAATGTCCTATACCAACTAGTAATGATCGCCGTCAGAAAATGGGTCCTTCTGATGGAGCACCACCTCAAAGGGGAAGATCAGATAGCCTTCCAGCTCAACCATTGAAACAGATGCAACAACAGAGACCTGATGTACCTCCAAATGGTCAAATGAGGCATGAGAATTCTCAGCCAAGACCTGGGCATCCAAGTAATTCAGTTCAAATTAGAGGAGTACGACCTGATCATCCCCAACCTGGTCAGCATATAAGACCACAGCAACAACAAGTTCAGTTAAGACCTCGGCATCCTTCTGATCAACAAAAGCCACAACAAATGCGACCGCAGCATCCTTTGGATCAAAGACCCCAGCATCCAATGAATCAAAGAGCACAACATCCTATGGATCAAAGACCACCGCATCCAATGGATCAAAGACCGCAACATCCGATGGATCAAAGACCACAACATCCTATGGATCAAAGACAACAGTATCCAAGTGATCAAAGACCTCAGTATCCAATGGATCAAAGACCACAGCATCCAAGTGATCAACGACCACTTCATTCAATGGATCAAAGATTTCCACACCCTTTGGAACAAAGGCCTCCACATCCCTTGGATCAAAGAGCCCCACATCCAATGGATCAAAGACCCCCACATGTAATGGATCAAAGGCTACCACATCCAATGAATCAACGTCCTCAGCATCCCACAGATCCTCGATATCAGCATCCAATGGATCAAAGACCTCCTCATCCAATGGACCAAAGACCTTCACATCCTATCGACCAAAGGCCCATGGATCAAAGATCTTTACAGCCTATGGAACAAAGATCTCAACAGCCAATAGACTCAAAAAATACTAAGGAAAGTCAACGCTGTCAATATCAAGATGATCAAAAAACCTTTCAACAAAGCGATAAATTATTGCTACAAAAAGGACATCATGGTGTAGAACAGAATAGAAATTCACGTCCGGGAGAAATTAGAACTCAGCCAATTCCGGAACAACGACAGCATATAACAGATCAACAACGAGTGCAGCAGGAACACTTAAGATCAGAATACCCACCTGACCAACAGAAAGGGATTAACTCTTTAGAGCAGAAAAAATACCAGCAATCTGAAA
Source organism: Latrodectus hesperus (assembly GCA_037975125.1). Lineage (NCBI taxonomy): Eukaryota > Metazoa > Arthropoda > Arachnida > Araneae > Theridiidae > Latrodectus > Latrodectus hesperus. The sequence continues at coordinate 36,660,121 of CM075862.1, forward strand.
ATGTTAGAACAGAATATCAAACAGAGCAAGAGACAAATCTTTCTTTAACCAATCAACAAAAAAATCAACTTCCAATGGATCGCAATCAACATCCTAAAGATAATCATCAAAGACGTTTTGACACTGTTTCTGATCCTTGTCAGTCTTCTAGTCAAAAGCCTTATGGTCCTGAGAATATTGAAAATTCTCTTAGGGGAAATCATACTATGGAAAACGGTTTTGAATATCCCCAGGCAAAAACTTATTTTCCTAATGATCAACCGTTGCCTAGGCCCCAGCATCCAATAGTTCATCCCCAAAAAAAATCACAAGTATCTGATAATTCTCCTACATTTCCCACTCAAGATTTATCTCAGGAATATATATCACAAAGAGCATTGGAATCCAATCAAATAACGCCACCTCAAAGAAACCAACGTATACGTGAGCCACCAGAATTACAAGCAACTCCTCGGCCTCAGCATCCCCAACAACCACCTCAAGAATTCCCTCAACATCACACATCTGATCCCCAGTGTGTACAAGATAAATCTCAACATCAACAATACCCTCTAGACAAGCAAAAAGAATCACAGTATACTTCTAATAAGAATCAACAATCGCATTTCAAAATAATGAATGATCAAAGTGGTAAAATTCAAAACTCTAGAAATGAGAAAAATCAAACTTATTTAGACAACTCCAATACTCCATTCAATAAACACCTTGGTGATAATCAACAAAGAGCTCAAGATGAAAAGACTCGTCATATTGCATCAACTCAAATGCAACCTTCAAATTCATCTGATGCTTATCAACCAAATAAATGCCCTCAACCACAACAAAGGCAGCACCACAATCAGCAAAGAAATCAAAATGAAGTTAATCAGAGAGAAGCGTCTAATCTAGCATCCAATAAGCACGGTTTAGCAGAGGGAGAATTGAATGATGTTTACGTCAGTTTGACGGAACAAAAATCAATTAAAGGAAATGCAATCACCGGTGGAAATTCTTTGCCTTTTGATAGTGAGGTCGAGGATCAAACAGCCCCTGCTACTTTGCCGAGATCCAAACGTCCCGAAGCACCTCCTCAGCCAACAGGTAGGAATATTAAAAGAGAAAAAGTTCCTGCCACTCAAACACTTCCAAGAACTGGCACAAACCCTTTTAGAACGGATACCAATCCTTTCCGAAGAGAAAGTTTACCGCATGAAATTTTGGATGCTGGAGAATATGTTACTGTCGCACCTCGTAGAGGTAGTTTAGATGAACGATTTCGTCATTTGTCCAATCAAGATGAAGCTCGAATAACTGATGCAATGAAAGTAAGATAGTTTTCTATTTAAAAGTCTTGTTTATGGATTTAATTAAAAAAAACTTCGTAATTGATTATACACATTCAAACATGTTTATTCGATTGATTTGTTTTGCATTGAATTATATACATATTATAAGAAAATTTTAGAGCTATTTTTTTATAATAACTATTATTTTTACTATAACTATTTAATAAAATGAAATTCTTACTTAATATTTTAGTTACTCAGATATGGATTGCCATTACAACAATAGTAACATTTTTTTAAAACTAAAATATTATTTAAAACAATTTAATATAGTAAAAGGAATTGTTTCTAAAATATATTTCCTTATTAAACTAAATTAGAAGTTTTAAAATATCATCTTATTTAGTAAAATGATTTTTTTTAACATGTCTTTTCTGGCTATTTTAGAACATTTTAAAAATCAAGAAATATATATCAAGAAAAATAAATATATAAAATAATAAATAAAGAAAAATAAATATATATAATAAAAAATAAATATATAAAATCAAGAAATATAAATATGATTTTTAAACTTGTGTTATTAATGAGCTTTAAAATAATAAAAATAACAAATGTATTTATTTATTTTTTAAAAAAAATTTGTACTTGATTTAACTAAAAATCAGTCAGTTTTACAGTAAAATGTTTGAGAAAATAGCACTTTTTTATAAAGATAATGATTTCAAAATATAATTTAATCGCTAAAAGTTTTATAAAATTTATAAAGGCAAGGAATGAATAATGTTACATTTATTTGTAAGAAATGTTTGATTATATAAATTAAAATATTATGATATAATTAATTGTGTGTAAATGCTATTACTTCTCATACTTTTATATTAAATGCATATTATGTAAACATTAAACCAAGTAATTTTATTTTATGAATTTTTTAAGTGTCAACTGAGTTTTTTCCAAATAGTTGAATTATATATTTTACTGTCTATCATGTGACATAAAAAGTTTTTGCAATTCCAATCTATTATATATCGGTCATACATTTATCATACATTTTTTATACTATTTATAATGTGTATTAAGTTTATAGTTTTCATTTGGAGTTGATACTGAATCTTGAATACCTAGAAAACTAAAAAACAAATTTTAAATCAATTATCTTATTTTTTCCACCATGAATTCGTATAAAAAATGATTTGTATTTATGTATATCTTGGGATGGAACGCTGAACATTCTCAAGCACCCACCCTGTCACCAAAGCATGCAGATAGCAAAATCCAAATATCAATACATCATTGTTTATACAATAGTTAGGTTCAGACTTAGGATTTACTATTCCGAAAATTTCAGAGTTATGAATAAGCTTTATTGTGAGCACTATATAAAAGGATGCATTCAATTATGTAAATAAATTGTGAACATTACATTCCAGAATATGAAATCTTACAGTAAATTTGTAATATTTATAACTTAAAAAATAGCTAAGTTATATATAATGTCTTTGTGAAATTTTTATCGATCAACCCTAAAATTGTTTTTTAATTTACAGAGGTATGTGTGTTCTAAGCATTTTTAACTGAGATAAAAATATTTTTGTAGTTGTTTGTATTAAAAATATTTAAATTTTCAGAGTGGGGAGATTATAGTAAGGCCTGCTTCTGAGCGAAGTAAGTAATGATATATTTTTGTTTCTTTTCTCAAAAATTCTAAACATAATAAATATTAAATAGCATTTAAAATGTTAAAGTAAATTTATCATGAATTGTGATATTAAAAAATCTTATAAGAGTTTGTTTGCTTTTAAAGCACCTAATTTCAAAAGAATAACTAAATTGGAGTGTTTTAAAATAGTATAACTAATTTTCTACAAGTCTAAGTAATCAGTTATTTTTCATAAAACATATATTTGTAGGATTTAAAGCGGAAAATACACACGAACAATTTTGTATTAAATGAAACTATCTTAAATAATAAATAAATGTTCTATAAATTTTGATGCCAAATAATTTTCTATAAGATTATTTACAGAATAAATTCGCTATAAAATATTAAAAAAGAATATTGGAAATACTTATCTGCTGATTAAATTGTTTAAAAATTTTATGATTACTTATGAATGCTTAAACCATATTTTTTTACATAAACTTATAGTATAAAATCTTGTTCACATATTCATCTTTTGTAAGTACAGCATTTTGCTTTTCAAATGGTCAAAATCCAGATGATAATATAAAATCTGAAATATATGATTATTCCTTTAAGCTTTACAATTACTGTTACTAATTAAAAATTTTCGAAATTTGAAATTTTTATAGATTCAAGTTAAATTACTTAAAATTGTATATCAACAAACTTATAATATTTATACACGCATTCTAAATAGCGTATTACTTTAAAAATCTTATTTGATTAAATAGTATATTTAATTTATTTAAAATTTAAATTTTCATAATTTTTAATGCAATTTTAAAATTTAAGACATTGTAATTTGAAATTTATTGCATTGATAATCTAATCCATAGTTCTGACTATTTGGTGCACGGTTTTCACCTTGATTTTCGATTACATTATACACTTCATGAATAGCATAATACGCAATCAAGTATAAAGTATTTCTGTTAGTCCTCTCTTAGTAAAAAACGTTTCTTTCTGTAGTTTAGTGCAGTTGATATTAATTGGAAAAAATAAGGAAAATAGATCCTCAAAAACTTTTAGAATTAGATTCATTTTAAATTCAAATGTTAACATTTATGAGCACGAACTTTTTTTGATTTTTCAACAGACAAAAGGGTACAAATTGCTTGGTGCGAAGGTTACCAGGTTTTATTCTGGAATACGATAAAGTAGCTCTAACATGAACAAGTCATAAAAGTACAAATAGCTTGTACCTCATTCATTATTCACTTTCATAGTCAATTTAGAGAGCCAACATTTCTTCTTTTCTTATTTAGACTTCCAGAACCGGAATGACTCTTAGCGTTGTGTATTCTGCCCAATTTTGCCATTTTGGTAAATAGTAAATGTAAAAATGAGTTTTTCTGAAGGAAGGAAGCTGATAAGTTTTGCCATCGCATTGTTGTTTGAATTCTTCCTGACTGGGAGTTACCTTTCAAAATGACTTTATTGATTTTATCCACAAAAGTAATAATAACCTGAAGAACACAATCTGCATTTTTTTCCTAGATAATGCTTATTTAAAGCGAGAGATGTTAATTAAAGTTCACCTATTTCATATTAGTTTTAGAAATTTTTATATCTATTTTTCAAAACAAAAGGTGCCTATTTTCATTTTTTATGACTTCTATTTTGTAATTAATGGAATAAATCCATAATGGAAAATTATAAATCATAAATTTATAAATTAATAATGTAGAGTTATTTAGCTTATAATTTTGAATATTTTTCAGAATACAAGAAATTTCTGTCTTAAAAATATGGAAATATTTTAAGTGTCAAAGAACTGAAAAATGTTTTACTATAAATGAAAAATATCATGCATTTATTTTGCAGCATTCAATTTTACCTTTTGATAAATATATTGTACTCTTTAACATTATAAATGGTAACTACTACCTCATATTGTTATCGATGTCATATTATAGCACATTACTAAAATATGACTTATACAATATTTAATATTATTATTATATCATCATGTATAACTAACATTAATTGAATTTGGCAAAACATTTGTAAATATAGAAATATGAAATTATATTAATTTATTAGTTTTAAAAGAATATCTGTCTATCTATCTATATATATACAATATAATGCTTAAAATAGAATAATATAATATTTAATAATAGATCAATATAATATTTAAAATATTATAAAGTTATATTTGAATATTTTTTAAAAAAATAGTTATTGTTTTCTCAATGTTTAAACAAGACGTATGAGAATTTAAAATGTTGGAGAATATAAACATAATATCTTGAATTACACAGAATTCATTTTAAATACATAAAGAAACAGATATTTAACATATTAGTTGAATTTTACAAAAAAGTAATGATAACTTGCTTTTTGAAAAAAATATGTAAATATACTTTTATTTTAAAGTAATTTAAATTTGTATTTGATAAATAGGACTAGAACAGCAGAATTCGTTTGAAAAAATAAAAAATGGTTCAGATGAATCTAATCGATATCAAGATGAAGAACAAAGAAGAAACGCTATTAATAGTGGTGTGTGCGCTTCTGATCCCAATATCAGAAGGCAGCTTCCAAACATAGATCCTCAAAAAAGATCACACCATTCCCAACAGCAAGAGCAAAGCCACTCCCCACCAGTTCCTAAGGCTCGCACCTCTATCTCCGATTCTTCTTCTTTGCACACTGAAGGAAGAAATGGAATACCTCGAACAGTCCCTTTAACTTCCTTGGCTCAAACTCTGGAACTGCAATCTGATCCCCGTATAAGTAGTTCAAGACAACAGGAAGATTTTAGCGAGTATCCAAATAAAAATAACAAAAATTTTATCAATGATTTATCGCAACATAAACAAACAAACAGTCCTCATGGATCTGTGATACAAGACCAGAAACGAAATGATGATTTTGTGCATCCTAATATTATTGATACTAGTGCGTCTTCGGCGAGATCTGATGATATTACAGCAAAACCTAAGCCTCCGCCAACACAACCACGTCAAAAGATAGATAGACCTAGAGAACAGCCATCGTATCCACCTCAGGTAGACAGAAATAATGGGTATCGTGGTCTAGGCAGTAGTTCTTTAGAAGAACAGGGATGGAGGGATGGTCGGCGAGGTAAGCCTTTACCTCCTGAATCTAATATTCAAGATTTAGAAGGATATCAGGATGAAGAAGAAGAGCAAAATATAGATGATTACTTCGAAATGATTGAAAAAGCAATTAGCAGACCCCAACAACAAACTATTATTGGAGGAAAATCATCAGCAAAAATACAGCGGCAACTTTTAAACCAAGATATTGATCGAAATCATCAATTAGCTTCTGGTTCCGAATATACATCACAAAAAGGGCAAGTATCAGCAGTTCTACGCCAGATTGATGCTTTCAATCAAAATCAAGGAAATGATAATTATCAAGGGAAAACTATTACATCAGCTAAACAATATCAAACAGTTTATGATCAACGAAATGAAAATATTAAAGAAAAGAATGACTTAAACATGTATGAACAAGACAAAATATTGACTTCTAAGAAAGACTTTTACGAAATGGATGAAGAGGATTATTCAAGAAGAGATAAAAGAGATCAACAATATATAATTCAACCTTCAGAACAAAAGTATCCAACACAAACGGTTGATGAGTACGGAAAGCAAAAGAAAGATCATACAGGGAAATCATACGATAAACTGTTATTGCATGAGCTTACTCCAGATACAAGACAACCATCCGTGAAGCATTATTTGGAAGAACATAAAACTCAACCCTTGTCTTACGAGGCTTTTAGTTCCGTAAAAGCTATGCAACAAATGCAACCAGATCCAAGACGAGAACAACAAGGGAATCAATCTCAAAAACCATATTTTCAACAAGGAACTAGTGAAAGTGAAAATAGAGCTCCTTATTATTATTCGCAACAAACAGGGAGTGGTTATTACCAAAGTACTGGGCAAAATAATAGCACTGCTGAAAGTAGTGATGTGGCGAAGAATGGCCAGGTGCAGAATGGCAGCAAATCATCCGCTAACGACGCACAAAATCAGAAAAAAGCTAAACCTAAGCCTGATCCTCAAGATTGGTCACCAGTGTCTGATCTGTCTCCTATAATTGATGTCTCACCATCAGTTGAGGCTGCAGAACAGGAACTGATGGAAAAATTCCAAGAAAAGATTATTATAGAAGATGGAGACGAAGACATGTTAGAAGATGAGGATTCGCATCTGTTGAAAGTTGGTGGTATACCCAGGGCTACAAGTGGTACTATCTCTGGAATGCTGGAGGAGTTCAATAGAGCTCTTGGTCTTCCAGGTACCTCTCCAGTAGATGACTCTGGGATTAAGTCAGCAGTGTCTCCAACTTCCCTTGCCATGAGTCCGATTTCTAATATGAGTGTAACTTCTATGACACCTGTTTCATCAATTCAAAAAGAGTATCAAGTAAGTATTACTTTGTGATGAAGTAATTGATATCAATAAATAAGTATAAACATAATTAAATTATATGTCTCAATTGCTAATACGTGATATTTTATCAGTGATGCAAATTTTTATCTAAAAACAAATTTTTATTTAAATAAATATTTAAAATAATTCTTTCTCTAGTAAAAATGTGAAATTTTTTTTCACTGTGCTGCTGAACAATTATTGATAAATCTGCCTAACTACATTTGAATGTTTTGATCAATATATGAGTACAAACAATACATTTCTATTTACCAATACTGTATCATTAAGTTTGGAATTTTGTTATTCAGTATCCAAAATATTTATTTTAGAATTTACAATATGAATATAGAATTTCATAAAATCGCACAACGTATGTAAATAAAATTGCAAAATAAAGCATTGCAAATTTTTTTTAAATTCCAGATGATTGTTACCGACTGTATAAAAATGTGAAGGTCAACATAAAATATAAAAAAGGAAGAAAATTTAATTAATAAGAAATATTTGTTGCGTAGTGCAAGTTTAATTTCATTCTACAAGTCAATAAAATAATTTCTGCTTTCTGCATGTACAAGGGTGGATGCTTGGGAGTTCAACATGTTTTTTTTCTTATGCCATTTAAAGTAGGGCTACACATAAAACTATTATATAGTAGACAAGTCTTATACAATATCTTCAACTTAGTTCAGTGAATAGGAATTTTTAATTCATTGAATCATAATTGAATAGGAATTTTCAGTTTCGAGTATTTTCTCGAAACTGATAATTCACAAATATAAGGCATTTGCGAATTCATCTTACAAGAATGGTACCACGGTACAATCAGGAATTTAATCAAACCTCTGGTATGCTAAGATAAAATTCAATTACAAGAAAAAACGGAATTTTTTTAGTTTGTTTTCATTGACAAAATGGTATACCATTGATACACTGTTTCTTGCTTCAATAAGCAACTATTTCTATTCTTATTGCAGCCTTTGGGGACACACGTCAAGACAAATTATTACTGTCATTAGGTATTCAAAAAAACATAACTGTCTTCAGAGACTTCTAATAAAACTAGTAGAACTCTATTGAAGTTGGGTGCAATGAAGTTTACTTATATCCATGTCTGCTTTTGATTATCAGCTAGCTTATTTGAGTTTTCATACACAGTATCATTTTTTGTAGAAGGTGAAATAGGCTGTGTTATAGTCTCAAATTTATCCTAATCAGCTTGCAGTTTTATATTAGTGTAATAGTTTAGTTTAGAATAGTAATAGTTTAGAATTTGTCGATAATTATTATGCTGAATTACTGAAAACTAATCTACATTGTAGGTAGTTGTTTTTTGTCCCAGATGTCATAGTAGGATATATTTTCCGAGGGGTATGGATGAAATTTGGTGACCACATGTTTAAATTTTTCAAGAAGCTATCGGTCTAAATTTCCTATTGAAATTTATAATGTTTAGTATTACTAGATACTATTGGATGTTCCCATATATTTCTTGACAACAACTTCTTTTTTAAAAAAAGATATATGTATATTTACAGTGGATTAACTAGTTCTAATTTTTAATTGTCCTTGATACTGTATGTTTGCTATTTGCTTACCATAACCTAGGTGATGATCAAGTTATGATCAGTACACATCAATTAAATAAATAACCTATGAAATAGAAGGGATTTAAAATAGTTTAAGAAACTTGATTGTGAGTGCATCTTATAGTTATCAACGTTATTTCATGTTGTTCAACCTTGTTTGGAAAGAATTATTTAACTTTTGTATTTACTCTTTTCCCCTTTTTTAAAGCAGATACATAATCTTTTCGTCCTTTCAGAAAGAAGACACATATTTAATAAAGTTACTATCTCTTTATAATACTATATAAGTTATTTATTAAGTGCTTTATTAGTTGTGGTAAGTGGTAAGCGAATTATGATAAGTGGTTATGATTTTCTTGGTTGGGATAAGTGATAAATTTTTAAATACACACTCTTCCTGGAACGTCATCACAAATAGATGGCGATCCAGGAACGATCAGCAAAACAGCAAGAAAACAATTATCTGTAAAAAAAAATAAGCGATTTACTTTAAGCAGTCTAAATACGTGAGTGAATCTTGTTCTCACAAAATTATTCTTCCCTGTATCTAGCCCTGAGTGAGTGAATCATCTCACTGACATTCTTTTGTAAGCCATGTTGTTACTTAGTTATGCACAGAAGAGATATTTATTTTATTATTAAATATACAAACATGTGCATTATTTTTATTCTTGTTAAATATGATTGTTATTTTTACTACGTTTTAGTAAAACACAAAATCGTCTGTACTGTTTTCATCATTCTAAAAATGTAGCAAATTTTAAGTTAGTTAAATCAAATAATTAAATTTATATTTTAAAAATATTAATATTATCCAGATTTTAAATTAATATTTATCAATAAGCGTATTATTTATTGTTTAAAAATTAATAAAAAATATACTTAAGCATTTAAAAATAAAATAAATTTTCATTAAAGCATACTTTATTTCATTAATTATGCTGCAATGGACTAATTTTCTTTATATAAATAGAGTATTCATAATTCAATTAATGAACAGAAAATTTAACTTACTTTATTAAAAGAGTTACATAATCACGAGTTTTTTTGTTTTCTTAGAAGTCCACGAAAATTAATTACTTCATAAATTTAAATTAGATTAAAATTAAAACCAATCATATGTTTATAATTTCTTTGTATTGCAAGCAACATCAATTTAATAAAAGTGTCACGAAGGAACAAATTCATATCTCATAAAATACGAAAAATGTTTTTATCTTGCAACTAATGGATTTTATTGAGGTAATACAAATGAAATGTCGTTAAAAAGGCCTGCGTTATTTTGCAGGAAAGTTTTGGCTCTCCGCAAAAGACTACTCCTGGGGGATCTCCGCAAAAGACCCCTGCCCAGCCAACAACTCCCCGGAGATCTCACAGAAGACTTCCCCAACCCACCGTTGAACAGATGCAGGTAGCAGTTGCCATGGCAGCGCAGGGCCCCAGAGAAAAAAGCCCACAGCCACCAAGGTATTTCCTTTTATAAGAAATATACGAATTAAATTTAATACGCATCTTATGTTAAGAATTAATTTAGAAACTTGACAATCTCAAATATTTTGCATATAAATACATTTATAAATGTCTTTCATTTGGGGGATTTTACTATTAAAATCACTTTTGTTTTAATCAAAATGTGTGTAAAATATATATTAAATCTGTAAGTTTTGCAATTTTTTTTAAAATGTGCAACATTTGAAATATTTTATTAAAAGTATAAAGAATTGTATTAAAAGCATTCCACGTAACTTAAATAAATGAGGAACAAAAAAATTACGTGAAATTTTTTTATAAAGTAAAGCATAATATGAGACGAAGCTAATGCAATTGGTGAAAAGATTACTAAACATACAGTAAATATTTTAAGCTTATCATATTTATAAAATGAATTTAGAAAAAAAAATATTTTAACTGGCACTCGCCATACAAATCAATATACAAGTATATTCCATTAAAAATTTCAAGTTAGATAAGTCACACATATTGTTATCTATCCTTTACATTTCAACCATTTTAAGAGAGCGTTTTATAATGTATAAGTATATTATCATTTTTTATTCTTTTGATAAAAAACAAAAATATGTTCACCCACATTCATTTTCAGAAATAATTTTTTAATGAAAATATTAATAATTCTAAACAGGCATTGTGAAACGCATATATTGATTATAATTTTGAAATCACCCATACTTTTGACTGATAAATATTGTATCCAATACCATTATTTGAGCATTTTTTAAAGTAACAACAAAGAAATTGATTATTTTTTTAATTCGATTTTCAAAGCTAGTGATTTAAGGAGCTTTGACTAAGAAAAGATTTTCAGACGTACAATTACAATGCATGTAAAAGAGATTTTATTTGATCTTTACATGATATTTGAGTTAGTATTAGTGCCAAATATTTTTGAGTGCTTTTTGCCATGTATGTTTCTTTATTAATTTAATTATTTAATTAGCCCTTTATTAATTTTTGTCAAGAATTAATTAAAAGATTTAAAGCCCAAAAGAATGCGCTGGCTATACCTAACTTACACACTAACTTTTTTCCATTTTAATAATTTGAATTTTGTTTCTGGTCTTTATTTGTCTTGTTTAAACTGTGTTTTGAAGGGTCTTGTTTAATTGTGCCCAAAATACTGAACAGAAATATTTTCTTTTAGAAATATATTCTTCAGAAATTCATTAGTTTGTGAATTCTAATTTTTTTACTATTTTATTAAATATCAATTAAAATATTATTGGAGTCTCATAAGAATTCTTTTATGGTGTTATGAATACTAAGATGTGAATTGTTTAAACATATGGCGTAATATTTATTTGTAAAATGTTTGCAAATCATTTAAAAAGTACATTAATCACATAAGTAAATTTATTGATTATATTGATCTAACTTCATTTACATTTTTTATTACTATTTTAGTACTACTGGGCAATTACTTTTTGGCGTTGAGCCTAAGTCACAATCGACTGCTTCACCATCAACATCCTGGAAAACTTCAGAAATCAACCAATCCTTTGAACAAGCTTACAATAACCAACAGCAGAATACAGTGGCAACTTCAGTGGCCAATCAAAATGTGAGTACAATAAATATATTTGTTTATACAGACTTAAAATTTGTCCTGAAGTTTAAAATTAAAAGCTATTTTAGGTATAATATATCGATTGTATAAATACAGCGTAGTTTTGAAGATGTGGGTGAAAGTGTATGGCACGTTAAAAACATAATAACAATATATGTTCGTCATAGAATGAATGGGCGAAACGCAATCATCAAGTTACAAGTGACATTGTAAAGGGTATAGCAGGGTCAATCCTCATACCAAACTGCATTTCTATAAAATATTTCTAAAAAGATATCGGGTTATATGAGAGATGAAGTGATATCATCGAATCTACCTGCCGTACATTTTCATATATTTGAACTGGTCTGGTGTGAAAAAACTAAGATTGTCCTTAACCATTTCAATATTCTATTTCTCATACCATTTCTAATACCTACTGCCAAACCCTACAGATAGTAAATTGTATCACACATTCTTTCGAGACTAGCTTTGATGTGAGTGATATTAGGTCAAGAATATGATTTTTGCATGACAATAGGCTTATACACTTCAGCTTGATTAAGCAGAATATCTTATATGTAACGTTCCCAAGACGATGGATTGGTAGTTCCAAAAATTTAGCTACCAAGATTGCCACATTACTCAAGTTGGATTTTTTCAGTGGGCCCATATGAACATATTATGTTATGAATACCCAATTAAGGCACATATGTATCTAGTCGCAAGTATTATTGTTATTTCTAGAGGTACTCAATTAGGAAATGCTTGATATTTTCGCAAATTTGCGTCACTCCTTATTTTGCAGGTGTGAAACTTCTTCCATTACAGCAAGTAGAAGCGGATATAAGTAATTTTTTTAGAGTTAGCACATTAATTACATTTGTAATATAAAATCTTTCCAAAATGTGTTCTCTAATTCTTTAGTTAACAATAATTTAAATGCGGAAATGAAAATTACTTTTAAACTTCTCACCGCTTCCTTACAACTATTTCTTCTATAAATATTATCGTACAAATGACTTCTGTCATTTGTACGATAATTTTGCCTATTTTTGCAAAATTTTGCCTACTTTTTCAAATTTCCCCTGCATATAATATTATATACAATACCATTACTTTTTTATTTCATGAATTCTAACTTTATCATTTGCTTTTGATTGTATTAAAATTTATACCAAAATTTTCTGAGTTAAAATATTCAAGCTTTTTTCATATATCTAAATTCGAAGTACATATATATATATATATATATATATATATATATATATATATATATATATATATATATATATATATATATATATATATATATATATATTTCTAACTAAAGTACTCATTTATTGCTAATCAATTATTATAAAGTTCTATAAAATCCATTTCATTATGCTTACATTGTTTAAAAATAATATAATCAGAATGATATCGATTATATAGGATTTTTATTACCATTATAAAGTTATTTATATATAAATAAATAATTTATTTGAACTTACTTTAAACTTTTTCATTAAAATCAAATTTAAAGATAGAATTCTCTCAAAATTCTGCTGAACAAAATGTTTTAAATGTTAATATTATGAATTATTATACTTGTAACATATGTGTGGCAAATGAAATATTAAAAAATTAAGTATAATATAAATAAAATCTTATAATTATAAATTCATGATTCAAATTTATACTTAAGTGATATATGATCAACGTTGAGATATAATAGGACTTTCTAATGTATTCACATGCTTAACATCAGCAATAATTTTATACAGATAAGCTAATATCTTTATATCGTTGTAAATGAATAATTTCGGCTTAATGCCTTATTAATATCAATAAATGAATTTAATTTATTGATAAATTCGATACTTTTTGATTGAAAAAGATCATAATGCATACCAAAAATTTATTTGTACCGATATTTTTTGCGTTAAAACATACCACATATAAACATACCTCGTATATCCTTTATGCTTCAAAAGAAAAAATAACATATTGTTTGCTGTATGTGTTATACTACCTCACATTAATTATTTTTAATTCTCTTTGTATTTAATAGGCCGTGCCTAGCCCGGCTCCCCGTAACCAACCACGGAACACCCCTAATGGGCAGAAAACTGCTGAGAATTCACAAGTGATATCAAGTGTTTCTTTACAAGATGGTAAATTTTTTATTTTTATTTTTGTTCAATGTTTACTGCATGAATGTTTAATTACACACGGTAGATTATAAATTTCAAACTATAAATAATATTCCAATAATGGTAAAATAATATGTACTAGAAATTATTTTATTATAATAAGAAAACATTATCTGAATAATGTTTTCCAATTATTGATCTAATAATTTATAAATAAAAGATCAAGATAATTTTTTGAAGGAATTTATAATTTGTGGCACAAAAATATTTCATAACCAATGTGAACAAGTAAAAGAAAATATCATCTACAATCAGGTTTTTGAATATAGTTTTTTTTAATTGTATTGTGCTTTTCAAAATTCAGAATAACATGTAAGTTAAAATTTAGTATAGTATCCAGTCCATGCGTCTATTCACAAGCGAGTGAATTTTTTTTTTATATAAAAAAAAACGAAACAAAATTGTCTTGTTATATTTAAACAGGAAAATCAGGATGTTATTAAAAATTACTAAAACTTATAAGAGATGTTTTGAACAATAGCAATTCAAATACATATTGTCGTCCTTTTTGATTTGATCACCATTTCAGGATAAATTTGCAGACAATTATTTATTCGATCGGAATCAAAAGAATAAAATTGGGGCATACGTGACGCATAATCCAGGATTCCAAATTCTGAATTTTTTTGGCGATAAGAAATGTTGCCAAGATGACGTATGTTGTCGTGCGCAATGACGTAAATACTAGGGTTACCAAAATAGAATTTTCTGCATAATTCTTATAAGTGTCCATATCTATTACGTAATAAAAAAGAAGTTGCCAGATACATCAGATTGCAGATCTCTAATGAAATCAAAGCGTTCCTATTTTACAGTGGAGTACGAAATGTTCAAAATGATTACTACTTATTATTCATTTATTGGTGATCAAAAATGAAAAAAATTAATTTGTTGATTGACACGAACACTTTCTGTTACATTATACAGCTATTCTATGATGTGACTAAAGTGATAATTTGATTAATAAAAACTTCTCAATTTTCTAATGTTGTTCTCAGTATGATATATAATCAGAAATTTCATTTGATAAGCCATTGTTCTTGCTATAAACTTTCACTGGTTTATTTAAAGATTAAATTATATTTGATAAGATTGTTTCTGAACTTGAATAGTAAAATCCGGTGTAATACCTCGATTTAAGACATCGAAAGGAAGTGTTTTTTTACAAATGTCTGTTAAAAGTACATACTACTAATTGTGTTTAGGATTTAAAGTCTAAAATCTCTCCCTTTCCATTTATTATAAGATTACTTCATGCAGTTAGTCGGTCATCCTCCATTTGTTGCCCACAACTACTTGTACTACGTTACACTTGTACATTTTATAATCTTGATCATTTTATAATTAAGATATTTTATTTTATGACTTTAACTTGACACAGTTTTGGGTAATCTTCAATGTTCTTAAAATTATGATGCTAGAATGATTTTCAAAATTGGAGGGCAATCTATCGGAGTTTTAATCATATTCTTTATTTATTGATTTACAATCATCTCTTTTTTGCGCAAGGCATAATTTAAGAGGGACATTCTTTATTTATTTTAAGGGGAAATATCCAAGTATTTTTCATTTAAGTTTCTCTTCCTTATCTCATCGGGCAAACACGTATATTTAGGATTTTAAATTGATTTAGCATCCAATGGTCCTATGATTTTAGACATATGAGGTTTTACATTTTGATTTATTACACATTTTCTATTGCTGCCAACCCTGTCTTGTGGTCAGAGTTTCCTGATTGCGGATAAGGAGGCCCTGGGTTTGAATCCCAGTTGGGGCATGGATGTACTTTGTTTTTCTATCTTCCCTGTCTTTGTCGTTTCATTGTATGAATGGTTTATGAATGGTTTCCTACCCTATAAACGGATTATTATGGCATGTGTGTACTGAGGAAGTCGTACTCCACACCAAAATATGGTTCAGTTGGAAGAGTGGAGCAGCGCAACCCATAATGCCAGCCCAGCTGGCACAAAACAACAACACATTTTCTATTAAATAAAATTTCGTGGATAGAGCTTAATTGTTCTTTTTTTCATGGATTTTTCGATTTATTTATGAATTAAGGATCACTTTCTGGATAACTTGGACAGAAGAATAAGATATTTAATTGGGATATTTCTCTTCATTTAAAGACGAATTTCTAGTATTTTTCATTTGTATAATTTTTATCATTATATGTAAAATATAATTGCTTGTATTGATGATTTTATATATTTAAATATAAAATATTCCCATTATTTTAGATTATCAGTTTGTTCTCTCAATAGAAAAAGTACAGTTATGAAAGTATAATCTAAGCAAACATGATATATGATAAATTTTGATAAGACAGGAGCCATTTAATTTAAAAATAAATATTTATTTCATAAGTTTAATATTTTATGTAATCACAGTACAAAATAGAATGTATTATACACTACTGGCCATTAAAATTGCTACACCAGGAAAGCGGCACACCACACATGTGAAATTTGCATAACAGGTAGAACTTGCTGTGATATGCAAATGATTAGAATTTCAACGCATTCATACAAAGCAGGCGACAGTAGCGACATCTACAATGTGTATAAAACCAGAGATTTGACAGCAGTTTTCTCATACTCAATTTCCGTTTCAACGTTGTTTTCGTCAAAGAAAGTTGTTGTAATGCCTCGTGTAAGAAGAAGAAATGTCTATCAGCACGTGTCTGACTTTGATTGAGGAAGGATTATAGCCTACCGGGATTGCGGTTTATCGCACCGTAATATTGCTGCTCGCGTCGGTCGTGACCCCATCACTGTTAGCAGAATATGGAATCGATTGGTTCAGGACAATCATACGGAACGTCATTCAGGATCTCAGCGACCCCCATCACTAACAGCAGAGAAGACAGACATCTTATCCGCATGGTCACAAGGGATCGTGCAGCCACGTCACGAAACCTGAGTCGAGAAATGGAGTCAATTGCAAGGCAACAAGTTTCTGCTCGAACAGTTCGACGACGTTTGCAGAAGCATGGATTGTCTGCACGGCAACCATGGCTTCGGCTACCATTGACGCTGCGTCACAGACAGGAGCGCCTTCAATGGTGTGATCAGCGACGAACCTGGACGCAGGAATGGCATCACGTCATCTTTACAGATGAATCTCGGTTCTGTATACAGGACCACGATGGCCGCATCCGTGTTTGGAGGCATCGTGGAGAACGCGCATTGCCAGCTTGCATTGGACATCATCATACTGGCCCATCTGCTGGAGTGATGGTATGTGGTGCCATTGGATGCACGTCTCGATCTCATCTTGTTCGCATTACCGGCACTTTGAACAGCAACCGTTACATTTCCGATGTGTTAAGGCCCGTGTCTCTGCCCTATCTTCGAGGCCTACCTAATGCTTTGTTTCAACAGGATAATGCACGACCGCATGTTGCTCGTACTGTTCTGAACTTCCTTGATACAGAACAGGTTCAATTGTTACCCTGGCCAGCACGATCTCCGGATCTGTCACCAATTGAGAACGTGTGTCAATAGTTGCCGAGCGATTGGCACGCCATCACTCACTATCCACTACTGTCGATGAACTGTGGCATAGTGTTGAAGCTGCATGGACTGAGATCCCCGTACATGTCATACAATCTCTGTTTGACTCTATGCCTAGGCGGATAAATGCTGTTATTGCAGCCAGAGGTGGCTGCTCTGGGTACTGATTTCTCAAGATCAATACATCCTAATTTCCTGTAAATCTAATCACTTGTTCTTTCCACTATAATGTATGTGTCCAATAAATGTCGTTCTGTTATTTGCATTCCTTCCTGGTGTAGAAATTTTAATGGCCAGTAGTGTAATTAAATTAAATATTAAACATATGAAATAAATGCTTTGGGCATCAGGGTTCTGTCTGCTGTCAGTGTTCATCTCGGTTGTCGTTGTTGTTGTGTACTAGATAGGCTGGTATTATGGGACCGCTGCTCCACTTTTCCAATTGAACCATAATAAGTGTGGAGTACGACTTCCTCAGTACACATATGCCATAGATACCCGTTTATAGTGTAGGCAACCATTCACAACCCATTCATACAAGGACCCATTCACAACCCATTCATACAAGGAAAGGACAAAGACAGGATAGATAGAGAGAAAGAACATCCATGCCAGAACCGGGATTCGAACCCAGGACCTCCCTATCCACATTCAGGCACGCTGACCACTAGACAAGTTGGGAGGCGTTCATCTCAGTAAAATCATTAAAAGAAAAGTTAAACGAAACTTCATTTGATTAATGTTTTCCAACTTTTACAAACAGATTAAAAATGAGAATGGATCAATCAAAACTAAGAAAAAAAATTTAAGAAATATACTTTTGAATATCATTTATGAATTCTTTGAAGAAATTAACATTTCATATATTGGAAAAGTAATGATAATAAGTTCCTCTGTTTGATGCTGTAATTTGTTTTTATAGTCCCTACACCCCAAGTTCGTAGATTACGATCATCCTCTTACGGAGGCAGCACTTCGCCCAAGCCTACAGAAGAACTTATGGCTCGTTTGAATGGCGGAGGATCGTCGGGTCATGGCATCATGGACATGGGAGGTGCTACACTGGGATCACCCCAAACACCTAGCACACCAAGAGATAAGGTAATGCACTGAAATAAACTTTGTTCCGTTGTGAATATTTAGCTTACAAAATTCATTAACATGCAATATCAAGTCTGTATTGTAATTGAAACCTATCTTATGGGTCTAACGTAATTTTTTGAAATGTCAATGTCAGTTTTATATTTGATTAATAGAATTTTATTTAAAGTATAAGTTAAAGGTGTGATATATTAGAATTAATACTTTTAACTATTAACAACCGTAATTAAAATAAGTCTATAGAATATCTTGAGATCGTCATTTTTAAATTGTTTATTAGATGAATAATTCCAAATTTATAACTGAATTAAAATTATTAAAGATATTGTAAAAAAGCAAAGGAAATATAATGGTCTAGATTTTGATGTTATTAGGATTATATCACATAATAGATTATATAATATCACATAATAGATTTTTAAGATTAATAATAGAGCCGTAGTAGCCTAGTGGTTAGGGAATCGGCCTTCCATCCGGAAGGGTGGGGTTCGATTCCTAATGCCGCCAAAGACCCACCGATGACATGCGATATACGTGCTCGTTAAATCTGTATAATCGAAAGTCCTGTGGTCGGTTGTTGAGCAGTTACCATGGGTTCAATGGTCTGGAGTAATTTACTCCTACTTCTGATCAATGTCAAAATTGAGGAAGCAGATCCTCTGGTGCTGCCATCTATCGGAGGATTTGAAGAGCAAAAAGTCGTACTTTCACCTTCATGGTGCTCTGATTAAACGAAAGACACTCCCAATTGACTTAAATTCGCATAGCCAAGGCATAGCGAGCTTGGCTAGCCCAAGTGTCATTAGTAACAACACAAGATTAATAATGCAAGTTCATAATAATCCAGGAAGTTGGCAAATAACTGTTCTACTGTTACTTAAAACTCACATTCTTATTTTCTATATTGAATATGTGTTTCTATTTCATCGAATTTAAATAATTCAATTGTAAATCTATGTATTACATTTTCATGGTAAATATTGTAAAAATATTTATTTCATTTTATTTCTATTCGGGAAGCCTAAAATAAAGCTACAATTAAAAAAGAAAATATCATTATGCATGTTTATTTTGGAAGATTTTCAAACATTTTGAAATCACAATCGAATTTTTTTTTAATTTTATAAGTGATGTTGATGGATGTTTTGCATTGCTTTTTCGTATATGTTTAATAACAAGTTATACGAAAAAGATTCATAAATGTTATTAAATTACATATTTTATGTTAATGAATTTGTTTTTCAGTACAAAGATAGTCAGAAATGAAATTTTGCATATAGTTTCTATTACCATTTAAAAAGCGATTGTTGAAATTTTGTTTTTACTATTATTTAAATTTTTGAAGGCAATAATTCTTAAAATATCATTTCTTTTTATTCTTTTAGATTTTTATACTTACTATATTTGAAACCATCTCAAAAACTCATTATACTTGACTTACAGTAATGCACGGCATATTTCTAAAAATAATAGCACTGAGTAAATAAGATTTGAATCAAAGACCTTTGAAGAAGTTTAAAAGTATAATTATCAATGAAATTTTGTTAGTAGGAAGCATATAATGAATGATTTCAATAAATTATATAGACTTATACGCATAGTTTTCCAAACGAAAATCTCTTGTGGTAAGATATCGAAAATAAGAAACTATGAAATTTGTAGATTTGAAATTTAAATTTTTATATAATTTTCTTTATCCTAGTACTAACTATTATGAGGAAATAAAATTTTGATTGAATATAATATAATTAACAATTCTCTTCTAAATAACACATTAAACTGATTAATTGCCACTTTTAGTTGTGCGAATGGAAAATTTTGAGAAAAATAAACTATTTTTTCAAGGAATATAGAAATCTCTCATAATATTTTATAAGTATGTTTTATATATTTTTAGCTTCCTTGAATCAAGCAAGGCGTGTAGTAGAACAAGTATACTTTGTTATAAAAGAGATTATTCAACCAGTAAGAAAAGTTGTAAGAAATGTGCTTAAGTTCTGTCCATTAACAATATGCAGCTTATATGAATTTTGTAGTAATTTCTAACTATAAATGCTTCGAATTAAAAAAAAATTCTCTTTGGGTGGGTAAAAAGTTTTAGTATGTTCATAGTTTCTGTGATACATATCTTGCCAAATATAAGGTTGTCTTCATATATTTGTAATGAAACATTTTTTTAATAAAAGCTTTATTAAAATTTAGATGGCAATTTTGTTTGTACTTTAGATGTTTAATATTATTAAACTCAATAAAATAGTATCTACATTTCAATAAGTTAAATCTTAATTTTGCTGATTATTTAGTTACTTAAAAAAATAAAAGTAAAAAAATGATAGTTAACATAATAATTTTCATCAAATAAAGACAAAATACCATTTCACTAAATTTTTATTTATGCTTGATTTAAATTTTAAAGCAACTTTAGTTTGATGTATTTTAAATTTATTATTTGATATAAATTGAGTTTTTATACGCCAACTTAAAACAGTTTATTTTTCATTTAATTTATGTATCATTTTTATCACTGAATGACAAAATCCCCTTAACACTTTTAATTTTAAATTATACAGAAAAATTCAAAAAAAATCAGCTTTAATAAATTTCATTTAAATATATTAAAAAACTCTCAGAAGATATAGTATTAAAACAAATATCATATTTTTTCTTTATTTTATTCTTAAGTCCTTTTCATATACCAGAGAAAGTTTTACTTGAAATCAGTGCTTGAAAACATTTAATTTTTTTGTTATTTTTTTGGTACAATCATTTTAGAATATACAACTATTAGCTATGAAATCTATACCATTTAAAAGTGGACGTGAGTTGAATTATTATTAAATTAGAAATTTTTATCATTCGAAATGTAAAGAAACAAATATTTGCAAATATAGTGATGATCTTGTATTTGTCAAGTACATGTACTAATAATTGTTATATTGCTTATAAATAAGTTTGTTTATCATATCTAGAGATACAAATAAAGGCCATTATTTGAGGAAATATGCATTTGTGCAATAGATCTTTATTAACGTGATTAAGTTTAAAGATGAAAACATTTTAACGACACCCAACCATACATTTTGATATCATCTAAAATAACGAGAATGCTTGTTACGTCCACTGAAATCATTTGGATACTTTAAATAGTAGTTCTAATATGTAATTATAGTGACATATATACAAACACAGAAATTTTTGAGCTAACAATTTTGAATAAGTAAATGAATGTAATAATATAGTAATATAATAAAAATAAATATAAGGTGAAATATATATATTTGCTTGGGAATATTTTTGTCCTTTATTACATTGAATAAAGAAAAATTTTATTATTTTTATCATAAATTATAAGAAATTACGATATGTTTCTCAGACAGTTTTATGTAAAATATAGAAACTTATAATCTACAAATTAATTTTATCAAAAATTATGCTTTGTATATATCTTTGTTTTAATATACATATTAACTTCTAAAATAGGCTGGTGATTCTTCTGACACACAAAGTGAAGCAGAAAGTATAAAATCTGTTAGACTTAGACGAAAACTGCCAAACCTCCCTCCTGATCAATGTCCGTCTCCAAGTCCCACACGAAAAACAATAGATCGAGCAAAAAATGACAATGGATTTCAAGATAATTCTGAACATGATAATTTTGGACTGACACCAGCATCAGCAGTGACTGTGACTACGACCGTAGTGACCCTTATAGAGTCTGCTAAGGAGTTTTCTTCATCAAATTCTCTCGGAGCACCATCACCGACTCCTACAGGAGGAAGTCTTTCACCATTGATGGGTAGAAGAATGGAAACATCAAGAACACCAAGCCCTGGTGTTGATGCATCTGGAACCAAGCTACCACAGTACATGCAAAATTTAAAACAGCAATTAAGAGATGAATTAAAAGCTGTGACAGAAGAACGCAAAGTAATGTTAGAACAACGAGGTAAAGAAAGAGGAGAAGGAGAAAAGGCGCAATCACCATTTTCCACAAGTCAAAGTACAAGTGATAATACTCAGACAACATATACCTCAGCTTCAACACCAAATGTACCAAAATCTCTCTCCTCAACAAATACTGCTGCTATATCTGCAGTTCTGATGAAACAGATTCAGGCTCAGTCGTCATACCAAGCTCAATCTGTGTCCCAATCTCAAACTCAACCACAAACAAGTACTCCTATATCATATCAGGCACAACAGCAGAAGAGTCAAGCACAATTGCAGGCATCTCAAAGTCAAACTCCAACTGTATCTTACAGTCACAGAACACCGACACAACCACAGTATCAAAGTCAGCCTCAGCTTCTGCAATATCAAAATCAACCTCAAATTATTCAGTACCAGAGTCAGCCACAAGCACTCCAGTATCAAGTCCAACCTCAAACACCTATGAAAGGACAATTGTCTTCCCACTATGGTAGCAGTCAAGAACTGCACATGTATCAGGCTATGATGGATTCTGGTAGAAAAACTCCACAACCATCTCCAGCCAGAACTCCTTTACCGGATGCTGTGCCGAAATATGCAGTGACGCATAGACCCTCAGATGATGACATCACAATTATGACAACAGCTACGACTACAGTCGTATCTGCCTCAGAACAGTGGCATGATGGTGCTAAGCGTTATCGTCAGCCCCCTATGACGACGCTGGCACCATCAGCCTCTTTTGTAGGCACTAGTGTTGAGTCATTAAGAAGGCTTCAACAAAAAATGACTCCACAGGTGTCTCCTAAGAAGGGAAGGCGCAGGCACACAAGTGAGATCACAGTTCCTCCGTTTGCTCAGATTGAACAAGCCATGCATTATCAGACTATGAGGCAACAGCAAGTACCGCCTCCACAATACGTCCAGTACTATCCTAAGCAAATGCAACCGCAATCATCAGGTAAGCCAATCTTATATCAGACCAATAAATCTGATGACACACACACACACACACACACACACACACACACACACACACACACACACACACACACACACACACACACACACACACACACACACACACACACACACACACACACACACACACACACACACACACACACACACACACACACACACACACACACACACACACACACACACACACACACACACACACACACACACACACACACACACACACACACACACACACACACACACACACACACACACACACACACACACACACACACACACACACACACACACACACACACACACACACACACACACACACACACACACACACACACACACACACACACACACACACACACACACACACACACACACACACACACACACACACACACACACACACACACACACACACACACACACACACACACACACACACACACACACACACACACACACACACACACACACACACACACACACACACACACACACACACACACACACACACACACACACACACACACACACACACACACACACACACACACACACACACACACACACACACACACACACACTTTAATAGTATTAATTTAATAGTATTAACAAGAATGCTTGAAATACATGATTGATCTCTTAGCCATTAATACAAATAACTTTTTTAATTATTCCAAATATCAACTCTTTTAAATGTCTTACAAACAAAAGTTTTTGAATTAGAAGTAAGTTTACTGATTTTCATGATTAATACAAAAATAATCTTTTATCTATGAATGTTTTAATAAAACTTGATTTTAAAATTCTAACATATATTAATTGAAATTTAAATGTCTCCTATTGAACTTTTGAGAACATTATTATATTGCAGCTGTGTAAAAAGTTTATATCATTCAGTACAATTTAAAAATATTCTAAGTAATTATAAAGTTTTTTTTTAAGTGATAATAATTTATCTAAATTTATTATTAAATCATACAGATCTGTAATATTTCATATCTGAAATAAAATTACTGTTACTTTAATCAACTTTTCTGCAGTCAGGATGGTGCTTACTTTAGAAAAGTTGACGTATCAAGCATGATGCTGCTTAGTTCATACCTAATTGCTTATATTTTAGACGGAATGACCTGAATATCGCACTTAAAGCTAAACAGAATTTTTGCGAATATATACGATTAATATTTAAAGAAGAATATTTTGTTTCACTCAATTATACTTATCAGTAATTTTATTTACTAATATAATTAACATAGAAATGTTATATATATATATATATATATATATATATATATATATATATATATATATATATATATATATATATATATATATATATATATATATATATATATATTATATTATGGATTTATAGATAGATTTATAAATTTATGTTATAATATAGAAATGTCTTTGCCTTTTCACTGTCATGCCTGAGTAGTTATTTTTGAGAGCATCTTATTGTTATACCCGAATATATACCGGGAAAATTATTCTTTCAATTTCATCTCTTTGTCATATTCGAATTTATCTCGGAATTTGTACTTAATTAATTTGCACTTAATTCAACAGATGGCACCACTTTATTGAATGTTTAAGAGGATAGAGGTTTAAATTAACAGGATTATTACAAAACTTATATAAATTTTGGACTGATAGAGTTAGCAACTAGATTGCTTGCTTTAAATAGTTTGAACATTTTGTTTCGTTAGGTGTCAAGACCCACATTAAAATATTCATTATTATTTTCTTTTCTTTTAAATGAAGATTGATTTTATTTACTTTGCATTTAAGCTAAAGTTAAACTTATAACTTTTCCAGTTTTATAATTATAGTATTTAAGAATTAAGCAAATACACAGACTTAAACTGCCATTAAAATTTTATGCTTTTTCGTTTTCCTTCGTCTGATTAATTTCTGCATAAGAAATTAACTCAGATGTATTTTATTCAGAACTCATTTAACTCTAACTTATGTTATTACAAATTATTCATTATTTTTTTTACTTGCAATTTATATTTGAAATTATGTTCTTAGATAGCCTATATAATTACAATATTTTTAATTTTTAAATTACACTTAATATAAGAAAATTTAATGATTTATTTATATTTATAGACTAATTATTTAATTTTATTTTCCCTTGCTTAAAATTAATAGTTTTAACGCTTTACTGTAAACCTGGAAATCATTAAAAAGTATTGCATGTTTCCTTTGGTTTTCTTTTAACTGGCCATCTACACGTAACACCTTTGCGAAAGTTAAAAAAGATATTTTCATTAACATAAGAAACCATTTGATTATTTAAATTATAATTTAAATATAATCTGTAGATTTTATATCTTATTTTGCTTTATAGACTATAAGTGTACTGCTTTTTATTTACTTTTTATTCAATGCTTATATCAAAATGTATAATATTCACTTAGCAAGCTAATTTACTTAACAGAAAGTTTGTTGCATTGCTTTAAAGAACTTCAGGAATTTCTAGTTCTTGTGCGTATGTCTGTCGAGATGAATTGATATCCAGGTTTTTCTCAAATGTTCAGGTTTTTCATAAATATAGTTAGATCTTTATGAAAAGAAGCTCTTAAGAACCCCTCGCAACCATTCTTGGTATTTTGCAAAAGAAAATAAAATCCGGGGGGCAGGAGATGTTTCCAATCTAGACTGATATCCTAACAAACTGCTTTTTAGCTAGTCACCCAAGAGTCCTCATTTTTAAGTAGGGTCAAAAAATATACCCGGAGTGCCATTGGTGCATGGCTGACATAGCCACCCCTGCTTGATCATATTTTGGTGTGTGGCTTATTATCAGAACTACCTTCTAATAATGAGAACACCAGCTTACTAACTAGACCAGACCATCCTGCTAGACTTCTAAATGTGCACATTGAGACTTCAGAAATACTACTTTTATTTCTCATTGCTCAACGGTAACTAGGACTAAACCCGAGACCATCATTCATATAAATGGGATCTAACCATTAGACATGGTGATCTCAGAAAAAAAGTTACAAATCTTATACGTTCGGGTTGGCTTCCAACCACCTCTGAACAACAGTAGTACAAATTATGTATTTTTCATGTACTTCTGTTGAGAAAATTTGCTTGAAAGTTTTTCTATTTTTCTTCTTTACGTCACGTGTACGCTGCTCGCTATTCATGAAAAGATTTTCTGAAAGCAATTTAAGCGATGGACATTAAAATATGGGTCCAAAACATGTTGCGTTGTTAAACATATTTATTTAAAATATCATGCTTATAAATATGTTTATAAATTTATAACAAAATCGAAATGCATTTAAACTTCTCGTGATTATTTATATGTTATATAGTAGTAAAAACTTTATAAATTTAAATACAAGAAATTTCATAAAACTGTTTTCAGCTGAAACCTCTAAAATAAATTCAATTATATATTTAAAGCAACTTAAATAATTTTAAAATTCTTGGTAAATTAGTTAAATATTTATAATACTTCCAAGCTTATAATTGCACTGATATAAAATTCATGTCAGATAATTTTTTGTTCAAATTCAAAATTACGAGACCTACGAAAGGTAGTTCCTAAGTAGGATCGCACAAACTGCAAAAACAAAAAAGTCAGTATTATTCATTGATTAAAATTCCCTGTGAAGCATGGAAATGAATGCACAAAAAATCAATTACTCTACCTTTTACCTGTCATAATGCTTTTCAGTGCCAAAAGTGATTCATCCTTGTTCGCTTTCGCCAGAAAGGTATATGATTCATTCAAGGGCCGAGCTGACGGAACGTGGCTTTCAGTTTAACAATTCATGAACTTTTTCCCACATTGGAAAATGGAAATTACTGGGAATCTGGAATCCATTTTAAGTTGTAGACATTGGTCTTATTAGTCTTCGTGTGTCAAATGATGATCATTAAGATGGAAACCAACTTGAATTCATCTTGATACTGATGATATGTCATTTAAGAATCAATCATTGTTAACTACTGAATGCGGAATTGCATTATGGAAAAATATTTAAAATATTTAAAAAATTTTTGCTGCTGGTGGATTTTCTAAAGTTATATGCGAAAATATTATCTCTGGGTAATTTGGAAACTTTTTCGTTATTTCGAGATTATAAAGTTTACAATAATATTACTTAGTATAATATTACATTACTTAGAACAATAGTTTACTTTTCTAGAATATAGAGACTTGCTATTTCTAGAAAAACTTACTATTTCTAGAATAAAGTATTCTTATTTGCATGTGTGTACATTTTTAATTGAATGGATTTAATTTATATTTTCATTAACAAATAGGAAGTCCATAATATATTGAAATGAAATTATTGCAATATGTTATTATTATCAATACCTATATTTTCTTTCATTAAAAGTATTAAAGATTTGTTTTAATGATATTTTATATAAAATATATTCAGTTTGTCACAAAGGTAGGAAATCAAATTATTTCTATAAATCCTAAATATACGGTAATATTTATGTGTTCGTGTACAATTTTCAAATTATTCGTAATATTTACTTAAATACAATGAACTATATACTCTTTATGGCGGAATTGATGAAATTTCTTTCGTTATTTTCTTTATTGGAATTAATGAAATTTGTATTTAACCTTTTAAAATATTATATCATGTAATTATAACATGAAAAATGATATTATAGCAATACTGTTCTTTTATTTCATTTTGTATACAATTTTGTTTTTTACTGATTTATTTTTAGATCTTTTTTTGGAAATATTATATTTTTCATTTATGATGAAGGAAACAAATGAAGTTTTTTCTTAATCTTAAGTCCTTTAACTCTAAATTTTTGTCTTAAGTCTTTTTGGTTTGTTAATGTTTTTGGTACCAATAGAATCTTAGGAGAGATTGTTGATATTCTTTTACAATAAATGTGCTTGGTTTTATAACTCTTTTTAATCACTTTTTTAAAATTTGCATTGCATCTTTTATTAGTATATTAAAAATATAAAATTAATACTATGTTGAAAATAAATTTTAAAAAATTCTTATTTCTTATTGCATAATTATTTTCAATTTTAATTTTAAGGATTAGATTCAATATGGTCTTGATCTGTTGCATCATTGTCTAATATAAAGATTGAAAGATAAATTTTTCTTTTAATGCTTTTTTGTAATGCTAATAATATTTAAATTCTAAAAGTAGTCTATAAGAATAAATATTTTTAATCAAGTTCTTCTTACTTAAGTTTAATTTCTGAAAAACTTAATGTTTTTAAATAAAATATATATATTGATATAGTTCAGTTAAAATGATCATATATAGATCCTTTTATTGGTGAGTAACAAAACCGAGTCCATCCATTCTTCTGCGTGTCAAAAAATCACGTGACTCTAAACGTTCTATCTAAATATCACGTGAATTTCAGACACTGACGACAAACATTTGAATGGGTTTTTTTTTTAACTGTAGGGTACAACAGATCGATGGACTTTCCCTCAATCGACAGCCACGCCCGGGCCACGGAACTTCTGAGGTCGAGCTCCACTCGGTTTGGTGGGAGTCTTGGAAGCGGGTTCGGCTCGACGGAAGCCTTATACCAAGGGCGAAGGGTACTTAACAACAAACTGCAGGATTATTTCGCAGATAATAGGATGGTGGAGCAACAGCAGAGGGTGGTTGGACCAGATGCCTACTTCCAGACACTAAACAATGAAATAAATAGGTAAATTCTCTTCCATTAATGCGCTGTTGGAATAATTTTGGTTTATTTATGAAACATTTGATTTTTTACAATGCAGTATGTTAAAAGATTGTTAACTATTATTAAAGTAAATAAAGAGCTTAATTATTTATAATTCACTCAAAATTTCTTTAATGTTGCTGGCATGTTTTACATTTATTTGAATCATAATTTACTAATTCTAAGGTTTTTCCATTTCTATAAAAAGAGATTTAAGGTTGAATGATTGCAACCTTTTCCAATCATCTGAGTTTTGTAAGTTTAATTAAATAAAATTTTTAATTTTTTGTAATTCAACGATAACATTTTTTAATTATGGAGATGTATTTTCCATATCATATTCCTTGTTACTGTGCGTTAATGCTAGGGTCTTCTATTTCAATAAAAAGGCGTGAAAGACTCTGTTCACTTTTTAATTTTTAAGTGAACTAAAATACAGTGCCACGATGGCCTATATGGAAACCAAGGCCTACAGTGCTCATATCTGTTTTAGTGACCAAGTGACCCCAGCATTTAGTTCCCAATCATATTTGGTATTTAGTTTCATCAACCCACTGAGGAGATGAAAGTTAGACTAGGCTGAGTCAACCTAGCGTAGCCGGAGGATGGAACTTCTAACTTGTTCCTTGGAAGTGCGAAGCACTACCTCTACTTTTAAGTAAATAGATATTTTAAAATTTTTTTGAATGAAGAAATTAAATTTTTGTAATTTATCTGTACATTTCCTAATAGTTTTTGCCTTGTCTTAAATTAAGATTCACAGGAATTAAAATTTTTTATTTAAATTTTTTAATAATAAGGATTCGCACTTTCATACGAAGTTCAAACTTAGTTTTCTAGTATTGATAATATTTAATCATTGTTTTTTAATTTTCCTATTTCATTGTGCTCTTTCCACATAATTTATAATAACTTAATAAGATTTAAATTATAGCAAAAAATCTGAAGGGTAATTTCTGCTTAGATTATTTGCCTAGAGTTTACAACTGTTGTAGAGTTATTGAGCTGAAGTCGTTTTCACACACAGTCACTTTCTGAATTTATTATTTCCATTTTTTTACGTAATATTGTGGGATAAATATTAGTGATAGGTGATAATGATAAATAGTGGTTATGGTGACAAATTTTAATGATGGGCTCTACAGTCATTTACTTGACAAGGTATATCAAGTTTTAGACAAAATCTCAGTTTGTTTGTTGAGATCAATAAGATAGTTGCATTAGTTTGAATAATTCAATAAGTGTACCACCCAACTTGTCTAGTGGTCAGCGTGCCTGACGGTGGACAGGGAGATCCTGGGTTCGAATCCAGGTTCAAGCATGTATGTACTTTCCCTCTCTATCTATCCTGTCCATGTTCTTTCCTATTATGAATGCCTTGTGAGTGGTTGCATACCCAATAAACGGGAACCTATGGCATGTGTGCATTGAGGAAGTCGGACTCAACACCAAAATATGGTTCAATTGGAAAAGTGGAACAGCGCACTTTATAATGCCAGCCTAGCTGGCACACGACAACAACATATAATAAGTGCAAAATGCTTTATTTAAAGAATTTTTTATCCTTCATTTACTGTCGAAAAGTTTAACGAAGATATGTTTAATGCATTCATATGATATTCGATTAACTGTTTTTATGTCGATTAGAGAATTTTTTTATTATTAAATTATGAAGGAAAAATATATTATTTTTGATGCTTAGTCAGTAAATGCATGATTTCCTTATAATAATCGTATTTTATTGAAAATTTTATGTGTATTTATTTTATTAACTTCAGTATGATGATTTTATTAAGCTTGCCAATTTTTTTAATACAGTAATAATTCTGGTTAAGAACTACTTCAAATATAAGCAAGAAAATGTAAATATTTTCATAATTTTTAAAGCAAACTTAAATGAATCTGATATTTATTATATTTGTACAAAATCTTATTAATGAAAAATATTGTATTCAGTTATTAGAGAATGAGGCAAATACTTTGAGATTTCATGATAATAAGAGACAAGAGTCTTGTTATTTTTATTTGATTTTTTTTTTTGGTTCTCTCTCAACTAGTTATCATGGAAAAAAAATTTTTGGACGAAATTGTTTCTTAGTTTTCTAAAACTTTCAGAAGAATTCATGAAATATTTCATTGTTACTGGTAAATAAGCTAAATTAAATAATTTTCAATCACTCACACAATATCATACAATTTATTAATCCATTTCATTTCAGATTAAGACGTTCTTCAGAAAATATTCATCGTGATGCCATTTACGATAAGCCGACTTGGGGTGGACCAGTTGGCCCTCCTCAACCACCTGTACCTGAAATAAGAACTAGTCCACAAACGACAGATAGAAGAAAAAGGTTAGAAATTATTACAGAATTAGTTTTTCATTCTTACAATTTCTTTCTTCATTTTATAACAAACAATCTACTAATTATATTAAAACTTTGATCACAAATTGAATTGTGGTGTAATTAGCTTCAATTAAAAATTTTATGTCTAATTCACTCAGTTTAATTAAAATCAACTACAATTTTTTTCTTTTTATGTACTGGTTTTAATGTATAATTTTTGTATTAAAATTATTTTAACTCTCATATTATTCAGATTTCTTTTAACCACTAAGCTATTAAACAAAAATAATTTTCTTCTTAAGTCTTGTTAAGACTTAAAATAAATTTGTGTGAATTAATTTAAGTTAAAAATATAAATGTGTTACAAGTTACATAAAAGGCACATATATGAAAATTTCTGTGAAACGTTTTCAAATATTTATTAATTAAACTAAATCACGTTTCATAAATAAAATAAGGAATTTATTTTTCATGAATAAGATAATCAATTTATAAGAAAAGTTTAATATTGTTAAAAAAATTTAAATGTAGAAAATATTTATCACATTTATTGAATTAAATTTCAAAAACTAAAATAATATTTTTTCTATTTACAGGACTATTTTCTTTGAAATTAATGATAATTAATTAATTTTGTTTGATTTTTATACTTGTTATACTCAAAATTATGAATAATTCTTCATAATATTAAAATAAGTTATAAGCTTATAAAATAGTTCATCCAATTAAAATATTTCCAATATCAAAAAATTCAGTGAAGAAGACTTTACACCATTACTTATTTAAATCTGTGTATTGTAAAATCAGCTTAAAATTTTGTCTACAAAAAAATGTAGTTGCATTAAAAGAAATCAAATTTTGATAATTAAATATATTTTAATATTTAATAGCGACGGCAAGAGCCACATTTTAAGTATTTATTTTAATGCAAACTTTTGTCAATTAAGAGTATTTCTGAAGAGTTATAATAAAATTCTAAATATCATGGATATTTAATAACACTACATATTTAATTGTATGTTGTTACGTAGTTGGTGCATTGAAATTACCTAACATAATTATTTTCATGTATTAAATTTAAATATTCCTTCGTACTGATTTAAACAATAAATCATAGCAAAAAAGCTGTAATTATTGCAGATCGATTATTAAAAATTCCTTAATAAACTATATTAAATAACTAACAGATCTTCAGGATGTAAAGACCCATAATAAAAATAATTTGAAGAGTATATATATATATATATATATATATATATATATATATATATATATATATATATATATATATATATATATATATATATATATATATATATATATATATATGTATATATATATATATGTATATATATGTATATATATATATATATATATATATATATATATATATATATATATATATATATATATATATATATATATATATATATATATATATATGTATATATATATATATGTATATATATATATATATATATATATATATATATATATATATATATATATATATATATATATATATATATATATATATATATATATATATATATATATATATATATATATATATATATATATGTATATATATATATATATATATATATATATATATATATATATATATATATATATATATATATATATATATATATATATATATATATATATATATATATATATATATATATATATATATGAGTAATTTGTAAATTATCAATAGGAAAGAAAAGAAATCTCGGAAACCGCGATCTTGGCACCCATCCCCTTATGTCTCTGAAGACGAAGATGATCAAATGACGAGGGAAGAGAAGAAAGCTAAGATCAAAGCGGAGATTGCTCGTCGCCGGCAGCAAATAGAAGAAAACATGCGATTGCACGATGAACTGTGTAAACTTGCTGAAAGACGTGATAGACTAGAAGCAGGTATTTTGCTGCAGTTTTCTCTTTTCATTTCATAGATATGCACACATCACGGATACAATGACGCATTATATTTAGGAAAGTCTAAATAAAAATTTTAGGGACGTCATCATCTGCTAGTATAATATATTATTCAATAAGAAACGTCTGAATTGGCTGTGAATAATTATCGCTATAGTCTTCAACTTAACAATTTGGGAATTAGTTTCTCATATGGGGCATTGTTGATTACAGTTTTTTTTAATCAACCTCAAACTGTTGTTCTGGTCTCATTTGAACGCAAGTAAAAATATCTGTTTGGAGCCAATAAAAGGAAATCAGTATGATACTCAAAGCAAATTGTCTTATTTCTCATCATAAAAAGAATGTTTTTTGAAAATTAATTTTTATATCATAGTTCTAAGAGACCCTATTCTTTCCTATTAAGAGTATAGAAATACGCTATCCGTATATTTTTTATATCATATTATAATACAAATACATTTGCAAGCGTACATTTTCCTAAAGTCTTACTTTTGATACAAAGCTTTATGCAAATTACGTTAAAATATTTCTACATATTAAAGGCTTCATAAACAGATTTTTATTATCTACCAAAGTTTTCTTAAAAGAGCATACACTTTCGATTTCATATGTCTAAATATATGAATATCAATATTTAATACCATGATATATATATTCACAATATATATATCATGGTATTAAATATTGATATTTTCATTTATACAGGTGTATTTAAAATAATTTTGTACTTTTAATTATTTAACCATACGAAAGTAAATAATGAGTACATTTTTATTAACATAGTAAATAAAAACTCTTTAACAAGTACTTTCGCTTTTTTAAGTAATTTTAAAATGTGTATACCATTACTTTTGTCACAGACCTGAAAAAAAGGATCATGACACATTAATATGTGTCATACCACAAAAATTCATAACATATATATATATGTATGTATGTATATATATATAAGTATACGAGGGTCACTCTGAAATTTTTGAGATACAAATAGGTTTTTAAAGTTATACCTACAAAGTTTTAGGTGTATTCAAAGTAGTCTCCTCCAGCATCAATGCACTTTTGTAGACGAATTTTCCACAGATTAAATGCCTCAAGCCATTTATTTCTTTGAGTAGATGAAAAAAATGCATATATAGCCACATCAATCTCTTCTTTTGAATGAAAACGACGTCCACGTAAGTTCTTTTTTAGATCAAAGAATTACCAAAAGTTGCACATAGCTAGATCAGGTGAATACGGTGGATGTTCGATCACTTTAATTTGTTTTTGTTTAAAAAACTCAACTGTTAATTCGGCTGTATGTGAAGATGCATTGTCTTGAAGATGTATTAGTCCCCTAACACTCAGTTCTGGAAGAATTTTAATTCCAGTAGAATTTCTGGAAGACATTTAGTGGTATACCAGTTTGCTGTTACTGTTTTCTGTCCTTCCAACTTGATGGCTTTGAGCAATCCTGTACTTCTGAAGAAAACAGCATACATCACTTCTTTTCAGTGCGCGTTGTTTTTTCACCATTGTCAGCGTGAGATCATCTTCAAAGATCCATACTTTGCTTTCTTGACGTGTTGGAACGTCAAAAAACGGTATGTACGTTTCATCACCTGTTACAATTTTAGAAATGATTGGGTGGCCATCATCATTCAGCCTATTAAGAATTTCTTTACTGATTCTCACATGCTCCTCTTTTTGATGCTCAGTTAGATTACGGGGAACAAAACGGCAAACTACTTTTTTCATACGTAATTCTTCATGAATGATTTTGTGTAGGGCTGCGGATCCAAAGTTAAGTTCCTTCTGTATCATTTGATAGGTAAGGCGATTATCATCCATTAACATTTTTCGTATGGCAGACACATTTTCCGGGAATACTGCCGAAGGCGGCCTTCCTGTGTGCTCTTCATCCTGAAGAAAATTGCGACCTCTTCTCAATTCTCTAAGCCATCTGAATACAGTTACACGAGCAGGAGATTCATCACCAAATGCTAATTGCAACCGTTGAACGCATTCTTCTTGATTTAATCCTGCTTTGAAATCGTAGAAAATCATAGCGCGAAAATATTCTCGCGTCAACTCCATTTTCTCTTCTGTTTAAAATTTTATCCACGCTAAACAAGTTGAAGTAAGTCAGTAAAAAATCGTCTTCTGTGGTAAAATACTTTGTACTTTAAAATTAATCCGTTACGTTTATTTTTTAAATTCTCGTTCTCGTCTGCGCGTATCTCAAAAATTTCAGAGTAACCCTCGTAGATATATATATATATATATATATATATATATATATATATATATATATATATATATATATATATATATATATATATATATATATATATATATATATATATATATATATATATATATTTACTTTGTTTGTTTTCCTGTAGGTCGAACAACCCCAGTTGCTTATGTCCCCTCTCCAACTGGATCTATTGCATATTGTGTTCCTGACCAGCAACCCATGAGGCCCTCATCACGAATGTCTGAAAGCGACGACACGAGCAGCGTACTGAAAGCTATCGATGAGATTTTGAGGAAAGATCTCTACGACAGACCTTTGTCTCGAACGGGTTGGTCCACGAGCTATAACCCTGCTGATGCTAGGCAAACAGACTACTATCAGTCAGGATATGTAACTATGCCCAGAAACAGGTATTACTGATATTATTTAATGAATAGTGCTTTTATAATTATTACAGGAAATACGTGTTTAGAAAATAAACTATTTCTAACATTGAAATTGATTGAAATTGAAAATAGTTTTATAAAATAATATTTTATCAACTAGAAATTTTAAAATGACATTATTTTGACGTCAAACTAAAATTGATATTTTATGTTGATATGCATTTTAACGACTTTTAGAAAACCTACAGTTGAATTTCATATTTCTTTGGAAAAATCAGCATTGGTTTTGAGATTATAGGATATAATAATTTATTACACCGGTTTTAATATTCGGAGGAAACTTTTACTTTATCGGAGTGGCTAAATATAAAATTATATTAAAATGTTTTAAACTTTTTATTTTTGCAATAAATCAATATATCACTGCTCTGAAATTCATTTAAAAATCTAGTTGTCAATACCTCTACCAAAAAACTAAGATTTTGTTGGTAATTTATTTAACTAGAATTGTCAGCCTATTTAATATTCTAGTACTTATAGTGACAACTAAATTTTGTGTTTAGTAATTTGTTTTGTACATTTTCATTCACGTTGCTACTGCATAGTTCAGCTGTTAACCAAACTGTTTTACAAACTGTAATTGATTCATAAAATATTTTGAAAAGTAAAATGTAAGACTGATACAAAATTTCATATTTTATAATAACTATTTAAATAACAAATTATTAATAAAACATAACTCTTAAAATATTGGACACAAATTTTATAAGATACAAAAACTAAATTTTTATACATTTATATTAAAATCTTCATGAATAATATCAAAAGATATAACAAGTACTGTAATAATCTGCATACCATCATTTCTTTATAGACTATTTTATGTGGCATAATAATTGGAATAATTGTTAACTAAATTACGTTATTCATAATAAATTTTATAAGATGTTTTAAAATTTTTCATCCCATTAAAGTTTTTAAGCATTCTCAAACATTTTTAATTTTTAAATCAAAAGAATTCAGTTAGTACATCAAAGTATATGATTACCTTTAAATCTTAATTTATGTTACTTTTAACTTTTATTACAAAAACTTGAGTTATTCGTTGGAAGAATCATATGAAATCTTTGTATTCTACTTGATTTTCTTGAATTATCTTGCTATAATGTATAAATGGAACTCTATCTACTTGAGCTATTAGTTGGGAGAATTAAAGAAAAACGTAGCTTATTGACTATTGCACCATCTGATTTGAAAAAAAATATTCAAATGTTTCAGATCTACTACCTGATATGTATTTAATAAGAGGATAAAATTATTTAGCTATGGCATTCATTTTACTTGGAAGAGAAAGGTGAAATATAGGCTATATCTATTTTTTTTTATTTAAATTACATGCTGATCTTCCGTCACAATTCAGTTTGTTTTAATTTTAAATTATTTTCAACAGAAGCTTTGTTATATCCTTTTTCACCAAGCAATTTCTAAATACTGCATATTTATCCTTGATTTTTATTACTGACTTTTGTTTTATTATTTTTGGCTAAGTTGAAATCAAAATCCCAATGAAAAACGTTTGTTGATACTATGAATCCAAATGACAAAAATGTTTTGCCTTAAAAATAACATAAAAACTGAAAAAAGGAATAATCTTCATTAAATATTCCATGAAACTGCTTTTAATAAAGGAATTTGATTTTTCTTACATCTGTTGGATGAAATATGCAAGCAATAGCATAATTACATTAATGTTACTACTGTTTGGAATCATACTGAATAAAAATTGTTTAAAAAAATTCATTTTTATGACTTTTTTGTTATTTGCAATGTTTTAAAGAAACTTTCTTATGTAACAATATTTTATTATATTACACATAAAATACTGAAATCGTTAAATCTGGTA
The DNA here is from genome assembly GCA_037975125.1 of Latrodectus hesperus. NCBI lineage: Eukaryota > Metazoa > Arthropoda > Arachnida > Araneae > Theridiidae > Latrodectus > Latrodectus hesperus. Next base: position 36,698,399 of record CM075862.1, read on the forward strand.
CACACACATAATATTCATACAACACCATTAACTTATCTGAACAATTTAAATCCTAAAATTTTCTATTGAAGTAGAATATCAAAATATAGGTTAAATTGGATTTGCTTCAGCTACAATAAGTAAAAATGAAATGCTACTCTTTCATCTTTACATATTTGTTTTTTTTTCTTTAACTGTGATTTATCTCCATTGATGACATGTTCTATTCAATGAAATGAAACGCTGCCGTGGACCGTATAATGACTGTAATAACACACATCATATCTTATAAATGAAAGAACAAATTTTATGAACACTTCATCAATGAACTTTTTTCCTGTAAAGTGATACAATCATTTTATTTTTCGATGAATTCAGGCATTGAATATTTCATGAACCAATATTTCTTTTTAAATTCACTCTACTTTAATTTATCTTATATGGAGTTATCTTTAAAATTCTTTCTGATTTTTGATAAGTGAAATATATTTTGAATATTTATAAAATGATATGGGCATAATTTAAATGATAGTATTCCTAGCATATTTTGAAAGATATGTTCGACAGACTTTTTCACTGAAATGTCAAAAATTTTATAAATAGACTAAGGAAATACATTTTGGTATGTTGAAAATGGTACATTTGAATGAATTGTGATCATATAAGAGATTTTATGCTAAGGTGACGATATCGATCTTGAAGATCAAGAATCCTTGAGCAGCTTTTTCCACCTCAGATAAAAATTTGATGGAAATATGATTAAGAGTAACAAATTTAATAAAGTTTGTGAATAAGGACAAATGTTAAAGGCATCAAAATTTACCTTAAACGCTCTTACGATTTAATATTAAAAGATTTAATGTATCGCATTTTTATCAGTGATTAACTAAATAAATGCATGAGCAATATATGGCTTCAATAGAACGTTTATGATAATTTTAAGAAAAATTAAAAAAAAAAAAGAGAAAACGGTGTAGAGTTTCAAGTTTTTCTCACATGCCTGAAAAATTATGAATTTCTTTCCAAGTTGCTTGAAAAACCAAGAAAGAGGGTGGAATTTAGAGGTGATTTAGTAGCTACATATATTTTAAAATTCTATTGTAATATTTTTAATTTTTCTTCTAAAATTTTCAAAACACCCTAATAATTAAGCTATTTAAAGTTGGAAGTTATAAATCAATGAATTCCATTCAAATATTTCTTTTCAAAGCTGTCTCTTGCAGTTAATTTGTTTTGATTTGAATTTTTACATTTTTGCTTACATCTCTGGATGTTTGTATATTATATTGTTCTTTTATACTCTAAAGTAACTAAACTTGAAAATTTTTAATATGGTTTTTTCCAAGCGTTCAAACTTCCTGGTAGACTTTTCATAGATATGATTCACATTTAAGAGCCACAAGAAAGAAAAAATTTCAATCTTCTAGAATCAGTCCAGTCAGAGATGAATAAATAATCAGGAATGTGTCTAGAATCAGTCCAGTCAGAGATGAATAAATAATCAGGAATGTGTTGTCCAATTCTCGCTATTCAGTAGTGGGTAATTTCGAGCTGAAGACCTTCCGTTCAAATGAGTATGAGGTTATAATGAGCTTAAAAGTGTCTAAAATGTATTCTTCTTTCAGAGCACGACTTCGATATAGAAGTAATGGTTCTACTTTTCCTGCAGATACGAGTATGGACATTCTGTTGATGCTCGAGGTGGTGGTGCCTGGTATGAAGAGGAACAGCAGCGCCAGTCGCAGCAGCAACAGCAGCAACAACAGTATTTTCAGGAGACAACAGCAGATCCAGAGACAGCGATGGACGAAAGTATAGCGAGGATAGCATCGACGTTCCCGACCGATGAACCTCCCGATATCTTGCTGTCGTCCACTCCGGGTCATTTCTCCCCTGAAACGGAAGTTACCCCTGCAATGCCCCTTTTGCCGGACATGCCCACGAGGTCCCGGAAGCTGTTGGAGAATCTCGGAAGCTCCCCTATTAATCCCAGCAGGAGTGGCTCGGGTAAAAAATATTTCTAATTTCACTGTTCGGAACTTTAGCGGATTTGCTTTTTGTTGAATATCCCAAATATAGCTCCTGCTATGATGATATTTCCAATGTCATGTGTAGAATTTATTTTAAATGATGATTTAAATCAATTATTTAACATATTTGATTTCAATTATAATTAAAAACACTTAAAATTATGTCTAGAACTAATTTTATTCACGTTAAAAATCAACTTCTATTGTGTTTATAATTTATTTAAAATAAGTTTTAATTTCAAATTAAATAGATCGTTTCATTTGTTGAATATAGTTTATCATTTTCCATTTTTTGTTGATAACAGATTCCAGCTTCTGTAAAAATTATCTTTTAATGTGTTTATTTTTGAAATGATGCTTGAAATCAATTTTATTTATCTTTTTGTAAGTATTAATTTTTTGACTTAGCTATTTACCGATTGGTATTTTTTTTATTTACCTTTGCATCAAAATGAAATTGATATGTAGAATGCAATGCTGCAATGTATTATTAATTTAATATTCCTTATAATATAGAAATTTATTTCTGCAGAAAAATATGAAGTGTATTTTGGTCGGCATGATTTTCATGAAGTATATGAAATTATTTCTTACTAAACATTGCTCTATGAGGTTCCAATAACTATAAGTTTTATATATTTACACAAAAATCAAACAATTTTTAATATTTCATTACATAAATAGAATAATAGTAAACAGAGTCCAAAATGTTAAAAGAGCGTATCAAAATGGTACAATTTTTTCCAGTTTTTGCAGGTACTATTGTTTTTATGTAATCTAAATAGAGCATTTTTATATAAGTGCAATATAAGTATCAATATAAAATGGGAAAATAAAAGTGTCGAATTGAAAATTGTAATATATTGCTTAAGACGTCGAATTTTTGTAAATATAATAATGTGAATGACTGATTTGTTATATCTTTTAACATCAGTATTTATTAATAACATTCAATTAACGCTGCAAAAAATCACTGATTCTGTTATTTAAATTTCAATATTTTGGTGCCAAAAGAAATGCAATCAATTTTTTCATCAAGACCAGTTTTTCAAATTAAGCCTTTTCTTAAGTGTTGATATTGCAAAAATATATAAAGGGATTTTTAAAGTTAGTCTTAACTCCACTATAAGAAATGCATAACTTAAGTGAAATTAAAAGGTCTAACGGCTATGGACCTTTCGACGAACAGAAATGTTCTGTGGACGAACAGAAATGTTCTATGGACGAACAGAAATGTTCTAAGGACGAACAGAAATGTTCTAAGGACGAACAGAAATGTTGTAAGGACGAACAGAAATGTTCCATGTTTTATTTATTTCTCTAGCATAAAATAATTTTTTTGCATTTCATTCATTTCAAGTTTTATATAATTATAATATTTTTGACACTATCTTGATTAAATTATTGATAATAATTTAAATAAATTTTCCACACACACACAAAAAAAATTAATTATTTTATTTTATAAATTATCATTATTTTATTCCATTTATCAAATATTTTTAACACTTTATCTGAATATATTACAGATATTTATATACATTTGTGCAAATTATAATTTATTTATCAATACTGACCGTTATGATAAAATTCCTTTTTGATATTATCAATTTTTAATTGAATAACATTTTCCGTGGTTTATTTAAAAAAAAGATAAATTGATTATTTTAATAAGTAAATTATAATCACACAAAATGACTTTAATTTATTTTGTAATATATGTTTCTCTTGAGGGACCTTTCAGTAATATGTTTTGTTTTGCCTTTAAAATAGTGCAATCCTTGTATCAAGACCAGGATGAAGCTAATGATGATGATTCCATGGGTCAGAGGATGCAGGAATCTTCCACATTGCTCAGGTCTCAAAGAAAAGTGAGTGTAAGTAATTTGAGAAGTTATACCAACAAGTATTTAATCGAATAATGCATTTCTACCCACAAATATTTAGGAAATGTGTAAAATATCTGTCATGTTTTAATATTTCACAATTCTAAAATAACAAAGTTAAACTTATGACATAATTTGTTTGACATATTTAAAAGCTTTTAGGATCTTATTTAAAAATTTTACGTTTTATATCTACAATTAGAATTACAAATTGTACTCGATTACAGAGAGGATTCTAGAAAATATGACATCTGTAACTATTATAGTTAGATCATCAATGCTAAATGCTTTCTTTCTCTAAATAATATACCTGAATCTGATTTGGATGTTCAAGACATAAATCCTCATTCGTTTTCGAGTAAAATTGTCAATACATACTCTAAAAAGATATTTTTTACTCTAAATATACATACTCATACTAAATATACATAATACTAAAATATACATACTCTAAAAATATCTAAAAAATATATTACATTAAAAGGATAGTCTTTAATCAATAACGAATAAATATATGAAACAGAATGTTTACAAAAGAAAATCAATAAATAAAAAATATGTAATGTAATTCATAAATAAATTCAATATGTTTGTTTGCCTTGATTATTTTGTCAGTTAATTACATGAAAATGTGTTAGATATTTCAAAGACACTTTGTGTGTATTTTAAATAAATATTTCATCTAATAAATATGTATAAGTCATTCAGGCACAATTTAAACATTCATTAATTATATTTCCATAGCGTACTCCTGTTTCTAAAACAAGTCAGAAATATGATTTTCCTGTCAAGAGAATTCTTCTGACTCGAGACCCTAAGGATCGCTCTGTCAGTGGTAAGAACATTTTTATTTTGTTGTTGAAAATTTGGTATTTTTTTATCAAGTCATCATTCTTGATTCTGCTCAAAATTGCACCAACTCGCTTACATCGACTCATATCTATTTAGATTCCACATTTACAATTAGAAGTAGAAAACGTAGGGAGAAATGATTTGTTTTTAGTAAACTGTATAAAAAATATAGTTGTCAAAAAGAACTGTGAAAAATTAAGCTATTGCTAAATGGTGTTATACATTAAGTTTCAGGAAAAGGATAAACTACGAAAATTTTGAGAACAGTGAAATAGTGTATGCATGTTTTTTCCACTTTCCTATTTTAATTAAATAAGTAGTTATGCTGGAAGGCTGACGACAACAATTGCCACAGTAGTGCAATAATCGGTGTGATTTTGCTCAGAATTGTATTATTATTAGGAAGCATTTTTTTATTATATATATTAATAATTTTGTAAATATACAAAATTGTTATTTTATTAAAATTTGTTTATATAATACACCATAATCTAATAATAGCAGAAATTAATGTTTTAGTATGATGAAGACAAGTGTCATGGTACACTTATTCATATAAAAAACTTTAAAATGTGATATGTTTTATTAACATTTTTTCAATCGTTTTTATTTTAATATAAGCAAAAATTAAATATGAAGTAAATATTACAAACTATAAAATGTTGAGGAAAATACGATAGATTTTAAGGGTGGCTGTTATATAAAATATTAAAAATTCATGCGTTTCTTAATTTATGCTGTGATTGTGATTATATATAAGTAATATTGATTACTTGAAAATGTGTGTAATTTTCATTTACACAAATAAGGTAATTTTAAATATTTTTATCACAATTCTTATAGATTTTGTCATTTATAATAAAAATCATTTTAATCATCAATTTTAATCATTTATAATAAAAATATTATGAATGAAATATAGAAAAAGATGAAATTTATAAGTTAAAAATTGATTACTGTTTATTATGAGATACTAATTTTTCTAGTATTTAATAAAGGAATTATACAATTTATGCACAGTCAACCATAAAATAAAGACTTTTTTCAAGTAGGAAAAATTGCAGGCAGTGTATATATATATATATATATATATATATATATATATATACTCACACGTACATGCACACGCACACACACATATATGCATATACGTATATACGTATATATATGCACACACACACACACACACACACACACACACACACACACACATACACACACACACACACACACACACACACACACACATATATATATATATATATATATATATATATATATATATATATATATATATATATATATATATATATATATATATATATGTCAAAATGAGAATATAAACAGCAAAAATAGAAATAAATAATTAATGAATTCTTCAAAATAAAAACTAAGAAAATCACGAAACACAAACAAAAAGTATTTTTTAAAAAAATGTTTGGAATTTTTTGTATTGAAATTTCAGTTATATATAAATAAAAATGTATTATTTTTATATATTTTTGTGTGTACTTAATTCCTGGTTTTCACAAAGTTGGTCCTAATTTGTGAAATTTATTATGATATAAATTTGTTGCACAGTAAGATCTCATAAAAATTTTAATTTTCTGTTTTTTGTGAATTAAATTTTAAACTTAAAATACATATAATAGACAGGAATGTTTCTCAAGCTATATAAATGAATAACAGTACATTTTACACATAAATTACTGAAAAACTTATTTTCTCGTTTTCCCTTCAGGTAACGGTCTAGGTATGAAAGTCGTCGGAGGAAAAGAAGTGCCTGGTTCGAACGGTATGATAGGAGCTTATGTTGCCAAGATATTTCCCGGAGGAGTTGTGGAAACTCTTGGAGAAGTTAAAGAAGGTGAACATATTTTTTTCATATAATTTAATTTCATAAAAGTGCAATATAAAATTTTATTTCATTAGCAAAAGATATTAATTGTTCGTAATGTAAATTCAATTCTGATGCATCGTATTTTCGGTTAAATGAAATCTATAGAAAACTTTTTCCATATAGTTCCTTAAATTCTATACCATATTTTGGTGTTAAAATGAAGGTGAATGTTGTGTCCTATGTTATCATTATAGTGTTTAGGGGTTAATTTGTTTTTGTTAGCTGGCCCCATTATAATTCTTTTTAGTTCAAGGAACATAATTTAACCAGAATCAGATGTTTAAAATTAATTAGAAACACTTACGTTTAAAGTTTAAATTGCATGCATAAGGTATTGAACTAAAACACAATGTTCTATTGATTCATCGGCTCAATGGAAAATTGTTTTAGGAAGGAATGCATAGTATTTTTCAGCTGCAAAATATATACTATTAAAAATAAAAATATCCATCTCTCTGCATTTTCATTATAATAATAGGGATGAATTTATCGTGGAACTAATAAAACTGGTAATTAAAGTAATTATTGTGCTTAGATCAAATAGTAACTGATAAATTCGTAATTAATTTATCTCAATATATTAATGGTGTAATAATGTTTATCGTGCTTATATTGGAGTAGTGATCTATAAAAGTGAATAAATAGTGCTTATACAGGAATATTTTACCATTGCTTATGTAGATACTGTAAAAGGTCTGGGTGAGATGCCAGTGGATGATATTGATTCCATATTGACTGCTCTAAAACAGACAATTATATTGAAATCGAGTGATTGGGCGAATCAAAGTAGATATTTCATTTCATCCTCGTATTGATTTAATCAAGATTGGACAAGTCCTGTTGCATGGATAGGAGCATTTTCATTTTAGAAAATTTTATCTTTTGCAAAATGCAGTCTTTGCATAAAACAGACCTAGTCAGATAAAATTTATGTATACATCTCCACAGTGATCTTTCATTTCAGATTTACGATTGTTCCAGCAGAAAAAAAAATGACACAGCTGCCTATATCTTGCTAGATCCACTTTCATGCTTAACAGTTGGAAGGAGACAACCATGATCATATTTTTGTGCAGATTTCTTCCAAACATCCACCAGTCTTATTTTAGGGAAAAGTATAAGAAACGTTTAGTCAGACCATAATACTTTCCTCGACCTATCAATCGATTAGCTTTAATGAGTGAAACACTACTTCAAAAAACTTCTGTCTTTAACATCTATGACGAGTGGTTAGGGAATTGCTACTTTGCCTTATATGTTTCATTTATGAAAGGTGTATTGTCCATGGTAGCGTAGTGGTTAGAGCATCGGCCTTCAGTCTGGAAGGGCGGGGTTTGATTCCCAATGCCACCAAGACCCACAGGGATGCGATATTCTGTGGGTCATTGACGGCATTGGGAATCGTTAGTGTGGGGTACTGGAAAGGTGCTCGTTAAATATGTGAAATCAAAAGTCCTGTGGTCTGTCGTTGAACAGTTGCCATATGAGTAATGGCCTGGAGAAAAACTCCTCTCCCTGCAGATCAATGTCAAAAATTGAGGGAGTGTATCATCTGGTGCTGTCACCTATCGGAGGAATTGAGAGATATGTCTTACTTTCACCTTCATGGTGGTCTGGTTAAGCGAACGATGCACCCTACTGATTTAAATTTGCATAGCCAACGGTGTAGCGAACTTGGCTTGTCCTAGTGTCATAAGTAACAACAACAACATGAAAGGTGTGTATTAACTGAAATCATTCACATTGGAGAATATAGGCGCTGATTGAATCTGCGGTCCCCTTTGACTTAGTTCTTCGCATTTTAAAAGTTAGAACCTGCTTTAATAACAGTCAGTTTCTTTCATTAAGCACCTCTTTTCATGCACTATTTTGCTTTGCGGAACTTGTCTTACCATGCTGTGAATGTGTTGTCAATATTAAAGACACCATGCCCCTAGAAACGCCAAAAATGTGAGATGTTGAGGTCACAGTTACTCCATCTGGATGGGCTCCAACAACTTTCCTATTTGAAAATCTGGGAGGTCTGACATCTTATAGTCTCGTAAAATAATCCAAGGCTTACTGAATTTAAATCTAGCAACTTCATTCTATGGGAATATATACATTTCAATTTATTAAAAAGTTACTTTCCATTATTATTCCAAGTATTTCCAAGTAGTCTTTCCAAGTATTATTATATATTAATGTTATTAAAATATCACTTTCGCAATTGTTTCCATTACTTTCATAACTATCTGCAATTACAAGAGTACGTTAAATATAAAACTCAATTTTTATCAATTAAAAACAATTGCAATATTTGTATATAATGTACATTAAGTGTAAAAATTTAATTTTATTATCTATCAATAATATAATATATTAGATGTTTCTAAAATTTTTGCAATATTAAAAGCAATATATTAAAAATATATTAAAAACAATTGCAATACTTGTATATAATGTACATTAAGTGTAAAAATTTAATTTTATTATCTATCAATAATATAATATATTAGATGTTTCTAAAATTTTTTTGTTTTAATTCGATATAGGTGATCAAGTTTTGGAATGGAACGGTATACCTTTGACAGGTCGAACGTATGAAGAAGTTCAAAGAATTATTGCATCTTCTGCAGATGAAGTAGAAATTGTGATTCGTTGGTAAGAAAAATTTATGTCATTACGAATGCGACACAGATCACTAATATTATCAAATATTTATGCATACCAAGCTTGATTTTGATTTTACATTCTCTTATGTAGAGGCGTTTCCTAATGCATTAAAGACTTTTCGTATGATTTATCCTGAAAATAGAACATTAGATCATATTATGCATACAGTTTATTAATAAAGATTTCAGTTGATTCCAAATGCATTTATCAAATTAATGTTTTCTTGTAATGTTTTCTTTTATATATTCTAAATCATTAACATTATATGAATATGATAAATGCAGTTATACAAATTGATGTTACCTACATTTATTTATTGAGCTAAATAATGTATTAATATGTAAGTGATAATGAATGTTTGATACTGAATATCTCAATTTTAAATGTTGTCATTTCCACGCTGATATTTCTCTCTCTCGGTTCTTGAAATTAAAATAAAAATTTAATAAGCAGTTTCAATATGACATAGCAAGAAACTAGTATATATATTTATATATTTGTATATGAATGTGTGATTTTATCAATCACAAATGATTAAAGTATACATTATTTTCTCGTTTATTTATAAATTGCTAAATATACTAAATTTTTGCAAAAGAATAAATGATTTTTAAATATTAAAATTAAATTTACATTAAATTATCAATATTCACATACGAATATTTATTATATGAACAATATCCACATTTCAAATTTACTACCTTTATAACCTTTATGAGTGACTGATGTACTGCCTAAAGATAGTCTTATGAATATTATTTAACTGTTCAAATCAATTTTTAAATAACAAAGACGAATTTTTAAAGATAAATTTGAATGGAAAAAATGTTTTGAATACAATAAATTCATTTCGATTTGTTTTATTTTATGCATTATTAAAGTTGAATTGATAATTTTTTGTCTTTTCCAACTAATTTTAGATTTTTTCTTAGTAATCTCCTATTCTTCACATAGAAGCCAAAAAGAGAAACAAATTTCATTCACCTGCTTTTAAAACATATACATGAATATGTAATTTATAATAATCAAACACGTTATCTAATAGTTATCGTTAATTATTTAAAAAATTAAATAAAACTCTATATAAACTTATTTCGGAGAATTACTTTTACTTTCTTCAGAAATTGAAAGGAAATTTTGTTAATACACATATTTTTCTATTTAAAATATATATTCTTAAAATTAATTATAATGTTGTGAACTCGATATATTTTAAAGCAACTGGGACTAAAATTATCCATAGCTATGTATTTCTGAAAGTGAAATTTCATAATATGAAGATTCCACATAATTTCTGTGCTTTCTTTACATAATTGGCATAGTTCACAAAAAATATTGATTAATTAAGTAATTCTATAGAATTTAGTTTTGGTTAAAATGTTCTCTGTTAGTTTTGCAAGAGATGGTAGAATTCAACAAAATATTCGAGCATCTTACAACTAACATGGAAACTAACTTTTGAATATGTAAAAATTTTCATAATTATTTAACTTTGAATAATATATCTATGAACAGTAAATTAAAAAAATATTATTAAAGTATTATTTTTGCAACTTGAATTGAATTGTTTCAATGAACATAATTTGAAAACGTATTTCATAATTTCAAGTGACCTAAACATGTTGGAGACTCTAAATCGACAGAGGAGGAGTCCTGGTATGGGTACAAGTGGAGGACCAAGGGGTGGTGGTGGTCTGGAACCTCCAGATACTCCAGGGAGTGGAGGTCCTGGAAGAGGAGGTTCACCTCACAGCCCCTATTCTCCAGCTGGATCTTCTAGAGGTCACAGTCCAGCATTGACGAAACGGACAATGGGTGGTGGAGGTGGAGGCAGTAGCAACATGGTAGGCAACTCTATACACGTAGCAAACAATGTCAATCATGCTTCTTCTTATGAACATATCCAGTCCCAAAGCATCCATGATTCAGGTAATATAATATAAAATTACTATAAATTCTCTGCTTAAAATACCATAATAATTGCATATGGTTATATACACATTTTTTTACAAAGTGACGTTCTAGTTTACTTGAAAACATTTTACTTTAGTCTGGAGAATATGTGAGAGTCACTTAAAAAACCAGTGAAAATATCATCAATAATAACAAGATTCAAAGTTGTTGAAATTATATCACCAGATAAAAATATTATGTAGAAAGAACATATTTGTAACAATCCTTCAGATTTGAACCATATAGATTATAAATTTGATAAGGATTTGTTAAATCCTTAAAGTTCAAATTACATTAATATTATATATAAATGTAAAGTTCAAGTAGCAAGGAATTATATTTTAAAGGCTTCAGAGACAATGTACAATTCCCTGTAAATATTTTTATGAGCAAACGTAAAATTTAAAATGTTCTCTTTTTCTCATTATTGCAGTATTCTTTATAACATGGTATATTATTTTGTATTTATACTTATTTTAACAAGCTTTATAAGCATATTCGTGAAGTAACTTGAAAATAGTTTCAAAGCTTCTTACCACAATTATTTATTTTTGAAATAAATTTCCGAATTTTTTTAAAAACTGATATCCGATTTATCACTAAACATGGGTCATTCACAAACAGGGGATCTTGTAATTATGATAATCTCAACGATGTCTCTCACAGCATAAATTAGCTAAGTGTAAAGTGTCTGTGTAACTTTTTATTTGGATTTTTTCCAGAAATTACCAACTAGCAAATACAATGAGTTAATTTTTAATTATTATTCCTTTAGAAATAAATTTAAAAAATTATTTTTAACTGATTTTTTAAAATTACAGTTATATTTGAGTTTTCAGATAAAACGGTTCGTAAACTTTATTTTATTCATATAAATAATGCAATTATTGGATTTATATTTTATGACAACAAATAAGAAAATTAATATAAACTACATTATTCTTTAGACGATAATTGTGGTGCCAGAATAATTTTATTATTTTAATATAGATTTTTATTTTTAGTACTATATAATTATGTATTTTATACTTCATAATGCTTTGTTATTTATCATTAACTTTGAAAAGTTACATACATTTATCTTCATTTTTTAAACTAATTTTCTTTTTTATTGTAATTTTGTGAAAATGTTTGTAAATACATATTTTCTTTTCTTGATGTTTTAAAATCACGATATTTATATTTATTTAATAATGCATAATTATTGTTTAACATTTCTGAAAAGTATATTATTATGTATATTTATACCATGTTTGTAGTTTTCTGTGATAAGTAAATATTTTTATTGAAATAAATAAGATGTTAGAATAAATTTGCAATGTGATTAAAATTATTTAAATTTAATGGATTAGAGACGCTTTGTTAAATAATTGGTGATATTTTTTTAGAATTTTAAAAAAGAAAAGAGATTATTTAAATTCATACTTTCAACAAATGTTGAACCACAAGACCTGTGATAGGAGCAATAGCAAATTAAATAGAAATAATAATATTTTCAATCTATTAATACTGAAATAAAATATAGAAATTTAAAAATTAATTTCAATTGTCTTAAACGCGTGAATTGAAAATTTTGTGTCGATAAAATCACGTAAGAATTGAACAAATGTTTTTAAAATTAAAAGTGCCTATTTTAAGAAAAACTCAAAGTTTCTGTATACGCAGAATAGATGATAAGCCGAAATGAGCACAATTTTACTGTTTTTTTATTTTTAGAGAGAAATTTAAAAATGAGTATTCTTCATATATATAAAGATACGTGTGAATATTAATATGTAATTTTAGTTAATCTTGCGTGATTGATTGCATTTTTGCTTCTGAAATTTCAGATTCAAATTTATATTCCCTCGTATGTAAAGAACGAAGCGAATAGGATATTTTCAAAATCTAGAAATATGTCTACAAATATGTCTAAAGTGTAATTGAAGCCACATCTCTAACTATTGTACATTTCTAATGAAGAGAGCCAAATAATAAAGCTTTCATCTCAAAATGAGATATTTTAAATTCTCCCGAAATTTAAGACAAGCTAAACTTTCAAAGTATTCAATTCTGGTCATTATCAAAACACCAAATTAATTGTTTTAGATCATCACATGGAAGTGAATAACATAGTTATTTATTGTGACACTGGGAATTCATGTTGGCAAAAATTATATTGATACAGAAATCGGTATACTTTAATTTTCGTTGATTCAATTAAATAAACATGAGAAGGAATATTTACAGGTTCAAATATCTTACATTTACTTTGAAGCAATGTACTTAGAATAAGTCATTAGTTCAAATATTATTTTAGTTATTGAATCATTTTATTCATTTTTCTTTGTTGATAGTTTAGTTACATAAATTTTAGATCATTAAAATATAAATTAAGTTCTATCTAATTTTTAAAATGTTACATTTAAACCAGCAGCTTTTTATTTATTGATGTATGGCAAACCAATCTAAGTTTTTCGTTTCAAAATAAATATTTAGTAACAATGAGCATTGTTAGGGTCAAAATAGCAATATTTGGCGATTTATCTCAGCTAAACTGAAAGAATGTAGTTATGGCAATTTAGTCAGCAAACCTAATAGGTGTAAACTGGCTGTTTTTGAATGATCGCAATTATTTAAGAAACAGTAACAGTCGATCATCAACTAATATATATATATATATATATATATATATATATATATATATATATATATATATATATATAAACACAATGAACACATTGGGAATTTATTATGTTTTCTTAAAAGTCTCACAAGTATTCAGAAATTTACTAGCATATTCTATAAAAAGTAAATCGGAAATTTTATAATTTAATTCCATAATAGTGAAAATGATTTTTCAGATAGATTTACTTAGTTAGAATTGTAGTTAGTAACACCAACTAAGCAATTAGTTATAAATAACGAACTTTACATATCAGAAACAAATCTTAATAAATTATGTTTCTATGAAATGTCTTGATTTAAGAAAATGAATGTCTATTAATATTTATAGCCGTATTGCAGAAAAAGTGTATTCGTTGGGTTATGTTTAGTTTTGTTCAGTTTAATGATTATATAATAAAACACACCATTTTATGGTAATATGAATTTACCTAAAATTTACAAATTTTTGGTGTTTTTTGATAACAAAATTTAAATATGATTTTTGATATATAAATTAAGAATTTACCAATGAAAAATGAAATGCATTCATTTAACAACAACAGCATTGTAAGAAAATATAATATGAGCTGATTATCTAATTTTAAACTTCTAACGCGAAATAGAATTCGGTATTTTTTATGATAATGAAATTGTGAAAAAATATATAATACGATTAAAATTCTAGCTTTTATTTATAGTTTAATTTTTTATTCCAAGGGATATATTTAATTAATTGCAATGACAATGAATATCATATAAATTTTCATACTTCAAGCACAGATTTAAATATATAAGTGAAACAAATAAGAATTAAAATTGTTGATAGTTAAAAGTATTCTTCCTGAAATACAATTAAGTTTCTTCGTTAATAATAAGCTATACTTGGGGATTATTTGCATTTGGGAATTGAAAAAGTTTGTTTTTGGCTTTGGTGACCATAATGATCATTTTAGTCAGATGTGTTTTATAAAAATATTATTAAGTTATTTTTGTTTAGTTTTAACTTATTTAATTTACGAATAACGTGAAAGGGAAATTTAAATATTTAAAAATATTTTTGATTTATAACATTCAAAATCTTTTCTTTTATTAATTCATGAAATACTATTAGGTTTTGCTCCTTCGTATGGCAGAGCTCTGATTAGTGGAAGCCAGGCATCAAGAAGCGTTATGAACGTCTTCGCACCGAATCCCTCTTCTGATTGGCCAGAGCTTTATGAACCTTCTTTTTTCTCTTCTCCGCCGTCTCCAGACGATTTCATTGAAGATGAATTTCAAGTATATTTTAATTAATTGTAAAATAGGTTACAGAATAGATTTAATAACTGAAATATATGTTGTATTTTTGACTTTTTTGGGAGCTTTCTGTTATTGGGACCAGATTCAAATATCGCCAATATCTGATAAGGGGGGGTTGATATTTTAGCATTAAAATAATCACGAAGTTATTCAAGATTTTTATGTTCATAATTCAATTATTTAGAAAAACTATATCATGGATATGAAAATTAATTTGTTAAAAATTCATTTCTTAATGAAATATTTTGATTTCATATGAGCCTCTTGTACATTTCTGCAAAATATTTAGTTACACAAATCCAGTTATAAAAACAAAAATATAGAATTTTTTGTAAAGCATTTATTTTTAATTTCTAATTATTAAGGATATTTCTTATTCTTGAAAAAATTAAGCAGAATTTTATTTGAAGAAATATTTAATTTTTATCTGGCAATATGAAATTTGTTTTAATTTCTTTACATTTTAAAAGAAATAATTTATTTTTAATCAAATTATTGCTTAATATTTATTGAAATTTTAATGGATTAGTTATTGTACTGGTTTATGCTATATAAAAATGAAATTTGTGAAAATTCATTTTGTAATAATGGTATGGATTTCGTTATTATACCCCTTTTAATTCTCTCTCATTATAAGGCACTGTATCATTACAATGCACTATAGGTAAACCAAAATTTAATATCAATAAATTGTTTTGAATGTAATTTTTCTAAGAATTTTACTTACAAACTTTTATGCCTTTTATATTTTATAATATTATTTTCGAAATGATAATTCTTGAACTTCATTGACATACTTGCTATTTTTTTGCTTGGAATGAAATGACAAGAAAGAGGCAGGAAGTCCCAAAACGCATATTAAATGGAATGTAGAAAAATGAATTTTTGGCAATTATTTTGCTTATTCCTACAATTTTATGAAAAATCCATTTTATTTAACATGCAATGAATAATATGGGATATTACTTTTAACAGTGGATTGTTTGCACTTTGATTTTTTTTATTAAAGAATTGAGCAAAATTTAATCGTAGTTTAATATAGCGTAAGTGTACACAATTACAATGTTTATATTTATATAATATATATTAAAATTAATAAGTAATATAATCCAATAATTACTTCTATTTATCATTAATTAATATATATTAGATTCTTGATATGATAAAATCATGTGTAATTCGAAGTGATTAATTTATTTATTCAAAATTAGAGCTAGAAAAATGTATAAGAATCCTGAATTATGTAAACTTATGATACAACAAAAAACACTTTTAAATTAACTGTAGAAAAGTATTGAAAATAAATTCTAATTTCAATGTAACATTTTATAAATAATGTAAAAAGCAAATTTTAATTAATTTGAAAAATTGTTAATGTTTTAAAATTTCTAAATGGGATTAAAATTTTTATAGAAATATTTAATAAATAATAATTTTAATAAAGGCATTCAAAGTATTTTGTTAATTAAGCTATATATATTAGGATAAAACTAAATTGAAATTCATGTTTGAATTCTTGACATACAATTAATGAGCATTCATTATGAATTGATATTTACTTAAAATTCTTTTTGAGAAACATAATCAAAGATTTATTCTTTTTTATGTGAGTAATTAAACATAAGTTCGAAAAGATTTTCCTTTTTAATTCCAGAATAGTAATAAGAGTTGATCGAATTTTTCAGGTAAAATCCATAGTAAAAAAATTATGAAAAGTACTCTTATATTTTTGTAAAATTCATTCTTATTTGTTGCAATTATGTTATATGAAATTATGCTAAAAATATTTCAAAACTTGAAGCATATATCTTAAGAATTATTGTAGAAGAGATTAATATACTAATAATAAAATATACGAACAGGAAACAGAACTATAAACGAAATTTTGTTGCGAATGAATAGAAAAGAGAGTTTTATTGTAAATTAATGATCTAGAATTAATATCTAAATCAACTTTTATATTATCAATCTCCCATTAATTTTTTTATTTCTTTTTATAGACACGATGGGAGAGAGAAAGTAGTGTGGAACAAGTTCAGGTAAAGAAATATGACAATAGTTTGGATAAGAAATAAATTATCTAATTTAAGTAATATATGAATTGATGAATTAAGTTCTTTAGTGATTTTTAGAGACATATTTTATTTTCATTAAAATTACATTTTTTGGGTACTTTTTTTTGTAATTTCAACAATTCTCATTTATTGTTACCACTGTGAAAATGTTTACACAACATAAAATTGAAGATGTTTATCTTTTCTTCAAAACTTTATATGCATAAAATTTTATCACAACATAACTCAGTTATATTCAGTAAAGTTAGGAGAAAGAGAATGTTACAGTTAACTTTTTTTTAAAATTCTACATAAGATTACATGAAAAGATTTTTGTAAAAATGTAAAAAGATTGGATTGAGAAACATTAAATTTTTCTTTGCATTTTTACAGCTTCCTAAATAAGAGTCAAAATAATCTGGTTATAAAATTTTGTCATTAAAAACAAATAAATTTGGCCATAAAATACCAGCATCTTTAATAATTTTTAATTTTATTCTTCAGTTTGGAAAAATCTGACGAAACACACATACTCACACATATATGCATGCATATATATATATATATATATATATATATATATATATATATATATATATATATATATATATATATATATATATATATATATATATATTGTGAAAGAGAAATTAGTGTTTTAAGGAACTATAAATGTCAATGAATTTAATTCAATTAATGAACAAATTAAACGTATGCAGCAAGCAGCAATAATTTTTTAAATATTATTTTCGTATATTTTCATCTCAGAATTAATACAGTAACTTAATATTAAATTGCAGTTTCAAGTGTGTTGCGGTCCAAGAACGGCCATTGTGTATGTACCAATTGTCCAGGCCCGACCATTGCTTAAAAGTGCCCCTCCAGTCATTCTCAATAGAAACCACTTCTCCAGAAGAAGGTGATTTTTAAATTTATTATATTATTGAAAAATTAGCACTTTACCCGATAGATTTTTTATGAGCAGTTTTCCTGAAGACATTTAATTTTATTTTTGATTAAATTCAATTCTACTCTCTTATCTCGTACTTTTGTTTATTCTAAACATGCCCTAATTACTCGTAGTATTTAAGTTATGAATATAAATATTTCATGTTTATTCTAATTAGGTTTAATTATTCCTCTAATTTCGTAAATATATGTGTTTCTTAGGAAAGAGTAATTTTTTATCAAAATAGATAATTATATTATCGCATATATACTTAACAAAACAGATAATGTATTGAAATGTTTAGTGTTTTCACTAGAAATTTATAAATTCAATGCATATTTTCACTCTTTTTACTGGATTACGTAAGTCAATATTTGAGAATGAGAATAAGAATAAGGACTGGTATTTGTATATAATGTATATAATTGAATAGAGATAATATATTATTGGCATTCTCTAACAGTAATTGAATAGAGAAAAAAATGAATAAAAATAATTTACCATTATAATTTTATTTAATATAGAAATAATAAATCTGCCACATAACTCAAAAATAATATTCAGACTATAAAATCTTTTTTCCAATAATTCTGAATTTTGAAAATCATAAACATAATTCAGAACAGAAAAAAATATTGCTTAAATACATAAGTAAGTAATTTCAAAAAACAAATGCAGTCAAGTTAAATCAAAGATTAATGAGTATTTTGTAGAAGGAAATAATAAAAATAATTTTGATTACAAAGATTAAAACTTACACAGGAGGGATATAATATACCTAGTCATATAGGGACGTTTTTATGACATGATACAGGATGATGAAATATGCTAGTGATTCGGGCAGGTGATGAAAAGAAGCATATATATAAATAAATAAATAAATATATATATATATATATATATATATATATATATATATATATATATATATATATATATATATATATATATATATATATACATATATATATATATATATATATATATATATATATATATATATATATATATATATATATATATATATATATATATATATATATATATATATATATATATATAGCTTGATAATATTAAAAGAGCTTGGAAAACGGTATATGGTGGTAACCTACAAGAAAAATATCATAAAATAGGAGAGAAGGCATGTTTATTGCGCCTATCATAAACATGAAAACAATAAAGTTTCTGATGTTTAATTGTTAATGTATTCTTTTTTTGTTAACGATTAAATATCAGAAATTTTAGTTTAATTCTTTATTTAATATTTAAAATTTTTATTTTTGTTACTAACTTTTACAATTTGGTTGTATTCCTGTGAAATTTGTGATTGAAATTACATAAAAATGCAAGTTGCTAAAACAGAATAACAATATGGCCTAGCAATATGTATAATTTGTTTAATTTTTATGATTCTTTTCTCATATTTTTTCGTTATTTCATAGTGTTTGTTAAAACATTACATATGCCAAAAAATATAGATAACAAAAATTTCTGAATTCCACAACCTTATTTGCAGTTTCAAAAAATATCTAAAATTTCACTTAGTAATTAAATAATTTTTTAAATTACTGATTTGCATATTTATATTCCCAGCTATGATGTTGAAGTTTCAAACTACTTTAAGTTTTATTCTCAATGATGTTTAATATAATCAGCTTCATTGCTAAGTTTAGAATTTATTACGCTTTTCATTATAATAGTCTGTTAAATGTTCTGTATTTAAGATTGCTTTTAAATCGCTTATATATGATCATTCTATATGTATATGGTCTCTTTCAATTTTTTAACACTTTATCAATATATGAAAATAAAAAATTATTAGAAATACACTTTCAGCCAAATTTGAATAACATTATTTTAATAATTTTTGCTTCCAATTAAATTTATGAAATATTCGCTATGTTTCTTACTTGGGATTGGGTATTTGATTTATTAAATAATTGATTCAATGTGTATGTGTATAATAAAGTAAATTGCCGTTTTAAATCATTTAGATTATTCTATTGAAAATTTAAGAACTAGCAGTGAAAGTTTATATTTAATAGTTATTGTCTCTTAACAAACCAATTTTCTCAGGTTGATGTCAATCGATAGTAACTGCAAATGTTTTTGATGAAATTGTTACATGAATTATATTACATAAAAAATATTTTTTAATGTTTGAATAAATTTTTTCTTTAGGTTTTTATATTAATTTCTCAAGGCTAGAATATTATGAATACATAAAATACAAAAAAGTTTCGTTGATATTGAATATTTCCATATTAATTTTTAAGAGATAAGTATAGTCTCCTCAAAAACTGATAACACTATGTATCAAAAATATATTCTTGCTTTTATAATGTAGAATTACATTCGAGAATATAGGTTTTGATTTTATGCTTAAGAATGTATGCTTCTATTTGTTTCATTGTGTTTTAAGTGAGTTTTTTTATTACACATGTAGAGATGGATTATCTTATATTTAAAAATATATGCATGGTTATATAATGTTAAGTTTACTTCAATTCTAAAATTAACCTTAGATTAACCTTTTTGATTTGACAAATTGTTAAATTTAAATATGACGCATACATCTACAATGCTATGGAACACAGGAAGTTAATAGTAAAAAAGTTAATTTTCAGTAAATAGACGTAATTTTTTCTTATGATGAATCTATTTTTCCTCAAACACTTTAGTTTTATTTTAATTACTTTTAAATAATCTGAAAATATTAAAATTTTTACGTGTTATAACAAATTTTTTGAAAATTTGTTTGAAAATATTTTACATAATCTTTAACTTCACGTTAAACATGAATAGTTTTTTCCACATATTTTACTACTATTACCAGCTTTTCACTATGGATGATTCTTAAAAATTGAATCATATGATATATTTCGAAGCTCATACTTAAAAGTACATTTCTATTTAAAAAGTTTTTCAAAGCAATAAATAAAAGATCAAATCCAAAAAAGTTTTGAAAATTTGTAACAAGGAAATATGTGTGCATATTAAATTTGTTGATGATGATTTTTTAAATTTTTACTAGCAACTTTGTAAGTTAATCCTTGAATTTTGTAATTAAGCTACTGAATAAGTTTTTAATATATTTGGAATTCATTTGAGTATTAAAGTAAATTTTAACTTTAATTCTCAAATGAATTCCATACATTCCAAAACTTTATATTTATTATTATTAACTTTGATTCATTTGAGAATTAAACCTAATCTAAAATTATATAATCATGCACATTTTTAAATATATGATAATGCATCTCTACATGTCTAAAGAAAAAAATATTTTTCAAACACAGTGAAACAAATAGAAGCATAAATTCTTGAGCAAAAACTCAAAACCTATATTCTCAAATGTAATTCTTCATTATAAAAGCAAAAATATATTTTTTATACCTAATATTATCAGTTTTTGAGGAGACTATAATTATTTCTTAAAAAATAATGAGGAAATATTTATTATCAACATAAAATTTTTGTATTTTATATATTTATAATATTCTACATTATTAAATCAGTATAAAAGAACCTAAATAAAAGATTAATTCAAACATTTAAACAAAACTTAAATGTATGATTTCAAATATTTGATTTATGTTGAATTTCGACGATTTCAACGTCTTATATCAGATTAATATATCTATAAAAATGTATTTACTAATTTTTGTGCTTGCTTTAATATATATTTAAGGAAACGTCAAATTTTAAACTCATTTTTCTGTTCGTGTGTAGTGTGGACCATATCGATGAATATGAACCTCTTCTAAAGAATGGCTGGACCACAAACGAGAGGGCTCTGGGCTTCTACGACCTTCTGAGGCCGCGCACGTCACTGGGAAAAGTCAGCCTTTACCTCAATGGCCTTAAAGGTATGAAAATAAACTTTTCAATCAATAATTAAATAATTATTTATGAAATGAAATGTTGAATATTTATTGCCACTTTTGTTCAGAATATCTTTATATGAAGTTAAACAATATTATAATTTTTTAAAAGTATATCAATTTTATTCAAGAAGGCATTTATGGCATAGATGCCGTATAATCCAGGATGCTAAATTCTGAATTTTTTTGAGGATGAAGAAATGTTGCCGAGATGACTTATGACGTGCGTGATTATGTAAATACTAGGGTTGCCATAATAAAATTTTCTGCATAATTCTTATAGGTCTACATATCTATGACGCAATAAAACCAACTAGACTCATATATATGAAAATCCGCCAAAAAAATCACCAAACTCAGAATTTGATATCCTGGATTATAAGACATCTGTGCCAAATGGAATGAAAATAGAATTTTCCTAAATTTTTAATTTTTTATTGTATATTAATTTAGTTCCGTTAAATTTTTTAAAAGTGGTTGAAAAGTTTTTCCATTTGTGACAAATTGTCGAAGTTTCTTAAAAATTCTTTTTATGAATTGTTTATGATGCGTTAAAAATGATGTCAAACAAATATGGAATTTCGTTTGCTAACACATCAAAAAGGTGTTAGCAATTGAATAAATATATATATGTTTGCAAACGTATACACTTTTTTATATAATAAAACAAATTCTGATGCTTTTTTTTAAAAATTTGGTTTTGTTGAAATATTACTCAAAATTTCATTTTTATAACACACATGTAAGGTAGTAAATTAAATAGATTGACAACAGGACACATTAAATCTATTTAGAATAATTGAATGTAGAAATATTAATATCATTAAAATTCAAATGACGTATATTGTCATAACAAATCATTTGAACAAAATAACAAAAGTAATGACGTACATTTATTTACTTATTTTTTTACCATTTGGATAGAATTTTACGTTATATAAATTACTATTTCACTTTAAAGGTATAAATGAACTCTATTTTAAATTTACATAAATACAATTAAATTACAATTACTATTGCTTTACTCAAATAATTAAAAATATTTTCAATTTTAAAGTCTTTCAAAAAGTCAGTTTTAATCTGGAATAATTAAAAGTAATATTGAGCTTCTTTTTAATTTTTGGTAAAAACTTTTCAGTCTCTGGAAATTTCAATTGGTGTTAAGTAAATGCTTAAAACTAATAAAAATTACAATTTCCTTTAAAAATTATAAAATATTTTTTTAAAACTATATTTACAAATGGAAAGTAATTCACAAATACAGCTTGAAATATTTAATGAATTAACTTGAAACAAGGAAAAAAAATTCGGTCTTAATAATTAAAACTAAAATATTTGATAACACAAATATTTGTTTAAGCTTACATACAGGAGTATCATATTATACTTGCAACTTTTTTAAAAATAAATTGTTGAAAATGATTTTTTGAAATGAATATTAATTTATTTATGTTTTTAGAAACTATTGAGACAATCAAAGAGAAAACAATTAAACACTACTTTAAGAGAAAAAAAAAGTTGTAAGAGAAGCTAATTGTAATCTCTTTAATATCTTTTTAAAAGTTAATTATTTTTAATAGGAAAATGAAATAGAAAATTTACAGTGTTGATTATTAATTTATTTCAACTAATCGAAAATAAATGAAATCATTTCAATTGAATTTTTTTACTTTTTATTTAATATGTTAATTAATAGTATTTTCATCTTAGTAAAACAAAAGCAAAATTTATTTGAGAAATTCTAATAAATTTTGCATTTTTATTATACTAAAAGAGAGAGGTATAAAGCTTAATTATTCAAATATGCTGAAAGTCCTTCAAAATGCTTGGTTGAACTAATGAAAATATTTAATCATAAGACAGCTTGAATTTTTTTGAGAAATCATACAGATTTCAGAAAGCATAAAATTGCTTTTCCATTCCAAAAGTCTGGCTACCAAAAGTTCAAATTTTACTTGGTTTTGAGAGTTTATTATTAAATAATTACTTTGCAGGGATTCCAAATTGTAAATATTTGTATCCAAGTATATTTAAAAAAGTTATGCATTATTAATTATTATTAAATCTCCTGTCGCTTACGAATTATCATGAATATCAATCACATAAAAAATATTTCTTATACACCAATAATTTCACACCATTTAAATTTTTATTGTTTTAAAATATTATAAACTGTGAGTTATTAAAAGTACTGCGGACTATTAAAAAGTTGTTTTTGTATGATAA
This sequence comes from Latrodectus hesperus, assembly GCA_037975125.1. Classification (NCBI taxonomy): domain Eukaryota; kingdom Metazoa; phylum Arthropoda; class Arachnida; order Araneae; family Theridiidae; genus Latrodectus; species Latrodectus hesperus. The sequence continues at coordinate 36,722,712 of CM075862.1, forward strand.
TATTAATCACTTATTTAAACCTCCCATGCTTCACGCACACACGCACACACACACACACACACACACACACACACACACACACACACACACACACGCACACGCACACGCACACACACACACACACGCACACAGCACACCACACACACACACACACACACACACACACACACACACACACACATATTATATATATACATATTAGAATGTGTTTCTTAGTGGTGGGATTGGCTTATTGTGTTGTGCATGTTACAGAAAAGGCGGAGCTGTACGATCGTCTGGGGAAGAAGAATGGAGTGTGCCGAGTGTCGGAGGAAAGGGAGGAAGAGCCCAGAGAAAGGCCACGAGCACCCTCTGATCTACCCGGACTCAGACCAGTATTTGTAAATGATTGGAAGAGACCTAAAGTAAATACAACTGTGCATTTAAAATTGAAAATAAGAATTAAAATAATGCGAAATGGTTTTGGTTGAATAATTTAACAAAATTAAAAGTTTTGTGTTGTGTAATATGCAGTTATTCACAAAAGGTATCCGTATATTTTCCCTTGCGAATTAAATGAGTAATAAAAAATATTCCTTTTGTGAATTCCATTTGTGTGGTTCCTTTTGTGAATTAAATTACAACAAAACGATTCTTACTTATTAACAGTTTATCGAAGTTAAATATTCTGAGCGATGAAGCAACTAATAATTCATAAATGGAGACCTTATTTCACCTTTGTGAATTATAGGAATGTATCCTTGTTCCTTTGTTAGTATAATGCGATTTATTTAATGACTTAAGCAGATGCAAAATAATTTTCATAATTGTTTATAATTTTGTACGATGTAACAATCAGTGTTTGAAGAAGATGGTAGATTCTTTATCTGGATAAATATTATTTATATTTTTGCTGTGAAACATTGCCAGATCATATTTTTATCTTATATAAAAAGAATTAGTAGTTAGAAATTTTAATTGTTTGTTTGCATGTGATTCACGATATTTCAATGCAATTTTCTTGTAGAGGACAAAAAGAAATGTTTGGGATCCAATTTACATTGTATAGTTTGGTTGAAGTAAATGTTTGGTCTATATATATAGTTAAATTTGTCCCTTTATTTCGCATAATTCTCTTGCATGTCTTTCAAGCTATTAATTTCTGCTTATAACTTTCTCCAACAAAAAATTACAATTTTGCTTTTTTAGATAATTCTAATATATGATTGTAATTTTTTATTAAAACGGTTGACATTGAGCTCACATCACAGTAAGTAAAAAATGCCAACCTTTATTCGGTGTCTCTTCTTAATTGATGCTAGGAAATAATTTATTTTTCTTATGACATGCAAATTTTATTTACTTTTTTTGGCACATCTAAATTCTATTTTTTGATATTAACGATATATCTACCCATTTGTTTCCCTTGACTATGACTGTCTTGGTGGCTTAATTTAATTGTTTTATTATGTACTTCTACATCATCAAAGGTTCTACCAATTTTGATATGTAATTGCAACCTTCAAACTTTTAATTCACTTTCAAATTTGAAAATTAATTTAATACTGTTTTGATCAATAGAAATGTACGCTTACTCATTTAAGTTGAACAGAAAATTTTAATTAGCCTTTTGTTAATAGCAAAATATTTGGAAGAGGTTTATGACAGATTTGCAAATTATAAAGACTGACAATCTTAACAATCTTAGCAACCATATATATATATATATATATATATATATATATATATATATATATATATATATATATATATATATATATATATATATATAATATATATATATATATAATATATATATATATATATATATATATATATATATATATATATATATATATATATATATATATATATATATATATATATATATATATATATATATATATATATATATATATATATATATATATGTGTGTGTGTGTGTGTGTATGTGTGTGTGTTTTTACACATAGCTATATGTATAAGTTATACTTATCAAATACTAAATTAATGTAATATTACTATTTCCTTAGAATTTTCTTTATATGAATATAAGTATTTATGCATCATGATGGATTTATACCAGGAACTCAAGTAACCAAACATTTTGACAAATATTTATTATCAATAAATATTAAAATGACAAATATTTAATATTTATTTAATATCCATTAAATAAAAATTTTTAGTCTTTAGGTTTTATGCCAAATTTATTGTCTTATTACTGAATGTTAAATTACAGGAGAAAAAAAACTAATATTATTAAAAGCGTATTAACCTAATATTAATGACTTATAAATATATGAATATAGTATTGATATTACTATTTTTTAATTGGTAAGAAAGATTATTTAATATACATCAGTAAATTATATTTCTTAGCAATATTATTGGATTAATATAGAGAGAGACATTTTTTCTGACAAATAGTTACACTAAAACTTATCACATTTAAGTAATAAATCTAAAGCAACACATTTCTCTTTCATATTCTGCAACAATTTTGCGCAGTAAATTTTCGCAAACTATGTTCATCCTTGCTAACTTTTTGCTTGAAATGTTCTGTGATAAGCTTAAGTGAATATATTTTGCGTAACATTTTAGATGAAAATGGAAGAAAACGACGATAACAACAATACGACGAAAAGCAACTGCAACCAAAACGGGATTGGTACTGAGAGAACAAGGAAACCTATTGTGGGATCGAGTCCAGAAGCAACCACTCCTTACAACATCCTTCCCAAAGGATGTAGGGGCTCCTTTTGTGTAATCCTCTAAGTCACGATTCACAACATGTTCACTATGTGACTGGTAAAATGAATTTTAATCTTGTATATTATTCAATGAATAATTTAGTATCGTGAAATTAGTTTAATTCAAAATTATCTACATTGGAAATATACTACTAGAGAACATAATTTTGCATTTCTACAAATTTTGCATTTTTACATAATTTTGCATTTTTACAATTAAACATTTTTACAAAGTGCTTAGCTTTTCAGTTTCTTTATGCAGTGTAAAAAAGTTACATTGTATGTTATCTCACATATTTTAGTTGTTAAAGAAGTTACTTAAGGCATTTAAGCCACTAAATGATAGTAAAATTTAAGATTAAATAATTTAGATTTTCATTTAAACTAATTCAAAGAGACAAAGTAATACTTTGTTCCTTTGAGTTAATTTAAATGAAATATCCAACGTTTGTCAAAACAACTATTGGTGTTGCTAGAAAATATCATAATAGCGGAAAATTTTATTTATATGTTGTCATGTCTTTAGGATTTATCGGTAGAATTCTATTGCGTGTTTACAAATTGTAAGTTTTCTTCTTCCCATACAAAATGTCTAACACGTTTTGATATTCAATAATTCATAAAGTGTTGGAAATAGATTTAAATTGATAGAATTAATAATTAGATAGATAAAAAATTTATGAACTTTGATAATGGATTTTCACAAACATTATCTAGAAAGACATGGGTTATCTAATAAAAATATGAAGACAATAAACTACGGTGAGACTAGTTGGCTGTTGTGGTGGTTAGCATGGTTTCTGTCACCATTGGGCAAAAATTCTTTTATTCAAAGAAATTCATTTTATACATGCCCAAAGAAAAAATCTGAAGATGCTGTATCAGATGACATGGATGGGAAAGAAATAGCAATCAATTTATCTTTCTGTATGATGGAAAAGGCAAGTGTAAAAACATTTAACTAGAAAAAGAAATTTTCTATGGAAATTTCTCTTTATAATTCCAAGAATTATTCTTTGAACAACTATAAAAGGTTTTGTTATTATCTTCATTATAGAGTAAATTATAACACTTTAAATTCGGTTAGACATTTTATGGCTGACTTACGTATTTAATTGATTATTTGGAATAAAATGGGATTTCATCAAAAGAGTTTTCAGAAAATATTATGAAGTAAATGGAAGATAAAATTTTATTAAAAATACTAAACATTAAACAATTTTTGACAGTAAATTTATGAAAATATTTATGACTAATGATCACAAAATATAGATTCATTAAATATAAAATTTATTTTAGAATCAATGAAGAAAGTTTCTTTTGCATGAAATTATGAAATGGTTTTTGCTTTCAAACATGCAACTTGCAAATAGTGTTCATAAAAGAATAAGAAAAAAAATGGAATTGATTGTGTCGCATGAAACATCCCTGCAGTTCATCGTAATTTTTTGTTAAAGAGTTAGAATATTTATTCAATTAATTCATAAATGAATTTTTATGACAAAACCTACGTTTGCATAAACTGATGTAAAGATGAAATATTAAAAAGAATTATTAAATACTGAAAATTAGGATAAAATTTTAATACGATACTTATAACAGAAGAGAACCCATTTTTTAGTTAGTATGAGTTTCTTGTGTCCCTCAAGTGTATGAGCTATAATTATTTTTAATTCAAATTTTTTTTATTATAGATGTGCTTGGATCCACCACTTCCATTGGTTCCCTGCACTCCCGCCGTTTGCGTGCCTACGTTGTCGTACTGTGTACATAGGACATGAACTTCTCCAATTGCTTCAAAGTTGGGTTGACCTACTAGGCCACATTTTCTCAGTTCCTGTACAAAATAAACTCTTCTAGTGAGTGCTATAAGAATTTGTGAGTTGTTTGAATTGCAGCTTTACGATCCCTTTAAAGTCAGCATATCCAATTCATCCCATGGAAGGAATTACTTGTGGTGTTGCCATCTAGCGGCAAACTGTGAGAATTTAATTGCAACATTAAAAACTAATGTCTGCATGCTGCTGCCATCTAGGATCATTTACCAGCATGATTGTTTTGATCAATGTCTGATCTAAGCAAACATATTTACAAAGTCGATTTTCGGCATGAAAAATAATTGATTAAATTAAAATAAGTGATAAAGGAGCTTTCTATCGAAACATGTTCCAATGAGAGAGTTAAGTTGATTGAATATTATATTTACTTATTTTAAAAATTAGCTTACATATTTTTACTCTTAAATACCATTACTTTCAATAAAACAAATTATAATACAAAACATATCAAAATGCGTATCATTGGTAACATAATTAATTTTGTGTGCTATGAGAATTAAATATATGCATAATATAAAATTATGACATTTTTAAATACTTAAGTGAAAAAGAAGTTGACTTGTTCAAATTGCAAATTAGTCATTAGTCACAACATTAAATAAAATATTTCATTTCATCTTTGAAAATATTGAGTCGACTTTAAGTAATTTCACGTAAAATTTTGTGGCCAAAGTATATAACATGCTATTTAGTTTTCTTAGAACATTTTTCTGATAAAAATTGGCTTAAAATTATGGTACCAGAATATTTTGTTTTAGAATTTTTGTGAAAGTGAATCAAACGCATTAATTGTTATTACAAAAAGTTAGGGATTAAATAATTATAAAATCCTCTTGAAATGACCAGTTATAATTTTAGCAATAAAATCTTTATTCATCCCAAAGTTATGGATAAACGTGGTTTGTTAAGTTAAATTTAATGTTTTTCAAATTTCTTTTATTATTTTGGCCACTTTTCCCTTATTGAAAATAAAATGAAATAATTTTTTTTTACCAAACATATTAATACAATTTTTATTTGTATAATATAACAGTATGAAATATTACATTACATTTTAATTTAAATAATTACTTCTTAAAATTATTGAATAAAATTTCAAATTTTGTAAAAACGAAAGTTATTTAAATGTTTTCAAATTGACGCTTAAGTTATGTAAATTATTTTTAAGTTATGTAAATTATTTTGTTTTACATTTTGATCAAATTAAATGATAATTTTGTCAAATTCAGTCCATTGACGCACAATTTTGTAAATTATCGTCATACTTTAAGTTCTTTATAAATGAATTTGTACATTGATACATTTTTACATTCTAATTCTTTTGCCATCTTTGTATACTAGTTTCTAGTTTGAAAATGTGTTATTCTACTGCCGAATTATAACATTTTTAGATTTAATTAATGTTGAGAATTCTATGTAAAAATTACAAAGAATAAAATTGAGTGGTCATAATTGAAGAAAAAAACTTGCTCCATTTTAAATATTATATTCAAGATTTGAATTTTTGGATTACATTCAACTATTTCTGAAACGTTATAAGTGAACTTTATTTAATTCTACCTTTAAATGGTATAATCATTGCTCAAAAATAAATATTGTACAAAAATAATTAAGTTATTCAATTATGTTGTATATTCATTCTCATTAAGAAATAATGATGTCATAAATTTTAAAATCATATTATTATATTTGTAAAGCATGTTTACTTTTTATCAAAAATATCTATAAATTGTCAGTTATACAATTTTTCATGTGTACAAATTTAGATCAATTATATATATGTATGAAGTTTCCTGTTCTTCTCTTTGGTAGATTCTATATTGTTTGTTATGTCTACTAAACAGAAATAAATGAATGAATCATAAAGATTGATTGACCTTAAAAATGTGTAATACATTATAAATTTATTATAAATGCTATAAAATTTAGGACTTAAATCATATTGCAATTGAAAAATAAAGGAATTTATTAAATGCAATGTATGGAACTGCAAATTTGTTGAAGGATATTAATACCAATAAACATTGGCATTGGTACTGGATATTCTGCTTCCCCTTAGTACTTCATCCCTTGTGTATATACACGTTGCTATGGTACTTCCCTACCAACAGATATCGTAGCAAAAGTGACATAGTTACCGTAGAATCATAAAACAATTTAATGAGCAAAGTGTAAAGTGTGTGCATGTGCGTATGCGTTTCTACTGAGGTGCTTTCAAGCCTATTGCTGACGTCACGCAAATTAGGCCCCGTTGTGGACCAATTAGAAATTTAAACATATCACTTGTCGTGCGTTTGCGTTAGGTTTAGACCTTAACGAATTTCAGTTTCGCTTTGAATACGTGGTGATGTTTTCCAGTTTTATTTTCAACAAGAGACTCATGAGTTAGGAATGTAATATATGTTATTTAATTTTCAATGTATGTGAAATTTTTCTGAATGGGAAAGAGGAGACGATAATGGGTTAAAGCTTAATAGCAATGCTTTTTACATATTGATGAAAAAGATTGTGGTATTCTTAAATTTTACCTTTTCAATTTAATTACGAGAAAAATCTTTTGTTAAAAATTAATACAAGGTATTATTTTCTAGCGACAGGTGAATGTGATCAAAATATGTTCTGTGAATGCTGTGGATAAAAATTTAATATAAATAATGGTTGAGAATTTTTAGAATTTATCTTGTTTTGAGATTCGGGAAAATTGAATTAGTATATATACCTGAGGATATTCATGGAGATGCTTAATATGAGATTTATTTTAATCTCATACCTATTATTATTTCTCTCTTAATAATTTAATGATTTGAAGATAATATATTTTAATTTTTATTATCTAAGAAAAAGTTACACGATTGAATGATATATTTTATTATTGTTTATTAACATATGTGTTTATTATTGATTTCTTAAGATTATCTCGGACAGTGGAGACTATTTAAAACAATCTATTTAATTTTTTGGTGGAAAATTACATTCATTGTATGTGGTTTTAGCAGAACTTAATAGATGTTAGTTATCAACACATACAGTAAATAAAACAAAAGACAAATGTAAGCGTAACAAAAAGCAATTATTTCCAGTTTTAATTAAATACTGCTTTCCTATAATAACTTTATTTTTAAGAGTTTTTGAAAGCTACTGTTTCAGTAAATACAATTTGCAGTTATGCCTAATTTCATCGGGCTTTAAGCAGAATTTCATAATTTTGGAAACACCTGGCTGCATCATTTTTATTTATGGGTAAAATCTACAATCTAAGAAATTAAACACTGTAATTTTTTGAGAGAGTGGAAAGTAATATTCAAACCTCGCACCAGAACAATAAAATAAATACCTGATTGCTCAGAATAATGCAGATTGCCATTTAGCAAGCTTTTTGATTATTAAGCATTGGCTCCAGGTAATCCTAAATTAATATTTATAAAAAAAATACGAGCCCTTTCATTTGTAAATACTAAATGAAGTACCTGTTGAAATATTTTAAATATGTAGTAATGAAGAAATTTAATTTAGAACATATATTTTAACAAAACATATTTAAATGAATAAGATATAAATAAAATAGCATTTTATAACACGTAAGATGATTTAAAATACAAAACTCTTTAAAAAAATGTCTTGTTTTTTTTCACTAAAATATATTACATTTGAAAAGTGCTTTAAAAAAATAATCAATTAACAAATACTTGATTTATTATACATGATTATCAGAGCTGTTTCCTGTTCAAATATTAATTAAAAATGTTCAAATATTAATTAAAAAATGTTAAAGAAGTATAATTTAATTCATTTATTTAATAATATAATTAAATGAGTAAAACATTATATTATAAGTAAAACATATAACTAAAACTCATAAAAAGAAAATAATTTTCAAAAGTATGATAAATTACTGTGTATTTTTTTAATAAATGAAAAATTTTTTCTAAAATGTATGCTTTATTTCTATTAATTTAATTTTAGTTAATATTAATTAGTTTTTATTATAGAGTTTTAAACATTAATTTTCATTCCAGAAAATTATATTTCGTGTTAAGTACTCAATCTTGGGCCCTGGTTGCGGCTTTTATTTATTAGTATTGAATCTTTTTTAGTTGAATAGATCGAAAAATAGGTGTTAAGTAAAGCATCTCCAAAGAATACTAATGATTCTAACAATGAAAAATGTTTGTAAATAAAATGTTTTGAATTATATACATATATATATTTCTGTAAATACATGAAACACAACTTAGTATGAGTTCATGTCGTATGACAACCGGACTCTATTTCTAGAGATAGATATTCTTGCTGTAGTTTATTTAAAAGTTTTGGATATTTATATGAAGTTTTGTAAACTTCCAACGAAGAGAGTTTCTTTATAAGAATTATTATCTCCAATTAAAGTTTTAAATTACAATATTTTACAAAATTAGTTTCGTGCACGATTAAGGAAAGAATTTAATGAATAAAAGTTTATGTTTAGGATAAGAATGTAATTGTAATTAGAAAGTGATAAATATTACATTATGAATCTAATAATTATTACCTTTGAAAATAATCATATCTTATCAAAATTATTTAAATACATAAAGAAATAAGTCTGTAAAATTCAGATTAGGCACTTAAATATATTTTAGCAGGAATATATAAATTATTTGTTCAAAGCAATAATAAATTTAACATCTGTTGTAACTAATAAGTCTGAGATATTTTGAGAAATTTGCCTTTAAAATTGATCAGAATGTGATTCTTTGTTTCATTTTACGAGATTGTAAATATCTGAAATAACAACAATATTTTTGTGGGTGCCAAAATTAATGTTTGTTCGCCAAATTGTTTCTCAGGGTTCAAATCTCAATATCAGTTTTGCACACATAATTTAGTACAAAAATTTTGAAAGTTCTTACTTTTTTCACTGAGGCAAAATAAAAAGGATAAGTATTTGTGTCGCAAAATAAGAATCAAACGAAATAAGATTTTATTATTCTGTACACGCGAATCTTTTTTTAAGTTAAATGTATACTTCTTTATGAGCATTCATTTATTTAAAGTTAATATTTTATGATGCTATGGAAATTAATAATATAAACAATAGTGTTATCATTAAAATTTATGCCAAAAATTATTAATCATTAGTTTAAAATTATGGTAAAAAAGTATTCCCTCAAATAGGAAGTGAAAATATTTTTGCTATTGATAATTGAGTTATAAGCTCCTAACTTGTTTAAAATGTAAAAAAAAAGAAATGTATGAATTAGTTAAAAATTTCTTTACATTTGATTGAATTTTTAAAAAGTTGCCTCTCAATGAAGTATAAGAGCTTCTTTTGTATTCAAATTTAAGTTATATTAGTATTATTTTAAAATAATATCTGTAAATTTTATGGAATACAAAATTTATGGAATATATAATATCAAAATTATATAAAAATGTCAGTGTAATGAAAAATTAACCAAATTTTTAAAATTTATATTAAATATTTAAAACAACATAATTACAAGTATGAAATTGATATTTTATATATAGTTACGGAACATACTTACTACTATAAATTAAAGAAATACTTAAATTTATGATGAATTAATTTTGTACCACAAAAATAAAAAAGTTTAAAATGTAATATGATTACAAACATTCAACTTTATTGTTTTTATTAAATATCATTTGAAATTAATTTAAATAGTTGATGTATGCAAAAATATTTTTAATTTTAAAACACATATATGTGAAAATCCCATTTAAAGTTGATTAGTTTTTACATTTCAACGCAATTTAATGCATAAAATTATTTGTTATAAGAAAATTTGATTTTATATTTTTCACAAAAAATGTTATCTGGAATAATATAAATGGTTACATAAATAAATATATGGGCAAATTTCTAAACTTTTACACTATACATTTTAATTTTATTTTCGGAATCCATGCCGATTCTAATATATCAAATCTGAATTTGAAAAAATTAATCTAAATAATTTTAGCTGTTAGTGAAATTTTATGTATAATAAATATGAGTTACAATTTCATTTGCAATATTATTGCTTTTTACATGCTTTTTTTTACCACAAAAATATATTCTATTTAATGAATTATGCAGAATTTTAAATTCTGAAGTATTTACTTTTCAAAAAGGACATAATTGTTATTGATCGAATTTTAACCAAACGTTGATTCATTTAATTACTTACAAACCGAAAAAAAACAAACTTAAGACTTTAAAAATGTATTAATGTTAAATATCAAATATTAAAAAAAATATTCTTGTATTTTCTTTCAGCTATTAAGAGCTTTGATATTTTTTAAAACCTACAATATTTGATTTGTTAAGAAAACTTTTTGAAGTATAATCCTCAAAAAATGCATTAAGAAATTAAATTATTATTTAAAAATATATTAAGAAATTTATTTGTTTAACTAAGAAAACAATATTAAAAATTTAACTATATTTACTAAGAAACTAATTTTTTTTACTAAGAATGTAGTTCTGAACAATAAAATATTGAATTCTTAATTGGAAACTATATTTGTAATAAATAATCTGAGTTCTTAAAAATGAAATACATTAAAATATTAACTTCTTTATATTAAAAATCAGATAATTAACTGAGAAATCCCTTAAGAAGTTTAATTCTTACTAAGAAATACATTAAAATCTTAGATTATTAAAAAACATTTTAAAAGTCTTTAATTCAAGGCACATTTGGCATTAATTCATTAATATCGAAAATGTTTGAAATTTATTCATAAAATTATTATTTATTCATTGAACAATTTTACTCTTGATTACTCTCTGAATTATTTGAAATTTTTTACATACATAAATGCTGCACAAAATCTAATTGAAACAGTATAGTTGTTAATATTACTAACTTACTAACTACACAGTAACTGTAGGTTGGTCTAATGGAAATCCTTGATTTTATTATATTATTAGAAAGTGAGAATCGTAGTGTTTGGTGTGTTGAATGAAGGGTTCTGAGAACTGCATATACACTCGTTATTTACTTTCATTTGGAGTTTTTCAAGTGACTTTGTCGTTAACATATCATTTGATAAGTCGTAGTGCTGATTGTGATATGAATTCCCATGGATATACCGTTGTGAATTGCATACACTTTGTTACATACTTAGTTAGAGACTTTCCTGTTAGAAGGCAATTATTGAGTTTTTAAAGATATTTACCATAAGTTGCGTGGTTCCAAAGAGAACTGGTCACGCTAGAGCGTTTATAAATAAACTGTATTTCCAGTGTGAGCTCTTGTGTCATGATGTGTGTGAAGTATTTTTTAAAAATAAACGCATATGTTTGATAGAATTCGACAAACAGGAGTGCTGTATTATTTAATGTGTTGACATACCTCAATTTTGCAAATACTGAAAACGTGCCTATTTTATGAGATATTTTCATTATTTAAAAAAAGGGTATTTTTTTCATAAGTCATTATTCTTAAACAGTGAACATTATTTTGCAAGTATTTAAGGGAAATATTTTTTTGCAAATACATTTTGTTATAATTTTATACTCTGAATATGAAAAAGATATTTGTTCTATATACTTAAATTGTGTTCATCATTACTTATGATTTTATGTCCTAAGTATCATTAAATATGAATATGTTGGAAAATACTTAGCATTTAAAGTGTACAGATAACATAGTAGAAATTAGCATTGTTCAGATATGCTTTAAATGATGATTTATGTGAATATATGCAACTAAAATTCATTTTTACCATATTCATTACGCTTTTGTATGTACCAAAGTAAAAGTATTTTAAGAAAAGAATTTGCAATTTTTTGAATTTTAAAATTACTTTTATTTATTGTATGAATTTATAAAATATGTATTTTTTTCAGATTAAAACTAAATATTTCAGATATATTCAAAGAAGAATTAAATATTAATATTTTATATGAGAATTCATGTGGCATTATCTTAGCATCATGGTAGATAATAATTAGGGATTTCTTAATTGTAATGTTAGTGTATTATTAGCCTAATTTAAGGAAGCAAAACATTTCATTTTGTGCTATGCTATTGAAAGATAATTAATATATTATTTAAATGTATATTTAAATGCGAATTGACATGGAGGTTTAATTGGAACCCTTGTTTTTATTGAATCATTACTGTATGGAAAGCATATTATTTCGTTTTGAATTTTATATATATATATATATATATATATATATATATATATATATATATATATATATATATATATATATATATATATATATATATATATATATATATATAATGCTTTTCCAACTTTATGCCTTCGTGAAAATAAAATGGATGCTAATAAAAAATATTTGCTTATTTGACAGCCTAATATTTTCCTAATTTTGCTAATATTACATTAGCCAAAACATAAACTATAAAAATATGACGCAATTTAAACACCATTACATAGTGCTTTTGTAAATTATATTTATAAATTAAATATCATGCTTTTTTGCAGAAATAAATACTATTTATCTGTATAAAGTGTTATTGTATTGATTAATATTTGAACAAAGTAACATTGTAATTCCATATAATTTGTCTGTACAAAGTTTAAATCATTGATTAATAATATAACTGCCGGGAGACATTTTGTTTTTACACAAAAGAAGCATTTTTAGTTGAAAATGACAAGGTATATTTCAGAACGAAATTTATTGAAATGAAAATTCTTATTTATAAATGTTAATTATTTCTGGTAAAAATATTGTTTTGTCGAATTCTATCAAAGATCCCTTAAAAACTTAACACTGAAAAATTTCGATGAACGAAACTACAGAATATATTTCTGCACCTGTCAGAGAAAATTCCCGTATTAAACACTTTAAATACGAAGTAATTGTTGCACTTTTCTTAAAAGAATTTTCTATTTTAACTCAGAAGTGAATTATGATTCTGATTGTTCGTTCATCAATCTAGATTACGCATGCGTAAAATTGTAAGATTTTGAGCAATTCTAATTTTCTCAATTCCAGTATAAAAAATCTATCCATTCAATGTCTTAAATGAAAGTAATGCAGAAAATCTTGTCTTATTGTCTTTAACTACACTGAAACGCTAAAAAGATATAAGATTTATAATGTAATTTAAATTTAGAAAAATCAAAAAAAAAAAAAAATGCTCCATTGAAGAATGAATGAATTAGAAAAAAATGAATCTCTAACACTACTGGACTTGTGAAAATTGGTGTTGCAATTACGATGATTGGTGATACATTTGGTAATCATGGTCAAAGAATTTATTGTTTGATAATTTTTTAACACACATCTCGCATTTCCTTAGAGAATGTGTGTCCCACTCCTCTATAATGGTGAGGAGTGCTTGGTTACATACAGTCATTTTGATGTTTTGTTAGATGATAATCGATGTAACAAACACAATGTAAGCGATCTCCAGTTTATATTATCCAGAATATGATTGTAAGATATTGTTCTATTAAAAGATAAAGACTTGTTGACTTCTTTTTAAATTATTTCGATTTAAATTTTACATAAACATGAAATATGCACTCACATGCACAGACAACACAAAAGAAATTTGAGTTTTATGAAATTTATACTTCATGAAATACATTATACTTTTTTACTGTTTGATCAATAAATAAAAACTTGGTTGAATTCCTTTCTAAATTAATACTGCGTAAAATAAAATATATTCATATATTAAAAAATCATACATTTAAGAATCCTGACTGACTTTTACATTTCACAAAATCTATTATTTTTATTTAATGTCATACTACAAAATTTACGAGAAATTTGCTAACTTTCTTTCTAAATTATTTTCATGCTAAAATTTATACAAACAAGAGAACTTACGTAGACCTATATAAACTACATATACTAAGAAATCTATGATGATTTCATTTATATTTTATAGCACTCAGGATTTTTGCTGATTGCTCTATTAAAAAATAAAGAATCGTTCATTGTCTTTCCAAAATTTTGAATACAAAATTTGCATTAACACAAAAGTACGTCACATATGTATAGACTACATACAAATATAAATCTTAATTATTTTTTGTTATTCTGTTAAAAATGAAAGATTGGCTTACTGAGATTACATTTATTGAATATTTTTCCTTAATTATTTAAATGTAAAATTATCATAAACACAAAACATAAATATAAATGCTTTATGTACACAAGAATATACAATAATATTTTCTTTAAAAACTAATACTTCACATATTTGATTACAATTTATTAGTAAAACAGTAGAATACAAATAAGAACCGAATGTCATTCATATATTTTTATGATTACAATAAATGGGATTTGTATATTTTAATTACTCAAACAGATTTAAGAATAAAAATGTTACAAAATAAACATTTTCTGAAATATTCATAATAAAATAATTTTAGCTATTATATATATGGAAGAATATATTTTCCTGCTTTGAGGTATAAATATAGGCATAATTTGGTACAGAAATTCATTAAGAGACTAACATATTCAAACAAACTAGCATGTGTATCATGTGTATTCATTATTAATCTTTCAATTAGCATTCTACATAAGCTAAACTATAAATTAATCAATCATAATGTATGGTAAAAATCAAAAATTAGTGATACTTAAACCTAAATAAAGAAAATAAATCATGCACAATATGTTATTAATTTTTAATGCCATGGAAGACTTAATATTTGTTTCTTGAAACCATATTTATTTTTATTCATTTAAATATATTTTTTATATTTATTAAAAATTTCATTGAATGAATTACGATTTTAAAGCTTATTTAAAGCTTATTTTAAATCTTAAGATTTTTTATTTAAATAAAAAATTAGGTTGAGATTTCTCTCTATATATGATTTGTTATTTTTATTATTAAAAAAATTTAAGAGGTAAAAATTAATATAAGTTTTAATTTATTATAATTTTCCAGGAAGTTTATTTCATTAATTTTCTGATATTATTGAAAATTTCTGAATTATTTTTATGCTTCTGATAATAAGCAAATACATCATTAGTAAAAATGATGTTTTATAAATAAATATAAAAGTCTTTCTTTTCATGCTAATATTAAATTAAAATCTGTAAGGACATACAAATATTAATAATTAAGAAACACTTTTCAAATTATGTGAGAAGATTATGCGAATAAACAATTTAAAATCTACTAAACTTCAAAAATTAAACTAATTTGGCTGATAGACATTGTCTGAAATTAAATAAGGTAAATAAAATGTGTTATGAATTCGAACAATCTGAAATAGTGATTTGTATAAATATTTTGTCTTTATTCAATATTTAAACTGTTTTAAAATCATTGAAAATATCTTATTATAAGGATTTCATAGATAAATCATATAAAATAATCTTAGTTTTCTAAGATTTTTTTAATATTTATCAAAACTATGAAATCAATTTAAAAACTCCAATTTTTTTATTTCTAGGTATAGAAATCATTTATGTCAAAAATAATTTTTTGATAATGTAAGAAAATTTTTGAAAAATAATTATTCATTATAATGTTTAAGAAATTTAATTAGAAAGTGACTTGATCTCTGAAATTATAAAAAAAGTTACTTTCATTACTTTCAAATATAGCAGTTTTGATTAATATAGATTCGATATTTTTCTGTTTGTCTGAACTTTATTATCTAAGACAAAAATGTTGCTGTGATGTGAAATCTTAAACTGTCTATTACATGTGCATTTAAGGTTTTCCAAGAAAAAAGAGATTTTTAGAATAAATGAAGCTTTTATGAGAGAAAATCCTCATTCTCTCTCTCTCTCTAAAAACAGTGTTAATTTATGAAAATTAAATATTAATATAGCTAATTAATTAAATTTCATAAATTATAAGCAATATGTAATTAAAAATATCTCATACAGACATCAATATAATTGAGTTAAAAAATTTTTATATATTATACATATTGAGTTAAAAAAATTTTGATTAAAATAAAATTGGACTAAAAATTTAGAGTATCAGTAACGGAAATTAATTTAATGAATAAGGACTAACAGCAACGTTATTTCGTGAATATAATATTTTGTAATTATTAAATTCTCAATCTTTGGAAATCATTTTTCTTTATTATTTGGCAACATACTTCTATGCGTAAGTTATTTTGAAAAAATAATATTTTATTTAATACTTTTTTTTATCTAAACTATCATCCCAAAATATGAAATGCTTTTTATTTCCTGAAACCAAAATAGTGTGTGAGAATTTATATTAACCACAGTTATAGTGTTATTACTATGATTATATTTTAATTTCACTATTTTCAATTTACAGCATTTGTAGAACACAGAATGTTCTTTTGAAATCCATTATCCTTTCTCACTCCTTAACTCAACAAATATATTCGTAAAATTTCAAATGTATCGAATTCTTATACGGTAAATGTAGAAGCAATCTTCAACCTCACGTTCAAAATGAGAAAAAAATCAGTAGTTTCTTTTGTTTCAATAGCATCAACATTAAGCATGTAAATTTAATAGATAATTTATATATTTTTTCCGAGGCTGTCTTTATGCTTCGACATCTTCAACAAAACATTCATAGATTCTTACGCTTCAGTATTAAAAATAGTAAGCATAAAATAAAATTTCATTTTTAATTTATACTTTTTTAAATGGGGCTACCTGTTTGCATTAACAACAAATTCATTGGCATTTTTTTCACATCAATAACACAAATATTTGTTGACACTGAATAAGATAATGTAGTAGATGGTCTATACGTTATTTAATGAAATTATCTATGTACTTTAACAGAAATTTCGACAATAAGATTGAATATAAAACTTGTTTTCTTTCCGCTTCAACAACAAAAATATTCATAAAGTGATAAATTTGATTAAATATGCGAAATTAACTAAAATTCAGTAATTTCTTAAGAAAAGACTAGCAACAGTGAAATGATCTCCGAAATTTCAAGGAATTATGACAAAAAGTCACTAATAAAATATTAGTACCAAAATTTAGTATTGAAGGATGCTTTTAACGAATGAAAAAACAGCATATTTTCATGCACATTTTCTTTTTTCTAATATCCTAAGGTGTGGTTATAAGCATTCACTTAAAATTAGGTTGAAATACCACTTCTGGAAATTTGATTGCTCTATATAACACACTTGGATTGTTATAAGTACTTTCTTATTCTTTCATATACCAATTGAATCTTTATCTTTTCATCTTATTTTTAGCCATGGTGTCTTTCAAGTGTCAAGAATTGAAAAGTATCTTTCAAGTTAATTTTCATGATGGTGTCCAAATGTTTCAGAACAGTTAACACATTTCTTGTTAAAACATGTTATCTAAATTTCCATTTGTAAAAATGACAAATAGAAAGAGGCTGTTAGTCTTATCCTTGCTTTGTCAGGTAACAAATCTGGATATCATAATCAAAGAAAATCCATGCATAATTTGTTTATTTATTTTGTTACATCAATGTCATCCAACATTAGCTTATTTTCCTTATACCTGACAGTTGTCGAGACCAAAAAACTTCTAATAGAGGTGCAGTAGAAATTGCTATTCAATATGTTATATCCATTTGATTTCATTCAGATGAGCTTCTATAAAGTAGTTAATCCTTTATATGCTTATACAATTGTGTAGTGTGATAGTATAAGACATCAAAGTGTAAATTTATATACTTGAAGGTTTTTAATAAAATGCTAAATTTGAAAAAGTATAAAGAATATAATGGGTTAGCCCATTATTCAATGATATCAAATTTATATTTTCAAAAATTTTTCAGTTATGAGGGTATTTTAAAGATTTTACTGTAATAATAAATGAATATTCATATCAAGAACGGTTTATCAAATCTAACAATCCATTCTTGAAAATAGTTTTTATTTTCAAATCTAAATAGATTATTTATAAATTTATCAGATGTGCCTAGGAATTCTTTCTGTTCGATTAGTTGATTCGGAGAGATACATTTTGTATTTCAGTATTATAAAACATATTGCTGGTAATTTAAAATTGAGTTTCGACCTTTATATGAGAATTACGAGAATGTACATGGCCTTATTATTAGTATAAGTAAGTGAATAATATTTTAAATGATAAGAAAGCTTGTCTACAGAACTCCGCTTTACAATTATGATTGTAAGATACGTTATTGTTCTAAACTTAAAAGTAGGCTGTAATTTGAAATGTAGGGAAAAATTTGACATCCAGTAAAATTAGAGACTAATTCTGATGCAGAAAATAGATTGACGGTCAGTTATACATTAATGACTAATATATTTTATTAAGTAATCTTTGCAATAATTAGCTAAGATCATACGTTATCAACTGATAGAATACTATCATATATCATCTTAATTGATAAATAAAGATAAATTATAATACAAAGAGTATCATATTGTTGTTAAATATGTTGTGATTATATTGTTGAGAAAATAGCTTTTAAAAGCTGTGGAACTAGAAGTAAAGAAATACACAAAATACAGGTCCTCCTTGACTTATGTATAGCTTGCAGCTTCAAACTAAATTAGGTTTGATAAAAAATAAAAACAAGGTGTAGTTAACGATTTTTCAGGAGTAGAATGATGCTCATCATGCTCATCATTTGATAAAAAAAATGCAAGCAT
This sequence comes from Latrodectus hesperus, assembly GCA_037975125.1. Taxonomy (NCBI): domain Eukaryota; kingdom Metazoa; phylum Arthropoda; class Arachnida; order Araneae; family Theridiidae; genus Latrodectus; species Latrodectus hesperus. The sequence continues at coordinate 36,741,841 of CM075862.1, forward strand.
TAATATTATACGAAGTATATATTATATATATATTAAAATTGAAAATGTAAAAGGATCTAATCTATATTCTTTATAAAAATGACCCACTTTGCGTATTTTTCCTACGAACCACAACTAAATATCATATGTCATATAAATAATTTAATTTACTTATGATCTTGTATGATCTGCATAGTTTTCGAATATTAGCAGAAAAATTTGATTTGCTGATTTATGTGAACAAGTTAAGTTTTCTTATTAATTTAGAGCATCTGCTTTATGCAAGATTCCAACAGAAGTGGCGCAATCTTTTCATATGTTTAGCAAATATTACTGAAATTCATCTTTCTATCGACTTGATTACACGTTTTTCTTATTTTTCCCACTGGGTACAAGTGTATATGATACAAGTTGGTGTGAGAGAGAGTTAGAGCCTTTAATTAGCAAGCATTTTTCTTTCATCAGTATCATAATAGAGGACTCAATTTATTAATTTTGATTGACATTTACTGAAAAGGTTATTATTAAAATATTTGTCTTATAGCTCATCACTGATCATTTTCATAATTTTGCTTATTTATAAAGTATTTTTAATTTGAAATTCTTACATAAAAAGAAATTTTATAATTTCGAAATAGAAGTATTAGTAATAAGAGTATAACATTATAGACGATAATAGTAGTATACATTGATGAAAAAAATTTAAGAGAAAGACTGTTTAAAAAAAAATAACGCATCTATGCAAATATCATGCATTATGCACTGGATACCTGTACACGTGAGAATCGAGGGTGATAAAACAACTGGTGAACTGGGTAAAGAAGTAAGAGACTAACAACATCTCAAAATATCATGCTATACTCGGTGAATCAAAAGCTATTACTTTATACCGACTTAAAGAGAAAAACCATTAAGAAATAAGCGATCAACAGATATGCTTGAATATTCCAACGGAAAAACCACAAAAACAATTACACTATTCAGAACAGGTCATTTTGTTGGCATGAAAATAAATGTAGATAATACATGAACATATGTAAAATAAATAAATTTTTCTAAGGAAGAAGTCTCTCCAAGCCATATTTTCAATTGTCCTGCAAAATTAGCAGCTCTCCAGAATATCAAAGATTACCCATTTAAAGGTGATCTTTACACAGAGAATATAGTCAAGCTGATTAAAGACATCATTGGTAGCCACGAATCCATTTGTCTTCCTGGACTCGACATCAACCAACCATATGAAAACATAATATCAGGGGACAGAAAATTTTTTAGCAGACACACCCAGTCACTCAGTGTCCTGTGACGATGTAAGGCAGTGGTGATGGAATCAAATTCGTGTGCAGATACCTTTCTTTCTCTTCGAAGCCTAAAACATTATTACGTTCAGAACATTTGTAGCATAATCCAATCCCTATTTGATTAGTTTCTTTGTTTACCCATTGTTTTTATTATTTATCTCCATCTCTTAGACGATGTCACAAGATAGCTGATAGTTTGCAGACTAAAGGTGGGCTAATCCCAGGATTTCTTTTATACGGACATCTGGAGTTCAAAAATGGAAAACACCATAGAGACAAGGACTGTGGTCTGCCAACCTGATCAATGCACAAAAAGAAATCACCACCAGTTGAAGTCCATTATTTGAGATTTTTAGCCAAACGGGGTAAGTCCACGACAGCAACGCAGATATCTTGCAATTTGTATAATGTAACAAGAACATGCTTTCCCAGATAACTGTCACTCAGAGACTTAATGAAGGTGGCCTATACGTCAGGCTTCTTCTAATCTGCATACCTTTGAATTTGAAGCACAAAAACAACCATCTATTATGGGACTGAGAACACCTATCTCAGACGCAGAATGATAAGAAACGGGTTTTCTTAAGTGGTGCATAGCGATTCATGTTTGAACAGTGATTCGAGACGAATTCTTATCTGAAGAGAACGTGGGAGTCTTTATCGATCCTCTAATACTGTCAAAAAAAAAAACACTAAAGTGGAAGAGGCCTGATGGCTTGAGTTGGCATCATGACTTTCATGTGTTCAAAAGCGATTCTCTGATTGGTCAGAGTACAGGTGTGATCTTTCGACAAGACTTGTGATGAGGGACTTTATCCTCTCATCCTACGTGTGACCTTTTAGCTGAGCATATCAGCCGAAGTTTGTCTATATGGACGATAAACTACGTCCACATAGAGCTCAAATGCCTGACGAATGCCAAGAGTCGACGGATATTCAGCGATTGGAGTGCCCTGTGATGTCCTCTGACCTTAATACTATCTAACACGCCTGGAAGCCCTTGGATACTCAATTTCAGTTTGAAGACTAACTTCAACAAATATCAATGAGCTAAAGGGTACCTTAATGCAAGAATGGGTGCGATTGCCACAAGGATTGATAAGGATCATGGTAAACAATATGAAGCGTCAACGCTAGAGAGGTATAGCTATTAGAGGCAGCCGAGCTGGCAGCCGAATGGTTAGCGCTCTTGCCTTCGGTTCAACAGTTCGTGGGTTCGAATCCCACCTTGGGCATGGATGTTTGTAGTGGTTCGGAATCCACTTTAAACCGTAAGTCCCGGTCTAATTAGCCCTCGTGTGCAAAAAATGACCGTTGAGCGACATAGAAACCAAACAAACCTATTAGAGGCAACCACACACCTTATTTTACACGGTTTTTTGTTTATTTCAATTTTTCCTGTTCACTTTCTGACTGGCAAGATATCGGTTAGTTGTTATATTAAACAAACAACCAGTTTCCTTATTTAGGGTCCATGTTGGGGACATTTTTATTTCCCCAAATATTGTTTTTATATCCTATGATATTCTAGTAAAGTTTGGCTTTATTTATTTTGTTAGTTTTTTTATTACTAAATAAACCATTTGTCATTTCAGTTGCTTTCATCAGTGTATATGACACTATAAAAATAAATAAGTTTTAATATGAGAATAAATATTTACTTTCTATTATTTAAAGTCTCACATTGTTTTATAATATGTGTACACATATTGATAGCTATGGTTATTATCACACATCGTATTCATCTCCTTAGTAATTTACTATTGAAAAAGTTAAGTAATGTCTTGTTACAGATCTATTATACTATGGAGTAAGAAGGACTTTAGGTCTGTTATTTTCATTTTTGCGTTTGATCATTCCTGGGTTTACCATGATGGTAAATAATCATTGAAATTATTAATTTTTTAAATACTCATTACACTATTGTTGTTCTGGATTTCAAAGAAACTTTCAAAACCTTATGCCCCATACATCTATCGCAAACTTACATTCCATGTTCAAGGTTGCAAACTCCTATTCATGTAGTCATGATCAAGACAGAAACATTTTTCATGAATCATCTAAACAGAAATGAAATTCTGATTAATGTAATATCTATTTATACTGAAGTTTAAAATTGTTTATCTGTGCATTACTGAATGATGTGAAGATCCCATTCTCTTTCAATTAATGCATTTTTAATTAATGTGTATTTTCTTTTAAAAAAATTGCTGTTCAAAAGTTCTTGAATGTTGAACTTTTCTAAATATTCAGATATTTTATTATCATTTTCTCAAAATTGTTCCAAGTAAAATATAAAGCCAATAAAATTGGATGGTGAATAAAAATTCGCCAACATTCTTATTGACAATTGTCGTTTACTAAAGCTTTTTTCTATAAATAGCTCCATAAAAGTAGATAAAGAAACGTATTATAGTCTTAAAAAAAGAAAAAAATTGAAGAGCTGACAGTACATTTCATTGCTTCCACGTGAAACTTTAACAAATTACATTCAGATGGTAAGTTCTTTGATATAAACATATGCTCACAAAACTATTTCATATAACTCGAAGAATATTTCTCAATGTATATCTCCCCAGATGAATCATACGTTTTTATATTTCAAGAGAAATGGTAATACTTTTGCTTTACCAGAAACATCAACTAAAGAAGACTTGTATTTTGTCTGCTACTATACTTTTTCTTTATATTACAATACAGTTTGAGATACTTAATTTATCTGAATATTATTTTATTTATAAGATAATATATTTTAAAAGTAAGTAATAAATATTTTGTAGCATATTAATATAATAATTACATATGAAACTATTATTTTATTTGAAAATGATATTTAACTTTACTGTGATGTAAATTATCTAACAAAATAAGCTTACAACTTATAAGATATTGTTTTGGTAAATACCATTGAATTATGATTAAACCATTTTCTTATATGCAGTTTTGGCCGATATTTTCAAATAAAATAATCTTAAAATTACAGCAGTATAAATATTGCTTTTAAATTCCAAAAAAAATTGAAAAGAAAATCATAAAATTAAGATTTTTAGTTTGCTTCATGTAAAATTAAAGTAAGTTTTTTTCGAAACGTTACGTAATCTTAATTTTTATACTATCCAATTGCTTTTATTTAAAAATACTATATTTGAGATAGTATCATAACTTTTAAAATATTTTATTTCCAGATAAGTAATTTTAAATGTTCTCCATTTAGTAAGTTACTTAAATGATTAATTTAATTGTTTAAAATGCAGATTAACGAAACAAATTTTAAATCTTCATTGTGATTTAAAATTCTTATTCGATATTATTCTATAAGTAATTGTAAACATATTATTAGAACTATAAGTAATTTAAATGACACTTTTGATTTACTCCTTCATTCTTTTGACTTCTTATTTATTTCTTTGTCTTACTTATTTATTCTCTGTACTTTTCTTTTGACTTACTATTTTAAAATAAAGAATTGGATAGATTTATATCTATAGAAATCATTACTTCAAAAACATCAAAATAATTATTTATTAGTAATTTCTAATATTTTTCTAATAAAATTTTTAATTAAAAATATTTACTGATTCATATTAATAACATGTAATATGATATGTGGTCATTCATTAATGAATTTACACAAAATAATAGCAGTGCAATTAGATTTAATAATATTGTGATCACGTAAATGTGGCAATATTGTCGTTAATTTTCCCATAAAGACTAATTTAATAAATCAAACTACAAAGAATTTGAACTCCTCGAAGCGAAAGATACAGCACAGTTATCAATTATTCAATATAATTACATCTATAAATTGCTTAAAGAGATATTTTATTTGGACTTTGATTGTGGATTTTTTCTCTTACCTTCTTTAGAATCCTCTTTAATTAAAATTTGTCCATGCTTTGTATCAAAAATTGGGAATATATTGATGTCTGTATGAGATATTTTTAATTATATATTGCTCATAATTTATGAAATTTAATTAATTATATATTAATATTTACTTTTCATAAATTAACACTGTTTTTAGAGAGAGAGAGAGAATGAGGATTTTCTCTGATAAAAGCTTCATTTATTCTAAAAATCTCTTTTTTCTTGGAATACCTTAAATGCATATGTAATAGACAGTTTAAGATTTCACATCACAGCAACATTTTTGTCTTAGATAATAAAGTTCAGACAAACAGAAAAATATCGAATTTATATTAATCAAAACTGCTATATTTGAAAGTAATGAAAGTAGTAAAATGATATTTACTGGACAAATTGAAAATAGTTGCATAGATACTGAGAAATGTCTCTTGCTGAATCAACACTCAGATGTATAAGTGCTATTATTACTTCAAGAAGTATTTCTTTAATAAAAGTATTTCTTCAAAAAATATTTCTTCTGGGTTCCAGAAGAATAACTTCTTGAAGTAATAATAGAACTTATACACCTGAGTGTGGAGTCAACAAGATATTGAAGGATATGTATTCATACATTACATGATGTCGTCAATCTTATTGATAGCAGTGACTGACGAATTAGAGACGAGTATACCTCTTAGTAACTATGGAATAGACAAACTCTTTGTTGGTGACAGAGCTAGAACATTTGCCTGCATTTAAATTTTATGGAAATGTTGAAAATTAAATTATTTGTGGCATAGATGCTGTATAATCCAGGATGCCAAATTCAGAATTGTTTTGGAGACGAAGAAATGTTGCCAAGATGTCGTATTATGACGTGTCACAGTCACGTAAATACTATGGTTGCCAAAATAGAATTTTCTACAAATTCTTATAGGTATTCATCTGTATGACGTAATAAAAACCGTGTTGCCAGATGAACAAGAAAATCCAATAAAAAAATCGCCAAGCTTAGAACTTGGCACCCTGAGTTATACTACATCTGTGCCTTATTTTTATATCATAGAATATTCTTTCTGCGTAGTAAGTTTCAACTACAAAGGGGAACGGCCTATTTGCAATGGCAGTTTTAAGGTACATTAGTGAATTTGAAGATTATGAATTCAGTTTTCTATGTTACTAGTGAGTTACAAACATAATTTGCAAAACTAGAAACTTAAATTATGAAAGTTGTTAAGGTAACTCGAAATATTTTAATAATTTGTCTTCTTAATCTAAATTCAATGCAGATATTTGTTGGACAAGATTACTGTCAATTTATAGATATTTTCATCACAATTTAATACTTGCCGTTTATAATTCTGAGTGAAATTTGCTCATATTCATCTTTCATTAGTGTTCAATATTTGAATATGAAATCAAACTTGAAAAGTATTTTGTATTTAGTAATGAAATTTTTAAGAATACTAATCATTAAGAAAAATAAATTCCCTGTAACGGAAAAAGTATTTAATTTAATTGAACTGAAATTTTTCAAATGGAATAATTTTATTTAATTTATTATGAAAGAGACATTTTTTTATGTGCAAGTATATTTTTATTTAATCAAATTTATTCTTTTTTTAAATGTTTTATATATTTTTACAGTTTTATATATATATATATATATATATATATATATATATATATATATATATATATATATATATATATATATATATATATATATATATATATATATATATATATATATATATATATATATATATATATATATATATATATATATATATATATATATATATATATATATATATGTATGTCTTTGTGTGTGTGTATATACACTATACACTTTTTGAATTAAAAAAAATTATTTCCTGATAAAAATTATATTTTTACATGTTCTTCTGAGTAAAATGAATTTTAGTCTTCATAGAAACTTGATCTCATTGAATAATAGTTTATATAGTTACCAGAAAACTTTGACAGTAAAGTTTGTAATTTATGTGGACATTTTTTAAGCATTTTACTACAGTTTTATAAAATGAAGTAGATTTTCTTGAGTAAACTGTTTGTGTCACTATTTTTATTAAGTATGTTTAAGAAGGTCTTACTACAAAAAATTGCAAAAATTTTGCAATTAATGAATAAATTACTTTCTAAACCAGCACTATAAACTCGGTGTTGAACCGATACTAGAATCCAAGCCAATCTTTTTATAAGAAGATATTGCAGCTGTCTCTACACTGAAAGAGGTCATTGTCCATGAAATATATATTTTAATATTTTATAAATTATATGTCAACAATAATGACAATTTTAAAAATTCAATAACCTTAAATCATTACTTTTTTGTGGCATGTGATTTTTGACATGACATGTGATTTGACATGTGATTGTGACATCTTCAAGCTTATGTAGTATTTAATTCTACGAAATTTTCAAAAATTCTGATCTAAACTTTAGCCACATTTGAACAATGGTAGATGATTATTGCCTTTCTGAATAGTACATGAGACTTGGTGAGCGTTTAGTGGGTAGTTTCCAAGTTTCCTATATTGAGTCAGTAACTGTCTATTAAAAACTTTCCTTGCAGATATTGTTACATGGAGATGTTAAAGAGCTTTTGAACAGCATTCAGCCGTAAGATTAGGCAATACGCAGTGTCAAACTTACTATGAAATCTCACTTTCATCTTGAAGTTTGATCACATTTTTTGAAGTTAAATATCTTCCATTCACACTCAGACTTTACTTAACAATTGCAGATGAGTGTTGCTCTTAGGATTTCAATGTGAACATTTTTCGGAATGTATGCTTGGGGTTTTCTCAGTTTTATCCTTTGCACTTTATGAATATGTCCTGAAAGTCTTCCAGGAAGGAAATGATGCATTGTTAATAGTTTAAAGCCTTACAACAATCTTCAGCTCTTAAACAATCTACTATGCATTGACAAATTTATATCAAAAGATTTTCAGCAATTAAACTTGAGTCCAATGGAGTCAAATTTGCTGCTGAAAAATTCCAAAGTTCTATTCTTGTCATTTGCATGGTTGTTTGTAAGGTATTTCAAAATACGCATAGAACCATAGATTCTATTGTCATAAGGTCTCATGTGCAAAAACTGTGTACAAAGAAAAAAATATTCAATTTGAACTCTATGTACTCCAAATGTTTATTAGATATAGTTTTAGTCTTCAAACATATGTTTAACTGTGTCATATGTTGAAATGGTTTTGGTTTAATTAGAAAAATCAAAATTTTAGTATGAATTTCCAGTATTCTATTCAAGAACGGTAATTTCTGTATTTTGTGTTTGCCTGCCTGGAATATTTTCGTTTTCATAAAAATTTAAGAACTTGAAGGAGTGTAAAATGTTGTTGAATATGTTATATCCACTGTGCATTATTAATCTGTTAAATAAAAAAATATTATCTAAATGATTTGATGTGTAAATAAAAAGTAACAAGAGAATATATGTATCTTATTATTTATTTAAAAGAATTAAAAATATAACTACCTCAGAAAATATGGAAATATTTTAAGTGATTATCTTATTTGGTATGTTCAAATTTTCTTGTACCAAAGTTTAATTCTTTGTTAAAATTAGATTATATACTTCTTTCAGTACTGTAAAGAAAAAAATAGAATATATTATTGGTAATCATTATATATAAATGTATACTTGTATCAATTTTTAGTAAACTATATTTATACACAGTTATTTGTTTTAAAAATAAGTTATTGTTTTATAAGTACTAAAATTCTTTGTTTTAAAAATAAGTACACCTTATGAAATATTCAACAACACAAATTATGCTGTAAACTATAATTTTTAAATAAATTAAAACGTATGGGATACTTTAGTATTTGAAACAATTATTTTAAGAATTATAAAAAAAGTCTTTCTGGGGTTTTATTATTTAAAATAAATTTTATTTCTGAGCAAAATACTCATTTTGTTGAAAAAAATATTTTTGCTACTGTATAAAATTATGGTAGAATCATATAAAGTAATTATTTAAAACATTTTTTGCTTTTGGATTCGCGGCTTTTGAAAAAGTCTGACTTTTCAATTCATTTTTTCAAAAATAAATACTATTAATCATTTCTTATTTATTGTATTTAGAAATACTTGATTTATTTTATTTACCTGATATATTCTTAAAATAGATGCAAATTATTTTTAGTCTTCATCAAACATTATTCTTCCTTTATATGTTTAACAATGAAACTTGGGAATTTTATTTAGTTTGTCTCCGGTTTTTATGTAAAGGAATTCCACTAAATTTTCATGAAAAAAATAAAAGAAATTGTCAATCTATTTTTGTGTGCCAATTTGTAATTAGAAGTAAGATTTTTGTTGATTGCTGTTAGACGTAAGTTTTCTTGTTAATGCAGTTTTACTAATATTTTTATTGTAAAAATAAATATATCTTATATTTTTCAACTTTAAATTGATTTTCAGTATTAAAATTATAAAAATTGACTTACTGTTTATTTTAACAAAAGGTTCTGCTGAGAGGTTCCAGTGAATAAATTTATTAGAAAATTTGAATGTATGTTCATATTTGTTAGAGATGCTTATAATATAATAAAAAAAACAAACTTATAGTTTCTTTATTTTATATCAGATATCTGAATCTCCTAAATAGTAAAAGAACACTAAATAACTTAAAAATATGTTTGTTGCTGTTATGTAAGTCCAACTTTCAAGGATTTCCACATTTTATCACGATATGGTAGATATTAGAACTCGCTATTTTCCATTACAAGAGCGAAAGCCCTAATCAACTAGGACATTACGGCCTTATTGAAACGACGTTTACTACAGGCAGATTTGACATCCAATAATCACGCGTTTTGCACAATTGTTAATTATTTATGCTTTTGTATTTATATGTACATTAACACTATCATTATATAAAATTGAGGAATGATGTAAATGAAAAAGTTTACTTAAAGCCGAAAATTCTATTTTTGACTTATAAAGTTTTTTATTGATCCTGGATTCCTTACCTAATTTTAGCAATTTAATTTTCTTTTAAAAAAAGCCATAAAAATAGTTTTTTTTCTAAAATAGTTATTATGGCGTTATTATCATCCAAAATCTAAAAAAACAATAAAAATGAAGACAAGATTTTATGAAAATACAAAAATAACATACTTTGAAATATTGTATTCATATTCGGGAATATTTATCATGATTTCATATCTATTTTGAAATACGGTCGAATTTTATACCCTCGTAGCTATATCAATGACAGTCTTCATTGCATGCAATTTCATAGTCAAAAATTTTTTTGATGACTATGTTATTAGAATTACCATTTCTTGTGAATGCTAATGTAGAAACTACGCTATAATCTTATATTTACACAGCTGGAAAAATGTAGAAGGTCACTAGGTTTTTTTCAAATTAGAGAAAAATTTTGAATTTTTACAAAATCATTTCCTTATAGCACTTTTAAAATCTTATTTACAATCAGAAAACTATATATGTAACATTGATTAAAAACTATTTGCTTATTACAATTAAAAATCAATTCCATTCACATCATACTGTGTGTAAAAAGTAGGACAGTTCTAAATAATGAAAGTAAAAGTCTTGTTAATAAGGAATTCTTCTGTCATTTACTTTAACTACTTCAAAGACTCTATTTGCCATTGAATCATATAAGTCTTGAATTTCGGTTGACAAAAATGCCCGAAACACATTTTAAAGCTTCTCGCAGTTCAATCAAAGATTCATATTGCTTGCTTCTGGCGTAAGCACTCCGAACAGTTACTGACCATATATTTTAAACAAAATTAAGGTCTGTACTTTTAGCAAGCTCTGGTAAAATCCAAACATTATTTGTTTTAAACCAATTTTAATGCCATTGGCCGTGTGAATTGATGATCTATATTGCTGAAATATCTAATTTTCTCCGGCTAGCACAGCGCCATAGAGAAGAAGCTCTGAATTTAAAATTTGAATGTAATCTGTATGTTTCTGTCTTTTACCCAGAAACACTAGATTGGTCTTTCCAACGTAGCCAACTGATATCGAAACCATTAAATTGCCTGTTCCTATCTGTCAGGTAGAATAAGTTTCTTCTTGTGTACCCAGACAATGCCAATAATATTGACAACAGTCTGGGTCATTAAAAATATCTTTGTCCATTGGGAGCTCTAAAACATGTGTTCTTTGACCCACTGCAGCCTGTGCTCATTGTGCCTTTCATTCCATTTAAGATGGTTCTTTCTTTTCTTGAATATGAAAGTATCCAATCGTTTTATGTAGTTGTAAAGGGTTCTTCTGGTTACATGTGTGAAGCCAGATGAGTTTTGTGCTATTCTAATGCTACCATGCATTTTTTAAAGTTCTTTAAAGATTTTTCCTTGATTACGTAGAGTCAATTTTTTAAGTCTGCCAAACTTTGCTTTCCTCTGACTCTTCAGATTTTTCAAGAAGTTGGAAACAGCTTTTGTACTGAAGTGTAGATGCCTTGAAATTTCTCTTATATTTTTGCTCACATCTTTACATGACACAATTTGACCTTTTTGAAATTCACTTAAAGGCTTCTTCTTCTTCCTCTTCTTCTAAGGTTGGGTTTGTATGTCATTGGGCACCTCTGCTTTTATCAGCATTTTGTACCATTAACTCCAAACCCAATGTTTCCTAGTTCCAGTTGCTCGGGTCACCCACTTTATTAATAAAGTCTGATAACCCTTTAATAGAGCTTAGGTGTAACTCTTTAGTATGGATGATGCCTAAAGAAGTTAATCTAGGGAGGGCAAGAACCTCACATTCATAAATGATATGCTCTGCCGTTTCCTCTTGCGTTTGACATTTCCAGCAGATAGGGTCTTGCTGAAACAGTCCCATCTGGTCAGAAAGTCAGTCATGCTAGGGATAGCTTCCTGGCTTTCACCAGAAGATGGTTTGGAGGTCATTTCTACCTCAAGTAAAAGATTCATTACTGCCCCTTTACAAGATTGCCTCTGAGTTCCCTTGTCTTTTTCAGCAAGGTCTACTTCAGAGGCTTCACCTCCAAATGCAGAAAGATTTGTTATTTCTTGTGTCTTTTCAGCCACAAGATAACAATTAATAAGCTCAGGTAATATAAGTCCACCCAGCATTGCCTGAGATACTGGGCAAGGCAAATTACTCTAGAAGTTTGCCAGGCAACTAGAGGCTCCGTTAAGACACCAATACCGCGGTGCCAATTAGCCCTAGGCACGGATCGCATAACACCAGGGTTTACGGGAGCTGGTTCGCGGCCTCTTATTCTATATTCAAGGCTATCCTGTCATTCCTACAGGACGTTCGGCGATCCACCACCTGCCGACGCGCCTAATGGCTAGCTCAAGCCCCAGAGGGGTACGCATACCCCCTGGTTCCAGGTACTTAAAGGCTTACCCCTAGGCATTTTAACTGTACAAAAATTGAGGATTTTTTTCACATTAATCTTTTTAAAGAAAGAAAGTTTAAAAGGGCAATGTTTTCAACATAATAAACTGCTACAGACTATAAAATCAGAATATTTTTACAGGTCACCGTCTACATTTTTCACAGACCAAAAATCCTTAATTACTATTCCATAATATTTTCTTAGTTATAGATGAAACTAATTCACTGAAAATAAAAGAAAAAAATAGTTTAATAAAATATAAAGAAAAATTACATGAATTGCACTAAAATTTAAAGCATATTTTATAAAATGTGAGTTTGAAGCAGTGTAGTAATATTTATTTATATTGAAGCTTTTGACCTTGCCATCGGCCAATTGAAACATCTTCCATTTTCTGAGGATAAGAAATCTCCTACCCTCTTTGTCCAAAGGGCTACTAACACCAGGCCTTTGTTAATTACATTTTGAAATGTTTGGATAACCTTTGGGAAAAATTTATTCTTCCCCCTTTTCCTTTCTTCGACTCCATAAAAGTCAGCAGATTTATGGATCTCGTTTGAATTCGTTAGACGGAGTTGGAGATCAGGTTTAAAAATATTTTACTGTATCATCTTATTTGCATATTACGGAAACTGCAGATTCTAATGCATATTTTTCATAATGGACATACATTATAAAATTCAAATTTTATTTTTCACTTTTTTATTTCTTTATTTCTTGTGCTTTTTTTCATTGTGCTGGTATCTTTTCTTACACAAGTACTTTTTCTTTCATAGGTTATCTCTTTTCTTCTATATAAAAGTACCTTCCATCAATTTTAATTCTATTATATAAACTGAAATAAGCAGATTAATTTTGATATCCTGTTGCTGTATATACTATTTCTGACTTTGTTATTTATTTTATACAATTTATAAGATTTTCCACCTAACAATGTTAATTAAAATAAATCTAAATATTAAAGTAATTACTTTATTTTTGTTCCTTGTTTAATTGGTACGAAAATTAAATTTTTTTTACATTTTAACTTCTTTTAATTCATTACCCAATCGCTTTGATTAAAATAAATAAATTCTTTGTTTATGTTAGTTGTATTGAGAGAAACAATCACTTTTATTCTCCCTCTTTTATACTGAATACAGAGTGCATTACAAATCCAAACTTATAGCAGGTGTCTTTATATATATGTCTGATTCTTTTCTGTTTTATATTTATATTTCCTTTGATCTTACATTAAGAAAGAGTGCATCTGTGTTTGAGATTATGTAAAATATAGAATATACTATTTTGAAGTACATGGAGTTAATCGCGGGATAGAGAAAATTTCCTTAGAATAAAAGTACCAGAAGATTAAAAGACTTATGTAGTACGATTTCTAAAATAAACCAATGCAATACATTTAAAAGTTTGTTTCCCTCTTCAAAAAAGTATACTTTTTAAATTATGAAATGCATTATTTAAAATTGCATTGCCCCAAATTATTCTAACTTATTGTAATTCAAGTGAAATGAATACAGGATTCTAAAAAATACATAAATGGAAAATAGTTTAAATTCACTATGGAATAATTATGATGGTGCATTAAATTATTTTGTTCTATGTTATAAATTATAACAAAATCTATTACATTATTGTCAAAAAAGCTATTTTGATAGGTAAGAACAATAATTTATTGAGAAAAAAATAATATAGAAACAACATCCTTTAAGTAAGCTATCTGATTAAATTAATATATTGTATGAAAAAATATTTGTTTCATGTAGTTCCAATTGTATAAATATTTACCATAATTTTGATTTTATTTTATTCGCACGCTTATGCTAATCAACCGACATTTACATAATTTAATGGAATTATTTTAGCAAAAGGCCTGCAAAATTTACCTTGGATTGAATTTTTGTGTACAAGGGACTAATGCACAGCTTAGTAATTGAATTTATTCGGATGAAATGAAATATTTTGAATATTTTTGATTCGTCCAAATTTTGCTTTACTTTTAACACATTAAAGCTAAATGGATCAGAACCAACGTGCACAGCAGTTTAAAGTAAATCCCAACTATGAGTATTCTATTTTTAATGAAATATCAAAATCATTGATCACTATTATATAATCCTTTAGTATATACTAGAATTAAAGAAATAAAAAGACAATTATAATTTAAATTATACATAATCATTATGCACAAGATTTCAAATGTGAAAAAATTGTTATTACAGTAACTTATTTAACAGTTTTCTTATGGTAAGTAAAATAAATATTTCAGTGTTATTGCTTTGTTACAAAGCAGAGGTAAAAAACTTTTTTTTTGATTTTAATATTAAGATGATGATAATATTACCTTTAGTTTTTTAGAAACAAATGTATATTAAAGATAATTTTCTATATTTGCTTGTAAAACTTTCCCATTTGATAAATTTATTTGAAATGAAAAAAGTTAATTAGTTTCAAGTTAAGCTGATAATATAAGCTCAACGTGTGACACATATATTATTTACCCACATCAGCAAAATTGTTCTAAGTTATTATTAGATCAGGAACTCTTAGAATCCACCTAAAGTAGCATAGTAGGCTTTCTGTTGATTATCCATCATTTTGCTAACTGTTATCTTGATTCTTGTTAAATTATAAAGTTATCTGTTAAAAACGTCGATGTAACCTTAAGATACATTCTTTTAGTTGGTCATCAAGCAGTTGTAGTTGTTTATTTGGAACAATGAATTACTGAACCGATGAATAATTTTTGCTACTTCTTATTTAGTTCCTTTTTATTATTCTTTTATTTTATTTCCAGTTTCCTCTTCCTTTATTGATTTAGTAATAAAAATTATATCTTTTAAATGACCAAAACAACTGTTAAATTCAATTTAAGATCCATTTAAATATAACTAAAATAACAGAGTAGAAGCCTTTATAAATCATAATTTATTTTATTTCCCCCAACCATTTACATATTTATTGAACGTATACTTTATTCTCATAAGTTCAATCTTTCAAAGTTTAAGGTATAAAAATTAGAATGGACAAAATTATGTCAAAAGGTATATAAAATTTACACAAAACTTAAATCACTTTTTTAAAATGCAAGTTATGCACTTGATTGTTTTAGAAATGTAACATTATGTTTAGTTAGTTTTCTTTAAAATTAAAATTATAATTATAAAAACTTTTTATAAAATACAAATTATTTTCCTTCTTTTTAAAAATTTTATGATAAATATTTAAGAATTTTTTAAATTCCCTTAAGTATTCTTTATTGTTAAACCGACATCTGACATATATTTATAACTCTCTGGCAGAAATAGTTTAACTTTACTTTTACCAAGGTTATCTTAATTTTTTAATTCAATCATCTTTGTTTTCAAATCATAGAATTAGTCAAAGATCCTTTACTTCGAGTACAGCAATAATAATAGAATATTGCTTAAAATCCTCATGCTAATCTAAAATGATTTAATTTCCATAAGGTAAAAGGGTATCTTAAAATAAAAATATTCTTAGAGATAATCGTATTTTTCTATGCACCTTAAATATAACTTGAAAATACGATAGTTTGAAGAAATTTTTACTATCACAATCTATTTATATATGTATTTATAATTTGAATTTAAATTAAGTACTTTTCTATATTGTAAAGTGGAATTTTTTTGTCAATAATATTTATTTCGGGAGAAATATATATCTGTTAATTTTGGTAAGTATAAATTACTTGTGTTTAATTGAATTAGCTTATAAAATTTAATAAAACCGTTTTAACTAGAATCCGTTTGAATTTATCAGATAAATTCCTTCTTTAATTATGTCTATTGAAATATTGCTAATTAACGTTATAATATTAACTAAATATTAAACAAGATACAGTTGAAATTACTATTTTGAGGAAATGTATGTTTATTAAAAACTTATACACAATGTATTTCAGGAAGCTAAAATTAGTATTGTATTCAGGAGGCTTGTGTATTGATTTTAAAATTCTGGCTTTTGAAGGATGTGAAATAATTTCACTAAAATCGTTAATGTTATATATTTATAGAACGTTTTGCTAATTAATGAATAAAATAAAAACAATTCTATTGTTGGTTAGTTGGTTAGTCAAAATTATTTCATTACATTATTTCATGTCTCAAGAAAACAATTAATTTCGTTAGTTATACACAAAATATATAACTATTATTAGCGATATTATTTCAATCACCAAAATTGATGTTATATAGTTAGTAAATAATAGTGTCAATAAATAATATTATAAGTAATTATACTTTATACATATAAAAATTAGACTCAATAAAAATAATATAATTACATATTTTTTAAAAAATTTTGCATTGAAAATTATATTAAGTTCAAACAAAATAAAAGTTATTGATTATAGTGAGCAATATATTAATATGAATAATATATATATATATATATGATATATATATATATATATATATATATATATATATATATATATATATATATATATATATATATATATATATATATATATATATATATATTTTATTTCAATATTTTCAATATATAATAATAGAATAAGCTTGAAATATATATATATTATTTCAAGCTTATTCTATTATTATCTTCATTTCATGTTTTCAAGTCAAATTTAAAGATTTTATTTAATAATGTGATTTATCACAACGTTTTTTTTTTTTAAATATGTAATTACTGATTTATAAAAAAATACATAAATACTGTTTGATAAGAAAATATTAAAATCCTCTAGTTAATTTTTCTGAATTAAGTATTATGAACACATTATATATAATTTTTAAATTATTCCTAACTATTACCAACTGAAATATCTTGAATGAGAAACTTCATTCCAAAAATAAATTTTAGACTATTAAATTCTATAAATCTTATAAAAATGATACCGTAGCTGATGGAACTAATTTGACTGGAAGTTGACAATAACCATGAGAAATAATATAATTAAGAAAAATTTGTTAAAATATATATTTCAAGAAGAATTTTTTTTGAATTTTTGTTTTTGTTTAAGAAATTTTGATCTATTTCATTTATGCATTGGTTAAAATCATTCTATAGAATTTAAACAAATTGTTTGCATTATATATTTTAATACAGAGAAAACAAATTTATGACTTCGAAATTTCATGTTATTCAGAGGGAAAACATAGAATTAAATTAATTGATTCAATAATTTAAATAATTGGAAAGGTTTCCTTCATCTTCATTTTGAAAACAGGTAATAGAAAAAATGTGATAGCTTGGAGCTAAGAAAACAAATATAATTTATTGTTTGATTTTCTACAGAGAACTGTTTCTCTAAAGTAAAATACAATCAATGTGATAATTTCTAATGATATGAGAATAACTAGTGCATGTATTTAAAAGATTTCAACCATTCAAAGTTAAATAAACTAAAAAGAAAATATTTTTGTAAATTAAGTGATAAGAAATCATAATAATAAAACCACCACATTATTAAGAATTTCCAATTACTATTAAAATTTTTTGAAACTTACATATGTTATTTAAAAATTTTGATTAAAAATGTTACATTATTTATTTCATATTAGTTTTACTCGCCTATAGGTTTTTTACGCCTATGTAATTAAAAAGAAACTGGGTCGAAAAGTAAGATCTCTGACAAAATAAAAAAACAGGATATGCAGCTATTATTCAAGATATGGTTTGCTATTGTATTTTGCTAGATATAGTTCAGTTTTTCATTTATATCGTATAATCCTGTTTTACATTAGTTTGATAAGTAACTTTTAGTAGATTGTCTTTTTACCGCGTACTTATAAGCTTCTGTCTATTATGTAACTTGTCATCATTTAAATCTAGCTGATTGTTGAATAGGCTCTGTTCTGTTTTTAGTTCAATAGTTCATGAAATTGACTTCCAAATCAGGTGTAATTATGCGAGAGTTATATAAAAACTAACATCATTTAATTTAAAAAATTTAAAACATAATATTTTTTTAAAAAGTATTCCTTAACATTTATAGACCTTTCTCAATTCACTACATAATCCACACACAGTTCAAAATTTAAACATTTATAACAATTATTCCAAATTTCCAGATAATATTTTGCCAACAGTGTTTTATAAATCAAGTGATCACTACAACTTATTCATACACATTCACTATTTTTAAGACATTTACAGAAAAGAAATTCAGTATAAGTAAATACAGAAATTGCTAATTGTCTTTAACGGCATCTTTAAAAGGAATTTTCAAGCTCTCTTTTTTCTTATTTTTCTCTGCCAAGAAAGTAAAACTTTTTTTCAGTTCAGTTTGCTTCTCCATAATATTTTTGAGACAGATGTTAATGTTTCCTTTGTCAGATTTTTTCTGAGTTTTTAAAATTATCGACGGGTTGTTCTTAGAAAGTTCAATTTTTTTTTTTTTTGAAATTTTTCTCTTATTTAATGATTTTGGTCAAAATTTTATCCTATTTAATGATTTCGGTTTCAAACTTTTTTTCTTATTTCAATTGATAAAATATTCGTTTCTGCAACTCTGGCAAATACTCATGAATTTGCTGACATCATGCATTGAGTTGTTTATATGAAACAAAGCCAACTGCAGAACAATAGAGCAAAAATTTTTAAAAGAGCGTTTCACCTTCGATGCTCTAACGTTTGGGAAAAAGATAGAGTCTATCTATAGCTGTATTCTTTTTTACTCACTTTGTAACATAGATGCTGTTAGCAAACCCAGATACGTGACTCTTTTTTGTAATTTTGCTTCTTTTATAAATTAAATGTGTTCGTTTTTAAAACTTTGCGGTAGTTTAGTTTTTTTCCATAACAAACTTATTATCTAGTGGCAGTAGTTTATGGATGTTTTTATAATACTTTGCATAACCAGCCATTGATGAAGTTAAATATTTTCACTGTTTTGGATTATGTAATGAAATGTTGGAATACAGGTAAGCCCATTTTGATATATGCTTTGGTTTTTCAGTTTGAAAATAAATAATTTAGATTTGATATGTAAATTATGAAGTATTTAGTTTCATTTTATTTTACGTGGTGTTTAATGCTAAGCCAATTCGTTCAGATTGTAAGTTTGTAGATGGTGTATTCCATGTTATAAAAGTTAAATTTCTGTATTATATTCGAATTTACAGTATAATATTTTTGTAAGAGAAATATCTTATTATAAAGTTATATTTCATCACTTTTATGTCATTGATGCATTTCAATTCACATATGGGAATATGTTAAAATAACTATGTTTTGTTAGAATAATGTGCAAAATCAAACGTAGAATTATATTCATAATTTTGTAAATGTTTTCCTTTAATATATAATAGATTATGAAAGGAATATACTCCAGAAAAATTTTGATTTTGTTATTTGAAAATGAAAGTATAATTACCAATACGTTTGAATTTATAGAAACTTGAGATTTATTGATGTGTTTAATTGAATATTGTTTCTAATATTTGTATTCATAATTTTTTAAATGTATCTTATTAATATATTTGATATTTAAAATGCATATGTATTTTTATAGATGATGATTTGAAAATACAATTTCTTACGTTGTTATTATTGTTTCATTTCGTTCATAATTAAATTGGAAATTTTATTGATTTGAAATATGAAACTGATTTCTCTTTCAGATGAATAAAGTCTTTTATTTTATATGGTTTCTATTCCATATAAGAATTATGGAGTTTTATATTTTGAAGTAACTGAAAACTCAATAATAATATAATTTCATTTTTGATTTATTACAGTAATGTCTGTATATGAATCTTATTTTATATACTATACATATTCTTGAATTTATGTCTTTGGTTTAATAAGTTAAAATGCTTGTATATAAAATATTAATTAATTTATATAATTTTGAAATTGAAAGTAAAATACCTAATATTTAACTTGTTCTCATTTTTAAAATAATACCTTTTTAATTTATTTACACAATATTGTATTTACAATGTAATCAGCTTTGATTTAAGTTATTTAATGTTATTTATTTGTCTTACACTACAAGTGAAAGATAGATAATGTGAATAGTTATTTACAAAATTTTCCATATTAGTAGGTGTTGTTTGTGTTTTTTATAATTGTATAATATCTGAGATAAAGCATTTGGTAAATAAATGGACCTTTTCAGCATGAAAAAACGATGGTAATTTAACAGAAGTAGCTGAAGAGTTAGGTGAAGTGATTACATACTCTTTTAAAATCCGAGATATCAAATAAGTTATTTTATCTAGTGAACACTTGAATGAAGAAGAAGTAAAATTTATGTTAGAGAGAATAATCATGGAAAGAAGTTAAAGAGAGAGAAAGAAAAATAAACAAAGAAAAAGGAATCAATCATACTAGTAAAATTGGAAAAAAAGGAGAAAATAAGGCGAGAAAAACTAGAAAATGAGGAAAGAATCTGAAGAAAAGAACTAGAAAATGAGGATACAATTCGGTGAGAAGAAATAAAAGAGGAAAGAATCAGAGGAGAACTAGAAAAAAGGAAAGAATTGGACGTGAAACAGGAAAACATATTTTGGAAATGAACCCTAAAGAAATCTCTTCAAATGCTGCAATTTTAAATACAGATTAACAACAAATAAGATTGAACAAGCTCAGAAAATTTAATTAATGCAAATAACTTCAAAATTTGATAAAAAGAAAGATGAGATGAGTTTATATTAAATAAATTTTGAACGTAGAGCAGAAATGGCTCATATTCAGAAAAATGAATGAGTAGTTTATGGTGTAAATTCTTTGACTTCAGAAATACTTAATATATTACCCAGGGAATTATATAGGCTGATTACGAAAAGGAACGCATTTTTAAGCTATTCAATTTAAGTAGTGAAAAAATTAGGCAATATTGTTTCTTAAACATCAGAAAATTCTTGGAAATTATACACTAAGATTGAATAGTTAATTTAAAGAAAGGATTACTGAATTAGGAATAACATCATTTGCAGAACTTAAGAAAGTAATGGTTCGGGTGCCAATAGAAATTAAAGAACATTTTTGGTCGATTGGTTCAAAATTCATTCGTTATTTGATCTTGCAGAGAATATAGATGAATTTCGAAATATAAAAAGATAGTTTTAAGACAAAAGATTTTGACAAATTCTAATGAAATATTCCTGGTTTTCGTCATCAAAATGGAAGTACTAGTGGCTTTACATTAATTAAACATCTCGAAATAATAAAGTTCATGTACTTAAGAGACTATAGAATAGAAATTTCAATTTATCACATAAAAAGGAGTTTAAAAAACCAAATCAACTCCATTTCAACAAACTTATGAGTGTGGCTGTTGTAGCTATTTGTGGCCTCAATGCTATAAAATAACAAAGAACTTATAATCAATAACCTCAAATGAAATTGCTTAAGGTGTATTTAATGAGTTAATTTCTCCTTACATCAGCATCGGCATTGTCAATGAAATTTAAATGCCAGTCTTAAAAGAAACTGCAGCAACTCATGATTTGATTTGTCGAAAATAAGTGAAACCAGCCATGCACACGAAATAAAATGTTTTGCCTAAGAACCGTTCTTGCCGGAACTTTTGTGTATTTACCTATTGTCAATATTATAAATAAATTGTGAATTAGAGTAGATGAATTAGGTCACTAAAGCAGATTCTTTGAGATTCTTTGCATCAAGCGAGATAATTATGTGTTTATATATATAAACAGAGTGATTACAAAAAAACACTATCCCGATATTTGGCCCCCTAACTACCATACCATTAATAAAAACCGAAGGAAATTTCGGCATACAGAATCCTAAAGTATGTGCTGAAGAATAACATTGAAAACAACAGTGTCACTCAAACAGTTATAGTTACAATAAGATATTTAAAACAATTTTAAATAGCAACACTCAGGTTCACCTGAGATCCCAGCTTGATTTGTTAAAACGAGAAGAAGAAACTAAGAAATGCAAATTCCGGGTTCTATGTAAGACAAGTAATGACTGACGTCGTCAGAATAAGTGAAAGAAAAAGCATTGCGAAATGCAAGCCGCTAATGTTGCTCTCTGCCATTCCGAACAAGATAGCACTTTCTGGGAAAGAATGTGGGGAAATTGTAAAATTTATTACCTGAATGAACAAAGCGGCGCAGAAACTATGGATTACAGATAGGCCCACGAACTACCAAAACAGTACGGGATTTGATTCCTAAATTGTAAGAAACTGGTTGCACATGCAATCGTCTCTGTTTGAACGACCTTCCGTTCCTATTGAAACTGTTGCAGAAGTCCATTAGACAATAATCACAGTTCAGCCAGCATGTGCATGCTGTGTCTCACGCGTTTTAAATCTGCCAAATTCAACTATCCGCAAGATTCTGTAATCTGTTCTAAACGTGTTTGAGTATCGATTTCAGCGTATCCAGTGGTTGAAAGAGTGAAACTATCGCTTACTGCTGAATTTTATCAATCAATTCTATATTTGGGACGATAAAGATAATAGCTGGCCTTTACGCATTCTGTGGATGGATGAGGCCTGACGAGGCTCTTTAAATGGTAATGTGAGTTTAACACATTGTGTCCACTAGGTGGAGAATAATCCTCATAATGTGCTTGCACATCCATTACACGAGGAAAAAGTGACTGTGTTGTGGGGTATAACGAGCATGTTCATCCTTCTCCCTTACTTGTTGGAAGAAGTTGCTGCCGGTGATCATCAAACGTGCACAATAACGAGTACTTTTTATCTGGACATATTAACTTGCTTAGTGATTCCCGCATTTCAATGGTTATATCTGAAGTTGTGTGAATGTAAGATGGTGCTCTTCCTCATGCAGTATCTTCAGTCAAACGGGTCCTGAGTCAACAGTTTGGTGACAGAGTTATCTCCTGTAACTTCCAGTTTTCGTGGCCACCAAAGTATCCTGATCTGACATCAATATATTTTTGGTTGTAAAGATACCTGAAATCACACAAAATTCTCTCAGTTTCGTCCGCAAACTGCATCTGATTTGAAAAATACCATCTGAACGGCGATTCATGGTAATTCTATTGTTGTGGTACGTCCTGCAGTGCTTTTCTCCTGCAGCCGCATGCAAAGTCTCATCTTGTGTGACGGAGGTCATGTGGAAAATTTGTGAAACACAAATGCTTTATTTTAAGTTGTTTCTCAGTCCTTATTGAATGTCCTCACTTTTAGCTCATCTATCGCTGGTGATTATAATACAACAGTTGCTGTTCAATCGCTATTTAAGGCTTTTCCCAATGGAGATCACATTCTAATACAAAAAACTTAATGTTGCCATTTGATAGTTTTGAAATTTTCACAATGTAACTGCAACTGTTAGAGTGACACTTGTTTTCCTAATCATTGTTGAGCACATACCTCAAACTACCATATGACAAAATTTCATTAACTTACTGTGAATGGTATAATAGTTAGTTGCCCGTATGTCAGGTCAAGTTTTTTTATAATCACCCTGTATAAATAATTATATATATATATATATATATATATATATATATATATATATATATATATATATATATATATATATATATATATATACATATATATATATATATATATATATATATATATGTGTGTGTGTGTGTGTGTGTGTGTGTGTGTGTGTATGTATATGTATATATAATATATAAATCCCATAAAAACAAAGGATTTTTATGACTTTGTTTGGGGGATTGGGGTGTGGTTACATATTGGTGTGGATTGAGTTTTTCCAATACCACATTTTTCCGGTCTTTTAATTTGCAACAACTTCATGAATTTAACAATACTGCATAAACTACCAGCTATATGGTTAAAATGGTTCATTAATTTAAAGTATGAGTGTAGGAGGAAACACTCCTTTGTGGAATATGACTTGTCTCTCTATTAAACCTCGAATAGCATTACAATCGATTGCAGAGTAACATATCTAAGCGCACTACAATTCCTACATTGGCAAGGAGGTGAAGGAGATTGGGTACATTTGATCTTGATCCAAAACCGTAAAAATATATCTTCAATTTGTCAGTGATAATCAAATTGGGATATAGATGGTTGGAAGAAGGTATGATTGTCAAATTAATCCTTTTCCTATTACACCATGCAGATAGATGTCCGGGAATTAGAAGACAACAGCATGAAACGATGGATCCCTTCTGACAGATTTCCACTATTTTGGTTGGTGGAGGAATCAGTATTATCTGCTGAATGCTTTGTTGACATACTCTTAGCTTGCTGGTACCTGAAAAACATCGTAACATTAACGACTTTAACATTGGTGCAGAACAAATTCATCTCTTTATGGTACTGTGGTCCCTCCATCGGAAATATACTCCAAGTAGGATGACACAAGGCTGGCATTTTTTAGAATAATTCCAAGAGCATGATGATAAATTCAAAATTATCTCATAATCATTAGAATTCTTGATTATAAACGCAACAGACCATCTTTGGTAAGAGGGTGAAAGGCTAAGTATCCATCACCATAAATTAAGCATCATCTGTGAAAGTAGTAGTTTTTCCTTCACATAGAAAAACATTTTAGAAAAATGCTATTTAAAGCTTATGAAATTCATGCCATGGTACATTCATGCTAGTATTGCAACTACATGCCAAATTGTGTATCAGTGTTTTGTTCGTAATAAACTGAACTCTCACAGTATGTGTGAGTGTGTGTGATTATAAGGATCTTTTTTCAGAACTACATACTTAAAGCTTAAGTTATCTGGATATAAGAAATAATTTTTCAAAATTAGAATGGAGGTAAACTTTTATAGAAAAAACTTCAAAATATTTGAAGTCTATATTACCAAAAAATATGATCATGAATTTGAAATACGTGTTACAGCCTGGGAAAAGGATAATCTCTTTCATTTTAATTTAATATTTTTTAAGTTTTAATAAAAGTTGATTTAAATTATGAGATATTTTCAATATTATTTTATTTCATTCTTACTTTAAATAAATATCAAAGCATTTAAAAGTAAATGTAATGCTTTGATAAATTACAATATTTACCCCTCTTCTATTAAATTTATTCTGATAGCATAATTCATTCAATGAAGCATGGAAAATGTATTTAATTAAAATTTTTATAAAAATTTAGATGGACAAGTTTTATTAGTCTTTCTATAATGTGATTTTATCAATTCATCTAATATTGATTTTTGAAAATCTGATATAGAACAGACAAAGAACAATCATTCTACTTCCTTTATAAAATGCCAAAAGTGAAAAGAATTGAATTTTTTTTAAAAAACGAAGATTTAAATTTCTTTTTGTTTACATAAAATACTTTGAAAAGACAAATAAAGTTTTAGAGTGGCTGTCAATATTTCAGGATATAAATATGATCGACTATATTTTCAGGAAATGAAGCATTGTTTTAGAATCTATTTCAGTGAAATATTCTATCGGCAAAATGATATATCTCTATCAAAAATTTGATTTATAATTCATTTCTCGAATAGACAAAGAAGTTATAAAAGATTTTTCAACAGAATATTAGAAAGTAACTCAATAATATAATAAAAATAGTTTATTTAAATTTAGAATAAAAGCTAAGTTGATTTTGATGCCTTTATTTCGATATTAATCCCGTTTAATATAAATGAAATTTTTTTTTAAGTTCACATGTTAAGTTTTTATTATAACATTCTCTATTGCTGATATATTTAAAATATAAACATGCTGCTGTACACACAAAAAATGCAGCAGAGAGAAAGCATATATATCACAGCAATAACAAATCGTATAAAACTCAAATGAATAAAATTATAACTTCTTTTAAAATGTAAACATGATTGCAAAATCAGTAATTAGTGTATAAGCCATATTCATCTAGAAACGGTTCCACATAATTTGGCATAGGGTTAAAGAGACTTTAGATATAACTTCGGGTACAGGGTAATTCCATGTGGTTTTCACATGGTGCCAATTTATGTAACAACAAGTGGTGTATTTCTGCCAGTTATTTCTCAATTATGGATTAAACGTATTCAATTGGCAATAGATTGATACAATGATCAGGTAAATGAAGAAATTCTATGTGATGGGCAATGGGTAACATTTTGTGCTGCATATGATCACGGATTATCCTGTTTGAATATAGCTGATGTCAAGTACTGAAAATGTGAATGGACCAAAAATATTTTATCCTGCTGTCTCCATACTCGAATCCAACATTCGTGTTGCTGCCAGAAGCAGGATTCGTCTGAAAAGACGATTGTGTTTAATCACTTGTCTTTGTCTGTCGTTCATCACTACCATTATTGATCAAGCACTTGTAGTTTTGAGTCATGAGTAAGCGAAACCAGCACGGTTATTCTGCTCAGCTATAAACGATGTCGAATGGTACAAGAGTCCCTGACGGGATGATTAACAAACTGAATTTGTGATGCAGTTTGTGAGGAGGCTGATCTATTCATCAACCATGTATATTGTATACCTGACATCAGATAGAGTAGTAGAATGACGTGGTTGAAATCGGTTCCTTTGGATAGTTTTTTTCTTCAGTATCCAACAATCACTAATCCATATCACAGTTACTTAGTTTCATCAAACATGATCATTGATTTTTCTGAAGGATGATTCGAAATCCCTGAAGACTATTGCTTACGTTTGCCAGCATTCAGAAATATAACGAAAAGATGTTCGATGTCTTTTACAAATCTTAGTTAAACAACTTACACAAATTAACAGATGAAAAAGAAATTTCCATTCATCAAATCAGCAGTCACTTCTCTCTTTACATAGTTATTGTAGTTGCTAGTTCAATCACCCGTGATGTGAGCATGCGCTGCGGTGTCAATGATTGGAATACCTTGTACATGTAAAGCCAAGACATAAATTACATGATTTGCATGCTTCCTTTGGGGTACTATTGCATTTTGGGTGACCATCTGAGCGATTTTTTGATAAATTTTACTACACAAGGAAACGTGTGTGTTTCAAATATGTTTCCTGAATAAAATTGTATCATAAAATTGATAAAATAAATTCTACATGAATCTGTATCTTCGTAAGCTGGTACTACTATCTACCTGTAAATAAACGCAAGGCTGGAAGTAAGAAAATGAAAAGTAATTAAAATTTAAATATTTAGGAGTATATATAAATAACCTGAGGCAGAATTGAATATAAAAATAAATAAAGAACTTATTAATGAAGTAATAATCTCGTAATTTTTATACCTGAGCAAAAATTACGACGTTGTATTTTATCCTAATGAATATTTTATTTTATCACATCCTAGTGATTTTTTAAAATTCACAGCATGATTTTTTGCTCAAAATTATCCCTCAAAAAACTAATTATTTTATTATAAATTATAGGCATAGAAAATTATTTTCTATACATTAAAAAAGTTTTAATAACAACATATAACATATGAACCATTCTTCATAAAAAATTAATGGTTTCATATTAATTAAGTAAGGAAATTCCTTTATTAATATTTATCATATGGTCAAATAAATGTTTTTGTCATATATATATATATATATATATATATATATATATATATATATATATACATATATATATATATATATATATATATATATATATATATACTGGCATTGACATTTTTAACAACTCTATATTTTAGATTTTCAAAAAAGTGGTTTATATAAAGAATCTTTTGAAGATATGTAGATAGATGTCTTTTTCATATTTTTTGCTTTTAACATTTTATTTCTTTTAGATTTTTCATTTCTATCCACTAAAAATATGTAGATTGAAAGTGTTAGTAGTTATGTATGCTATGCGAAAATAAACTTAAGCAGTAAATTATTTGTAAACTTTCAATTAATAATTTTATGAAGGTACAAACCCTTTATTTTTGTTCCAAATTCAAACTCTCTAATTCAAAAATGTATTTTTCAAGAATAAATAGTTATTATTTTATTTGCATACTTCTAAGCTCGGAACTATAGCTCCGGGAAAAATTCCCAGTATGATGGGTTTCTTCCTATAATCTTCTTTACGTATAAACTTTATTTTCTTTCTCAAGTATGAGTAGCGTTAGATATGCCATGCCAAAATACCCAGCGTAAAAATATCATCTAAACTATAAATGATTTCGAGGCGAGTCCATGTATGTGAAATAAAATAAATAGAAAATTCTGTATCAAGTAAAGTTTTGCGAAATCCTAGATATCAGAGCATGGTGAGATGGGGTCTACATTTTTCACTGTTTGTGTGCAATGTTTTTTTATCTGAAAAAATACAATGTCTGCACAATTTAACTTTGGGGAATTGCTATGGTGAAAGTGAAAAACTGAAATATAGCGAAATCGTGAAAGCTAGTTTTTATTCTCATTCTGGTTTTATCAACTCGAAAATTTCAACTAAATCCCATTCAACTGAAACATATTGTTAAAATATGATAAAGTGTTTCATTTTTGAAAAAAGAAATAGTCTTTAAGATAAAATATAGTTAAAATATTATAATATGTTTCAATTTAGGTAAAAAGTTGTTTCTAGGATACATTTCACATACAGAAATTTCCATTATTTTATAGTTTTTTGAAAAACACGAAACTTTTTCTTGTTATATATCATAGATCTTATATATTAACTTTATTTAATATACCTTATTATTTAAAAAATCTATATATTCTCAACTATTATCTGGCTAATTCTTAAAATGAGATTATGTAGGTTGATTATAACTAGAGCTTAAGTTTAAGAATGATACCAGTTTCTTAGACAATATAAAAACTAATTTATTTGTGAAGTTATTTATTATAAGAATATCTGAAAATTAATATGATAAACTAATAATCTGAAAACTTTTAATATGTATGAATGTTAAATTTATTTCAAGCAGGGAATAATACTTTTCCTCACTTAAATTTAACTTATATATAAATCTCTATCAATACCTATAATATCAATTCATATGACTCCATAAATATAAAATTTATTTATAAAATTAATTTCTGGTAGGTATGTGTGCAAATGGAAATAAGAAAAAATAGCACATTTTTGATATTACTTAAATTTTTATGCAATCATTTGCTCGACCTACATAAATAATAAGTCGTTTAAAATGTATATTCAGCAAAATTTCTTTGATAAGCTATTAAATCCTTATTCTTAGTCAAATAAATATATTTCTATTAAGAAATATGTTTTAAATGCAATGGTATTTAAACGAATAATTATTTTTTGTATACATATTTTAATTCGAAGACATTACTCTTCAACTATTGTACACTCTTTAAGCAATTACAATATAATTTTCTAATTTCCCTTCATGCTTATAACTAGTACGGGTAGAAATGTATCATATGTTCATAGAAATAAAACACGATATTTTTGTTAGGCATATTAAATATGATATTTTACATCTTCATCTATATTTTCATGTCTATCATTGCAAGCGTTCTTAAGACAATATATAAAACATAATAAAATAAAATATCAGGTACACAAATAATTATATTTTTTCTAAATTTATTATAATTCTTCTTTAAATAAAAATATTTATGTATCATGACATTTAGAATTAAATTCAGGCCAGTGTAGCCAAGTGGTTAGGGTATTGTTCTTCCGTCCCGAAGGACGGGTTTCGTCTTCCAATGTCACCAAAGACCCACCGAGTACATGCGATATACGTGCTCGTTCAATCTGAGAAATCGAAAGTCTTGTGGTCGTTCATTGAGCAGTTATTATGGGTGTAATGATCTGGGAAAAATCCCCCTCCACACAATGTCAAAATGTAGAGAATGGATCCTCTGTTAGTGCCATCTATTGGAGGATTTGAAGAACTTTCGACTTCTCGTGGTGCCCTGATTAAGCGAAAGACGCACCCTACTGATATAAATTCGCAAAGTCAACGGCATAGCGAGCTTGGCTTGCTCAAGTGTCATAAATGACAACAACAAGATAATTAAATTCCGTTTCTGATAAAGATTATCTTGGAAATTTGTTTTCTCAAAGAATGGCATGTAATTATGTGTTCAATGATGACTTGTTATGTCATATAATGACACTCTTGATCTGGATGCTCGATACCGAAACACTTTTTTGCCTCACATTATGTTCACACAATAACTTTTATCTAAGAAAGATATCATAAAACAAACTATCACTTCAAAATTGAATCTGCATAATCATTTTTATTTAGGTATTAGTAATAAAGAATTCACTACAGTAAATAAACTTTATTTATCTAACAGCCTTTAATTTACTCAATAATCTAAATTAAATAATTTAATTGTTTGTTCATTTGTTATATGTTGTTATAGACAAATAAACAAACAATTAAATTACTAAAATGTTTGTTCATTACTAAATTGTTTTTTCATTTGTTTAGAGTAACGCAAGCAATCTTCATAGCGTAGTTGATTACCGCATACACTGTGTGTAAGTGCTTTTCTTTTTAAACAACACAGATACTTAAGTAAAGGGATATGCTATTTACACATGAAATTTTCCTTACAAGACAGTTAAGAAAAAAAGGCTTATGCTTGCTCACCCTCGTTGGATAATACGTTTTCTTTCTCTGTCCTCTATATTATAATTTTTAAATTTTGGCAATGATCAAATTTATTACCTGGTATAACTCATTAGCATAATATTTTAAATTAATTGTGTAATTATAAAGAAAATTTTTATTATTTAAATAGAGAGCTTAATAAAGCATTAAATGTTGCTCTTAACGAATTTATAATCATCAAATAATTAACTTAATTATGTGTTATATATGTTGTTTATTAGTGTGTCTATTTCTAATTCAAATATAATCAAAAATTGTTTGTTTAAACACTTAATTATAAAATTTTATTGGGAGATATTATTTATTAAAGATTAATGAATTTAATGATTAAAATTTTTCTCAAGCTATAATGTATAATCACTTATGTAAATAAATAAATTTTTTAAATACTATTTTATATTCAATATTATTTTATCATTTATTTACGTTCACATTCATTCACTTTTTATTTACTTTCTAAAAATATTTAATGTTATATTACTTGTTCCTTCGAGTCATTTCGAGTTAAGTTTGCTATGTGAAAAAGATAATGAATGCGTATAGATATGTGGTTAGATAATTGTACACTTAATATTTTTTGTTTAACTATTGCGATCCAATAGTTAAGTATTCTTCTGAAATATAAAGAACTTAATATACTCAAATATAAACAAACATTTATATAAATTTATAATTCAAGTAAAAATATAAAAATATCTAATATTTTGAAATTTTTGATACGGTAAGTATCTTGTTTTGGAAAGCTTTTGTATTATAAAAATATATTGATGATTAACTGCTGAAATTCGCAAAAGTTGAAATTTTAGAGTAAACGAAACTTTTCAGTATATGTGTAAATAAAAAAAATAATGTAAATATGTATTAAACATTTGAAGGACACAGTAAGATACTTCTTCAACAAAATGCAGATTCTTCACATCCCAGAATTCTTTCATTTAAAATGTACGCTTATTTTGTTTTTCAACAATGTTTATTCCTTTTAGAAATACTAATACGAATGAATATAAATGCGTGAACTAAAAGAATGCAGAATAATTAGATTGCATCCTATAATTGGATTTCATATATCATTGTATGCTTTGATTTTAATTGCTTTTTATTTGATTAAATTTATCACAAATTGATATTAATATTTGAAATAGAATTGTTTGATTTAATTCAGTATGAGATACAAAGTTAAAAATTTCAAAAGCTAAGTAACTTTTTAAATATATCCAAAGATAAAATATTGCACTAGCCAACAAAAGCAAAAATTTGCAACAAAAGCTTAAACAGAATCTAGTTTATTAAATATCAGTTAAGGATTTGTGTAGTATGATTCAGTGACATATATAAAAAATATTAAACAAAAATCAGCAGTCTGCAATGGAATATTTAGCAATATTAGTTGAAACACTACACCAAGAATCGTGTGCATGCTAGATAATTTTTCAAATCGCTTTTTATATTTCAACATTAATGGAGATAATAACCACAGTAATATATGTTATCATAATTTACATTCATTGTATTTTAGTGGAAATAAAATTTATACGCTTAAATTACTAAAACATGTTCTAACTATATATAGAAATTAAAATATATTTATTCACTGAATAATTACACGTCAAAAATGCTTGCCTCTGAACTATCCTTTCACTTTTTTACAAAAGAAATAAATTTACACCATTTACAAGAATATTTATTATTCATCATATAATACAGTTACATTATTGCCATTTCTAGCGCGATTCTAAAATTATATTGTAAAATAATAAAACAACGTATTTTAGTTAGTTTTATTTTTTTGCGCACATAAACATCTTTTAACTTTATAAAGGCAATATATATTGCTATGATGTAAATTAAATTTAAAAAATATAAAAGAGAAATTATTTTAATTAATTGAACGTGAAGCTAAGTGTAGACTAATTTTGATTAATTAAAAGTTTTATTTCTATTGTTTATGACTTGATTTTAATTTAATTTTAATTTCATATCTCTTTAGTTTAATTGCGCATTTCTCCTTTAACTTAAATAATTTTTTTAATATAATTAATTGTTTTAAAGAATTTGAATATTGCATTTTTATTAAATTTTTTTACTAAGTTAATTAAAATTGTTAACTTATTTATTTAATTAACTTAATTTATATTCAATATGAACATCGTATTTAAAATACTTAGTTCATTTAAAGTTAAAAATATTTTTTCCATGAAAGAGCGCACTAAGTCATTTTACGCAATAAAATTTGGATAAATATTTGTTTGTTTTAAGTCTTTAAGAAAAATATATTAATAATTTGAAATATATTTTTTCTCTTTTTACATAAAATATTCATATAAAATATTTTATTTAGACCTACTTCTTTTAAATTATCTTTATATAACTTTTTAAATATCATAGTAATTTACTTACATTATTTATAATAAGCCTACTTCTGTCAAGTAGGCTTTGATAAAGCCTATTCTAAATTAAAGAATAACAGTCACGCAAAAGTCAAAATAATAAAATTGAAAATTAATACACTAAAATTTTGATGGTATTAAAGCTTTGATTGTGACTTTTGAAATTTATAATTTACATTTCTTATTCTAAAAATTGAAAAAAGTTGTTTGTTAAATTAAATAAAATTCAATTAAGACTGCTAACAATATATTCCTATTTCTGGAAAATTTGGAAAATCAAGAGACAAATTAAAATAAGGTATGTTGTAAAACTATTTTGTTGATATTTTTCTTTAATTTAGTCTTTATTTTAGATTTGAAAGCTTATAAAATTGAAGTGCATTTTAATTAAATGATTGGAGATAATATTAGTATAACTTTTATTCCGCTAAATACAGATTGGGAATAAATAATTACAAATATATTTCATCACTTACGTTTTCCTTCAAAACAGGTGTATTTATAATTTTTTATGATGATAAATTGCAGCAGCCATGTATTGAGTTGAGAAAAATATTGCTATTCATTATATGCGGGAAGTCTTTTAGTCTTAAAATAAAAAAAGAATAGACTTTTTTCTTATACTAGAGTATTTGAAATAAATAAAGGTTTTAAAAAATAACTTTTATAGTTTAAAAAAACAATTAACTGAATTACTCATGATTATTTATAGTAAACAAAATTTTTTATGTATCTTCAATTTATATGGAAACTGACACAATAAATAATAATATATTAACCAAGATTCAATAAATTTAAAACCAAATAATCAGTTTAATATTTTTAACTATAATCTTGAAATATCTTTCAATAAATTGTAAAATATATTAGCACATAATTGTTGACATTTTGTAATAATTTAAATTTTGTAATAATAAATAAACATAAGTTTAAAGAACTAACTATTAAATTAATTAAATTATTTAAAGTATTTATTCTCTATACTCTTATACTATAATATAATTATAATAATAATAAAGTATCTCTATAATTATTATAATTATATTATAGTATCACTATATTATATAGTATAATATAACTATACTTAATCAATACAGGAACATAATAAAACAATATTTTTAAAAATATAAAAATGTTACTAATAATGTTAGGATAATTCTTAACTCTTCTTTAAATAAATTAACATTGTTTGGACTTATCCTTTTTAGAAAATTAAGAAAATACACATAATTAAAATAAAAAGCATTATGCGAATACAGCTTAGTATCAATAAAATGTTAATCGGAAAAGAGAAACAAATGTATAGTAATTGAAAGCTTCATTATGCTTTCAAATACAATTAAGTATGTATTGCAACTTTTAAATATGATTATTTTTTCTTAAGTATTTATTATTATATATTTACGCTTTTATGTTTGGTTTAAACTTACATTTTTGCTCTTTTGCCGAATGTAAAGTCCATTTACTCCTTTTAAACTTTTATCAAAAGAAAATTAAGTCGTTTCCTTACATTCAGCTTTTGTAGTATAGGGTAATGCTCAAGTTTTTTCTGTTTAGTAAAGTAATGCGTCATTTAATTAGATTTTTATGCTAAGAATATGCTATCAATATTACAATCTTTAAAGATTTTAGAATGTGTATACATAGTGGTACACATAGAAGCATAATATATAAGAGAACAAACCAATAACAACAATATCAAAAAGCAATGTGTAAAATTACACTTAAACCAGCTTACTACTAATATGTTTCCAAATTGAATTATTTCCTGATGTTTCTAAAGGACAAAAGTAATGTAGTGTTAGCAATTTGAACTTGAAAAAAATATTAAGTTATATTATGTTGTAGAATCTCTTCACATCAGTTTTTTGCTTAATCTATTTACTTATAAGCTTTATAATATAATTTAAATCTTTTCATTTTTTATAATATAATTCTTTACTTGTAGAAAATCTTTTAAATTTATATTGCTTGAAAAAAATATGTTTCTTAGACTGATCATTAATTATATATAGTAGTCTTGACTTTTTATTCTTAATCACACATGGTATTTATCAGAATAATGTAATTTTCTAATATTTCCTCTTAAAAAGGACTTATATGCAACAAAATTATTAACAGTATTTAATAATATTAAACATTGCCTGCATCTA
The DNA here is from genome assembly GCA_037975125.1 of Latrodectus hesperus. NCBI lineage: Eukaryota > Metazoa > Arthropoda > Arachnida > Araneae > Theridiidae > Latrodectus > Latrodectus hesperus. Next base: position 36,777,346 of record CM075862.1, read on the forward strand.
ATTAATATGAGTAAAAAAGTCATTGTTATTAATTATTATGTATTTGAATAAGATTAATAAATATATTACGTTTTTATAAATATTTTGTTTTCAATTTAATTTAATTAAAACTATAATAATTACAATATTTTTACAACAGCTTTTTTGGTGTCTTCTGTTAATGTGTTAGTTAAAGTTTATAGGAGTTTATATCTTCAGTGTAAAGATAAAATCATAAAGAATGAAACATTTGTTTGATAATTGTTTCATATTGTCATATAATTAATTTGTATACTTTACAGAGAAATATTCTTTAACATTTGATGCAGTAGAAAGTTAAATTTTTAATAGTAGATAATTTCAATAATAGAAACATTTGAAATAGTAATTTACTTATTTGCTGTTCATAGATATCTTAAGTTTCTTAAAATATGTATCGAAATAAAAATGTAGAAAAATATAATCCATAATATTCTTTGAAAATTTTTTCACAAAAAACTGTAAATTTTTATCTTTAATGTGATGTAAATAATAATTATCATCGTATATTCATGAAAAATATGTCTTTAGACAAATTTGGATACATCCATAAACTATATAACCATGTTATTAAAATTATTACTTTATTTTTTGCAGTGCTTTTATAGTTTTTTAGAAGGAATAATCCTATAAGAAAAAGAGTATTGCTCGCAGCTTTTAAAACTCTAAATACTGCGCTCCCACATGTTCAGTTTCGCATTCAGATCCAATTTAAACTACGCCTACATTAATATTCTTATATTAGGATATTTTTTATTGTAGAAAAATATGAAGAATTCATGTTCCATATAAGCAAATAGTATTTACTTTTATGAAGGTTCATTTATTATTCTTTCTAAAATTTCTGGAATAAATAAAAGTGTGTGATTGTTGAATGGAGTTTATTTTAATGTTTGTAATCTTAAATTCCCTTTATTGAAACATACTTATTTATATTTAAAAATCTATAAATATTAAAATTACTTGTAATTCCTATTTTAATATTCCACAGTATTCGGAAAAGTTCAAATTCTATAAGTAAATATTTGAGAAATTTATATTTAAAATGCTTTATTAAAAATATAAACAATATAGTCAAATACAAAAAGACGTTAATAAAAACATTTCTGAGTACCTATAATTTTAAAAATCCTATTACTCTATATTGATTGAGAGTGTAAATAAAAAATTAAAATAACATTCACAGAATTATTTTACTGCACATTGTAGCTTCTTTAAATTACTGTTTTTACATTAAAATTCTTAAAGCTTGATTTAGTTATCTTAAGTTATCTCTCAGTTTTATTGTCTCAAACATATTTTATAAGTCAAGAATTTCCGCTTTTATTGTAAAATTGTTAACGAAGATTATTACTATTAGAATTCATTTTAACGATAAATAAAAATAGTAAATAACCTGAGCGAATATATAAATTGAATTTACGGAGAAAATAAATATTTAAATGTATGTTTTAATTTTGCAGCTTGTTTCTACTTTAATTTCATAATACCAAACATGTAAAATCAAGCTAATTGAAATTATTATTGTTATAAGATTGTTCATTCTCCATTAAATTAAATTATGAAAGTATTACTATAAGTAATACAGGTATTATTCTATAAGAAAATAACATGAACTATGTTAAAGTCCTTAAATCATAATGGAAGAGAATTACAGAAAAAAACGAAAATTATTTTAACTGTTCGGCGATTTATAAATGTAATCTCTTTGAAATGAAATATTTGTATTATTCGCTGTATTTAATTCATGCACAAGTTTTTGCAATTAATTTACTATGCATTAATTTCCACTCATTGATTATTCCAAATTTTTTAATTCTAAATGTGCATTGGAAAATTATACTTCAATACAAATTTAAAATTAATGTTATATTATATTATATTATATTATATTATATTATATTATATTATATTATATATATATATATATATATATATATATATATATATATATATAATTATTATTATTATTATTATTATTATTTTCATTAGAGAATGTCAGGACACCCAGTGTAGCAGTTCATGATCAAAAGATTTTGTATACATAATGGGCACAATTGTGAGTTTTGAAAACATCATGTTTTGATATTGAATGTTTTGGTTTCTACCAAGTGAAACATTTGCTCGAAATTAGTATAGTATTGATGAATTAACAGCTGAATGACCGATTTAACAAGGACTGACTTATGGATATAACAAAAAAATAAGTTTATCATTTTTTTCACACCAGCGTTAAGAACATTATATTTATGAATTTTGGTGAAATCTCCCCTTACGTCTCACATTTATGAGAATATATTCTGTTTTCAGCAGTTCCTGGCTCGATCAATTGGAACACTCTAAAGTGGTTCCATTACAAACTATGTTTTGATGATGTATTTGGTTTGTTTAACAACCACATTATGATTATTTGTCCTTTTATGAAGGCAAATTGATCTTTGAATACAGTTGAAAGAAGAATTTGAAAAACACAAATCCATTAATTCAAGACGGGAATAGGAGCCTTGAAGTGTTGAACAGCAATAATCTGTATTCAAACAGAAGCAGTATTCATTCCACTTTCCCGCTGTAGATTCTTTTAGTTGCTTCTTCTCATTTTTGAGAAAAAAATGATTAAAATATAGGATTCACTGTATTTATATTATTAGAATATTTATGTTATCAACTTATTGAAATATATTATATTATTTAGCCAAATATAACGGGATTATACTTTTTCAAAGGATAGTATTACTGGGTATTTAATGTATAAGTACATAAAATGAGATAAGCAACAAAAATGCAGAGTAAAAAATAAACGAAAATATTATATCATTTTAGAATGAGCTTTGATAAATCAAGAACAATTTTTATAATTGCTCTAAAATTATTTCGAAATTTTTACAAAAAGAGAAGTGATCAATGACAATAGTTCCATAAAACTTAATTGTTTGAAATAATTAATTGAGGGGGGCATTTATATATTTTTTATATAAGGAAAAGGAAAAAATAATGAAAGAATCAGAAATAGCTATAAAATCAATTAAAGTCCAATTCTTTTTTTTTTTTTTTTTTTTTTACAAAAAGAACCAAATTGATAAGATTCTTCGTGGAATTTCTAAAAAGGACTAACGATCTTCATTGTACTTAATATCTGAAGGAAAGGTAACTGCATCAACAGGCATAAAAGATATTGAAAAAAATATGACATTTTCTGACTCGGGTAAGCGCACATTATAGAGTTATATATAATTAGTTACAGAAAGTATTGTGGGATTTTTAAAAGCATGTAATCACTACAATTTTGCTGATATTCCTGAAGATTCATATACACAAAATAATAGAAAACTATAAAGTTTTTCAAAATAGAAATAATCTATTTTTTAACAAAGATGTATCAATAATTGGATTTACATTTATGTAAATTTATGTTCCTGCAAAAATAGATTTATTTTATTATTATTTCAAATATTATATAATTTTGTCCTACTTAATTTATTCTCACAATTATTATTTTACAGTATTTTAAAGCATTTTTTTTCAATAAGTGTCTTTGTTTCATTGGTTAACTGTCTTTTCTTCTTTATTTCCTCGGCTGTTGAACTTAGCTATAATTTCTTAATTTGCAGAGGGAGATTTGCTCGACTGACTAATGTCTCTCTATGCACAGAAATTGGCATACATAAGAACCAAGGTTTGTGATGATAACCGAAATTTTCATAATAGTATTTAAAAGTATATTTTCAACCCAGCCAATTTTCTGTCATTTTATCAATACGATATGATAAAATGGTTGAAAATGTAAAAGTAAACGGAAATATTAAACTTTTTATGTTACATTGTTTACATATTAATAAATCTTGGTTTCCTTTTGATATTCCCACATCTAACACTGTATAAAAGAAATAAAAGACACAAAGAACGTTCTTTAACAACCTATTAGAAATAAATTATGCAATTTTTATTATAGTCTCTTAATATATTCATTACATTGGTTTTTCATCAATTTTATTATATGGTAATAACTACAAAATAATTACAGTTATTTTTTCTTTAAAACATTTATTCTACACCAATTTAAAAAAAAAAAAATCGTGAACTTTCAATTGTTAAATTTTCTTTGAAATATATTGAAGTTATTTTGATAGGAGACTGCCAGAATATTGTATCATCAAATTCATTTAATTTTAAATTTTTGTTATAAATGTTTTGGTTTTTCTTATATAAGTTTAAAGAATAATATCTCATTTGTTTAAGCAAATTATATTTTAATTTAAATAAAATTTTTTTTCCAAATATTCCAAATTTTTTACCAAACCAAGGGGTACTCGAATCTACATAAAGCCTAAAAACTAAAACACATCAAATTGCATTACCGAAATTATCAATAAGCACTATTCTTTCTAAAATGTATTACAATTCTTTAAATTATATTTTAAATAATATATGAATAGCAAGAATGCCGGAATTTTCATTTTGTTGCAAATAAAGATAATTATTGTATACATTATTTATACAAAAATTTAGTTTTAAGCTTTGGATCCAAATGTGTGGAAATAGCTGAAATGTCAAAGTTCATGACTTGATTAATAAATATCTTTATATTTGTATATGAAGAAAATTAATAAGTTTTTTGGCAAAACCATTGTGGAATATAATTACAAATCTCAATGTTAAGAATAGAAAATTCTATTATTTCTTACTTATTCTATACTATTTTGATGGTTAAAGGGAATAGATGCAATTTAAAATTTACAGAGATTTTGATGAAATAGTTGTTTTTTTTATCAAATTTAAGAAAACTGTACTGTAACTTTTAAAAACAAATTATCCTATTGTAAAGCAGTTTAAACTGAATTAGTTATATAATTAATGCAATAATATATAAACTTCAGGCTGTCTTTTATTAAATAATTTAGAAAAATTAAATTTAATTATTACTGTTTGAAATAAAATATTAATATTAATGAAACTTATTATATGTATTAGAAAGTAATTTACAGTAAAAAATTTAATAATAGAAGGAAGTTAAAGCAAGCTTTTAGAAACAAAATTAATTTCTTGAAACATTTGTGCTTATTTTAAACTACATTTTGCAAACAAAATATGTTTAAAAGTAGATTTTAATTTAGTTAATTTAGAAACTCATTTTAGATTATTTAAAAATATGCTGGATAAATGATGATATTCATTGGCTTCAATTCAGTAACTAAATATTTTAACAAGTATTATGCCGAATACAAATGTAGTTTTAATACTATTTGTGTATATAACCAAATAATTATTTACTGTTCTTAATGATAGTTTAATTAAATTCAAATTAACATTCGAATTAAATGTATAATGTATCTTAAAAGGTTTATCAATATCAACGTTGGTAAGACTTCATACATATTTACTCTTTTATAAAGTTTATTTTACTATTAAGGGTTACCACGCCAAATAAACCTTGACTCATTTGACATAAAGGAAATAAAAATTTATATTAACATTTAATAAACCATATTCTCTATTATAATGTTAGTTTCAAAGTTGTAATTTGTTAAAAAACAATATTTTAAAATAAGCTATTGGTATTCTGAAACAGAATTCAAAAGGATTTCTACTTTTATTTGATCTATTTACGTAAATAATGGAATACTTGGTTTTGGTCTGGAATCGTAAAGTTTCTTTTCAACATTCAAACATTTTATAGTTACTATAATCATGAATGTTTGACCTTATGCTTCTTGATCCCTATCTAGCAGCATAAAATATTCTTAAGTGGAATAAAACTTATATATTTTCATTTCAATCGAGTTATGGGAATTTTAAAACGTAAAAAGTATACTAGAAATGGGATTTTATAACATAATATAAATCAACATATTTTTTTACAATGTTACATGAGAGGAATCTGAAATTACTGTTCTGATGAAATATCGTGTGATATGTGAATTATATATGTGTATCTTTATTACACAAATTTAAGTAAGAAATAATGTGTTGCTTTTCCTAAAAAGTAAATACTTGACCTTGACTTTGTATATATATATATATGTATATATATATATATATTTGTCGAAATAGCAAAATTATTTAAGAATTTAAAGAATTTCATTGAGTTAAGAGATAAATTGCTTAACACAGGATATAACCTCCTTCAACTATCCGATTCATAGTCTAAAATGTTATATATTGACGAAGAATATTTTTATTAGATTCTTAAAAATAGTATTTTTTGCCTATTTTAGGAAAATACCAATTGTCTCACCAACATATGGTTAATAACAAATGCAGATTGCAACCAATTGCACATAATGGATAATATTGCAAATATACTATATTAGCAGATCTTTGGTATTTTTGATCTAAAATGCCAAATATTTTAGCAATTTCAGAAACGAAAAGAAGACGCCAATTAGAATATCTAATTTTTTTTCTTTCATGAAGTATTCATAAACTTGTCAGGAGCTTTACACAGGAATAGTTTATTTGCAGGTTAAAATCTGACTCGTAATTACACATTTAAAATCTAATATGAATGGTACATGCATATTTGCGTCATTATCATCCACATAATTTGAAATTTATTGAATTAAAAAGGTTCAGATGGGGTATGAAATCTTGAAGAGTTTACATAATCATGACCTCTCTACCTCTCCTGTTTCTCGTTCTATTATATATTAATTCTACCGGAAAGTCCTGTCCGTTTTAGAATGAAACAAAGGAATACATTTTATCATACTTTGGATAAACTTTATTGAATAATAGAATTGCCATCATTATATTTATGACTTCTTGCCAGTGTGATGGCAATTTGTACATCCCATTTTAAAAAAATGTCTTATTTTTAGAGGCCAAAAATTGAACCAGTCCTTGTATGATATCTTCTTCGTTCTTGAATTGTTTGCCTTGCAAGAAATTGTCTAAGCACAGAAACAAGTGATAATCAGATAGTGAGGTCCGGAGAGTATGGTGGATGCGACAGAATTTCCCAGCCTAGCTTTGCGACTTTCTGACGAGTCCTCAAAGCAGCATGTGGCCTGGCATTGTCATGAAGCAGTATGATGTCCTTCCTATTGAACATTGCCGGCCTCTTTTCTTGGAGTGCTGTTTTTAATTTATCCAACTGCTGACAGTACCTCTCCGAATTTAGCCTTTCGTTTGGTTTCAACAGCTCAAAATGTATTGGTTCTCGAATGTCCCACCATATACACAATATTCTCTTGTTCAGGCTCAACTTCGGTTTAGAGGTAGAGGGGGCAGGTTTTCAGGGTCCACAATATGCCCTTTTTCTTATGATGTTTTCATAGGTAATCCATTTTTCATCCCCAGTTATGATCCGGTCCAAGAAGGGTTAGATTTTGTTGCGTGCAAGCAGAGATGTGCATATGATGATTCGATCATTCAAATTCTTCTCACTTAACCTGTGTGGCACCCATCTCGAATACTTCCACACAAACACTAGTTTCCGAATATAGTCGGAAATGGTTTGTTGAGCTGAATACTTGTTGAAACTGATTGTAACTGGAGCGGAGAGAACTTTCCGGTAGACCTAATATTCATTTTTTAAGTTAAATTTAATTTCAAACTTCAAATCTGATTCAACTTCTTTGTATAAGTCTAGTGATGACAGTTGGAGCTTCTACAGTTAATTTGATGTCAATTGTTTTAGGTCTATAAATTCAAATATAATTCTCAATTAAAAATGAACACTTAAAATTTAAAAATATTTTGATAAAACTAGGTTTCATTGAGTGTGCACTTAGTTTATCAAAACGTTTTCAGGAATCTAAGTGGGTGCAAATAATAATAATAATAATATTAAGATAATAATAAAGCATTACTGTGAAAAAAATTTCATTTTAATGACTTTGTTGCTTGTGATATCGATTATTACAGACTATTGATGTAACTTGCAACGGTTAAATAATAAAGTGGTATAATAAGAAGCGCACACAGCTATCAATAATGATTCAAAAGATTTGAAGTGTTCATTATGTTGCGTTAAATTTTAAAAAACATATTATCATATTTTTCAAGTTCTAATGCATGATACTTGAGCTAATACCAAGTTATAGTTTCAATTTTTATATACACTCATGTCCATAAATTAAGGATAATTCAGAATCTGACAAAAATTAATATTTAAAAAAAATACATCTTGAAGAATAATATGCAAATGACATAAAACCACCAGATATCGCCGGTAGTACGTCACAAGGACAAGAGTGTAAGAGAGGGTTTTATAAGAAATGTTGTACAAGTAAATACAAACAACAAAACAAACAAGTAAATCTGTTCACAAGCTCTTTAAAATACTTTCAGTGCAATAACCGCATATTTATGGTACAAAAGAAGAATTAGGATGATGTTTTACGTGGTACAAATATCAGCCGTCTGAAATGTAAACATACCCAGCTGGAAGCATATGAGGAAATTGGAACCGTCCACCAGGCATTGACAACGGTTCGAAGAAGATGGTAATGTAAGTAGACGTTACAGCATAATTCTCCCCCGAGGTACAACGCCGAATGAGGACCAGTATTTGGCAGTTACTGCCAAAAGAAACAGATGGAGCCAGCATAAGACCAGTCTCGTCAGCTCTCTTCAGCTAGAAGTACGACAGCTTAGGGCACATTGGTCTATATGCTGGTAGGCCTGTAAAATGTGTTCTACTTACCGCAACTTACTGTCGCCTGCTGTTAGCCTGAAGTACAGAGCATGCCTTATGGACACCGCAACAGTGGTCTTGTGAGATGCTTTCCGACAAGTCCAAGTTTATCTTTCAGTCTGATTCTAACTGGACTTTCATATGGAGAGGGCCAGGTACCCGTTACCACCAAGAGAAGACCATTGAACGACACCATTACGATGGTGTAAGATTGCTCGTTTGGGGAGGAATTATTTTGGGTTCCAGAATAACCTGCATGTTCAGAATATAACCATGATAGGCCACTTCTATCTGGATGTTATTCTGGAACAACATGTACTTTTGTTTCAGGGTGCCATGTGTGCAGAATTTATGTTTATGGATGACAACGCTTGTCCTCACAATGGCCTTCAATAGGAGGATATCACCTGTATGGACTAGCCAACATATTCACCGGACTTAAATCGAATAGATCATGTGTGGGACATTCTTTGCCAATGAATTGCAGCCAGTCAATCCCCTCCAACATGTCTACTGGAACTTCGGAGAGTATTGCTTGATGAATGGTGTAATATTTCCCAAGATCAGATCGATGATTTGATGCCCAGCATGCCTAGGCCTTGTACGACCTATAGTGCATCGTCTGGGGGGCATTGTGTATTACATTACGGTGTATTAACCATCATGCCAATCATGTTATATTAGCTTTTGTAAATAGGTTCTTTTTTGAAATTTGCTCCAGGGAGTAAAAATTTAAATTTTTATTAATGATGTCAAACATATAACATCTTTTTTGCTCTTTAACAATTGTTTAATAAATAGACTTTACAAATGAGTCACATTTTATTTGCTTCTGTCTCTTTCTTTGCCTGAACTTCCATTATCCTTAATTTATGGACATGAGTGTAGAATTAAATTGAATAATAAGCATAGAATATTTTTAATTTTGGATTTATTTTTCATATTTCTTCATCTAAAATCTTTTTCTGAATACTGCGTTGTAAAATAGTTTCCATGGCAAATTCAACTAAACACAGGAAATTCAATCTTTAGGAATTAGAATTCGTCAGTTCATACAACAGAAAACGACTTCCAGTCACAGAAGCTACAAATGCCTCAGACAGACATTAGCTTCTATATACTATGCTAGTATTCAAAACTTATCGTATTCACTGTCTAGCGTCTTCTCTCTTATTGTCTCAAAAATTCTTCCGTTTCGGGCGATGGTATTTATACCCGACTTAGCGTAAAAATCAACGATAAAAAAATCAAATAATTAAAAATATGAATTTTTTATCAATCATTTTTTACTGAAATGTGTACTATTTAAGCGAGTATTATCAAAGAAATTTAATTTCTATATACTCTTCAAATATGTTACTAATTCATGTTAAGGTTTATTTAATATAATTTTACTCTATTAAAGGATTAATAAAAACTTAAGGAACTGGGACATTTAAACTCTTTTGCAGTGTAAAATATTTGATTTTCTTAAATTAAATTGTTTGTTTCAATAGAACTTCTTTCTTAAATGCGTAAATGCCTTTTTAATTAAATTCACAAACATTTTTAAATAATTAAATAATTTTCTCTCTATGTGCAAGTGAATTAATTTAGCTTTTTATCTTGTAATATATAAACAAGCAACAAAATATTAAGGACGCTAAATGGCTTAGTACATTATCTAACATTACCTAACATTTGTTTATTCAAGAGTTAATTTTCTTACAGGAATGAAAATAATTCTGAAATCTTCTTAAATGAGGGTAAAAAAGTAATGGATGTGCTAGCAAAAACACTTTTATTTCCGTTATGTTAAGTTGGGGTGCATAAGAAAATGCCTTAATGTTTGTAAGTTATAACAACTTTCTCTGGGTTTTTTTTAATAAAAAGTATTTAAATGTTCTTAAATGAAATATTTATTATTTGATAGATGTTGTATAAAAAGATTAATTAGTGTCTTTAACTTGAAAGATTCCTCACAGAAGAATTTTCAATGCATTAGGATTTAATGGCGCATTTTAAGTGATATTTTGAAGAATACATACTTTTTATATCTGTTTATTAATAAAACATATTTTTGTTTGGTATATAACCACAAAAATATTTTAAAATGTATTGAAAAAGGAAAGGAATTTTAAATAAATTATTTTTTAGAATTTTATTATATTACATACTAAAACATATGTACCTCTTTAAAATAATCGATATATGATTTGCATTTTAATTATTCACTATAATACTGTTATCATATTTTCTAAACAGAATTGTTAAATGCGTTTGTTTGTTGATTTACAAGCCCGCAATTTCTACTACCGCAGGATAGACCACGCTCACGAGCCCAAATATCTTCAAATAATCATAAACCAGAAGAGGACTGTGAAATATATCCTCCCTGTCAAGACGGCCCCAGTCTATCAGATTGCTCAGAGAAACTTGCATTTTGAACATGACTTTTTTCTCTTACCAAGAGAGGCACTTTTTGTGTCGTCTTGCAAGTCTTTTCTAATGGGGAACTAAGCAACGCAGTCCACCTTGATGGAAAAGTTACCACCTGAGGTCTGCCTATTATACCAGAGGTGCATCAGTGATTTTTACATAACTGCCCAGTCAGACTTTTTATTTTGGAGTTGATTTCAGAGACAGTCTGAGTATATTACTTGGCACTAGTAATTTTGAGGCTATTTCCTAGGCTAAAATCGGCAGTCTTATTGCCATAGAGTCCAATGTGGTACGAGATCCATTGGAAATCGATCTCATGTTTCTGAGAAAGCTCTTTAAGAATATTAGTAAATGAGTTTATACTTTTATCAACTTTTTTTGCATAATTTTTTATGTGCTGAATGGAACTACGACGAAAAGATCCAAATATCTGTGGATGATGTAACAGATTCAAGGGCTTTTTGGGCTCCATTGATGACTATTAGTTCTGATATAAAAATAGGACAGAAATCTGTATTTATAGAGCTGGTTTTGTGAAAGTAGTCTCTGGAGCCTTTATAAAGAAACCATTGTCACAAGAGTTATGTTTATTTTTGCTACCATCAATATAAATTTGAGTAGTTGTTGCATACACAGGAATTAGGTTAATACTCTCCAGGGAAAGTTTACATAGATGATAGTGCAAGTCTTGATTTTTGTCAGTCGTATTTGCTTGTGACAAAAAGATAAGTGGAACAGCTTCTGAAGGTCGGAGACCCGAAGCACCAGAAAGCAGATGATTGAATAAGCTCTTTCACCCTCAAACTTACTGGCCATTATGTGCTTTTGAAATTATGAAACGTTTCTTTAGAAATAATGGATATATACTTACATATTAATAGATTTTTAAATATTTTGATTGCAATAAATGAAAACTGGCTGCATTTTAAACTATCTAAGAGAAATTGCAAGGGAACATGCACTTTTTATTCACTGTAAAACGTAATTTAAGACTCACTGAGGAATATTAATATAAACTTAGTGGGCTTTGTGGAAGCATTCATTTTCACTTTTTCCTTAAAGAATGATAAATTTGCTTATTTCAACATCTGTACAACGATTCTTCTTATTTTAGTGATGAGAAGCTTTTATCATATTTCTGAATTTCTTTAGCTTCTTTAATAATCTTGCTTCTTATAAATTTATAATCTTATTAATCTCCCACATAAGAAAAATAATCGAATTGCTTTACATTTGACTTAGTAAGGTACCAACAGAATAATTGTTCTTGATAAAAATAGTAGTTTTGAAGTACTTTCTTTTAATAGTTTGATGTTACAGAAATTCTGTTAGTGACAATAATTGATTTCACAGAAACATACAAAAAATGAATAACATGATACTTACGTTTTTCAAGTAATTGAATGTACTTCTTTAATAAAATTACATTACAATTGGATGTCTTATATCTGTTGTGCTACCTATTAAAATAAGAGTTATTTTGCAATGTAACGGTACCAGAAAATCATTTAGATGATATATAATGATTGTTTCACTGTAAAAAATGTAGTAGAATATTTATGGAAGTAGTGTGCTACCATCTTTAATGAGCTAAAAATTTTATCGATTTATAAAATTTGCTTCTACAATGAAATACAAAATTACGCATTGCTTAACTCAATTGATTCCTTAAAATGTGTTGATATTTAAAATGTTTTGATTTTTAAGCATTTATTATCCATTTTAAACTTTTAGCTTAATAATTATATTTACAATTCATTGCTAAATGAAAAAATGTTTTTTGGGTTCACTTGGATATTATTTATATAACTTTTTACTTAAATATTTGCTAGCAATTTACCCTCTTTGAAAATGGAGAATTTGATCAGTTTCAATAGACATATCAACTTTATGTAGAAGCAATTTTAAATGTTAAATATTTTTTCATATTTTTATAGAAATAGAAATACTATTTTCTTAACACTTTTATTTAAATAAGATAGAAAATATAATAAACATTTAATAAAAAATGTGTAATTCATGTCTGCGTATTAAATAATACACATGGAATTTTAAAAATATTTCTTAAATTTTTTATGATCCTTAATTACATCACAAATCTCAATTATTAAAGAAACTAAATTTTTAAATATGGTTAATTAAGTATTTAATTTTAGGTAGGAGTCTTTAATCACTAATGATCACGTATAATGATGATAATATAGTACCCTGCAAAGTTTTAAAAGAGTAAAAAGCATTAACTTTTTATTAATATTTAAATTAAAATATACATTTAGCTATTATTTATGGAAAATTGAACCTCATTTTGTTTTTAAAAAAATGCAAACAACAAAAAATTTCTCTTAAATTATTATAAAGTAACGTGTAATTTTAAATTTGTTTGAAAAATTAATTTATAAAAGTAAATAAAATAAAATTTCTTGTATTGATACTGCTAACTTTATGTTTACTATCACATTTCAAAGAACAATGATTGAAAAATTCTTAGTAATCCCTTAGTTTACTTTAGCTTTTCGAGATTTGTTGAGAAAATTTATAAAGCTGTACTTTATTGTCGGTTAGGGTACATGAATAGATAAAATGAAATATGGGAGAGTAAAGATTAGGCATTAGAAAATTATATAGAAATATAACACTATCAACAACAAAATTAAAATTTTTGAAAGGGAATCATATCATATACTAATATTATTTTAATATTTCGTAGTAAAACTTAAATTGATTTAATATTTGTATAGATTTTTTTTAAATAGTTGATTGTAATTTTTGATATTTTCATTTTTAAAGGAAAGTTTAAACACAATTTTACAATAGCACAGTTAATGTGTTCAAGTATGCAACTTTAAGGAAAAATATATGTGCTTTAAAAATTTATATATTTTTATAAATGTATGAAGTACATTTATGTATATGTATGTTATGGGGCATGATTAGGCTATTGGATTACTAAATAACTTCAAGAGGAATTAAAGTTATATATTTCTTAGAGCAGAATGAGCTGTCTAAAATTTTTTAAATCTATCATATTTTAATTTATCAATTTGATAATTTAAAATATTTTCTGAGATAGAAACTTTTAGACTTAAGTTGATTTAAAACGTAAAAATGTGTTTTCAATATGTATTAGGTATAGAAACTTTATATTTCCTTTCAATGTTAAAATTAAATAAAATTGTCTTAAGCAAAATTTTGAATATTTCAGCTACGAATACTAATTAGAATATTAGCTTTTAAAAAACTTCAAAGATACTCAAACTCACACATTCACGTCTATAACATGTAACTAACATGGATATATTCGTTACCTCCTTTAGTGTCAGTGGCTTGTGGTGTATCTTTGTACCTTCCTTTGTTCTGTTGGATACCCTTACTAATTACAGCACAATTTATACTTAATTTTCATTTATCTCGATGATGTCTTTCTATCCAAGCGCCTTCTGTCATTTTTTGAATTTTTTTTTCAAATTTTATGCCATTTCAAACATGTGTTCATTTTATATTTTTATTAGTTTTACTTTCGGACTTACAGAATTTTGAAATATTAATGTACTTTTCGGTATATATATATATATATATATATATATATATATATATATATATATATATATATATATATATATATATATATATATATATATATATATATATATATATATATATATATATATATATATATATATATATATATATATATATATATATATATATGTATATATATATATATATATATATATATATATGTATATATATATATATATATATATATATATATATATATATATATATATATATATATATATATATATATATATATATATATATATATATATATATATATATATATATATATATATATATATATATATATATATATATATATATATATTAAATTTTTTATTAATAAAACTGTCAGGTTCTATAAGTTTCCCTAATTTGATTTGAGTTCTGAAGATCTGCTATGGATGTAGCAAAAAGTGAAAGCATAAATTCACGAATTCTAGAAATTGAAAAATTTTAAGAAAGGAAATATCATGTTTTACCCTTTTCTTGAAATTTAATTCAAAACCTTTTCTTGGTTTCAAAACCTGCATTTCTTGGATTAAATTTTATTAAATATTTTATCATGTTGGAAAAAGATTAGGTTATTAAAGCAAGAGGTTACCAGGTATGATACTTGAGCAATTTAAAAGCAGAAAAAGCTTTTACATATTACAAGTTTTTGGTAGAGTTCAATCTTTTTCCACTGATATAACGTGGGAAAAAAGATAACACTCAGATAGCGATCTTATTACTGTGCCGTAGGTCAGTTGTGCTTAACATCTTTTGTTGACAGGAATAAGCATTCGGGAACATACTGTGATCATTTAACTCATCAAAAATTTATAAAACTGTAACAAAAAAATAGTGCATGTTTATTTAATTAGAAAACTGTAACAATGTAATTTTTTAAAAAAATTAGCATGTGAATTAAATACGAATTGCTATTAAGCAATAAAAAATTTGTTGTTCGTATAGAAAACTATGGTCCTTATTATAATATTAAGTTAATCATTAATTATGTATTATTTTTTAAGTATGATAATTTATTACTGAAGGTTTACTGACAATAAAAAATTGTGCTTATATTTTGTATAAAACTAGAGTTATTATAATGTTTACATCCAATGGTTTGTTATTATGTTACATTTTATGTTCCCTTTCAATATATATTAAGTTACTTTATTCTATAATAGTGCTAAGCTCTCAAAATTAATGTGTTCGTTTGGTATATATTTTAATAAACTTCTTTATGTGATAAATAAACTAATCCTTCTTGTTACAGAAAATTTAATCACATACAAATATTTTATTTGAAATAATGATAATTCGTTGCCTGCGTAAATGTCTATGCATAAATGAATTAATTATGTTGCATTACATTATTATTTTTATTTCTAACACAACAAATATTGAAATACACAGATTCTTGTTATGGGCTGTGAATGATAAATATTTCACATTTATTATATTCTCAGCAACTATTGGATTACACATTAATAATATAAAAGACTTGATGAAAATCAAGTAAAAAAAATTTAAATGTAGCATTTTCATAAAAACTTGATTAAGTTGCTTGATTATTATAGTGATTCTTTTACATATATGAATTAATAAATAGATCTGAATGAGCTGAAATAAAATAAAAATACCATCATTGCATTTTATTCAGAATTTAATATTAATTAAAAAAGATACTTATGTATAACTAAGAAAACTGCATCATTGTTTGCGTAACGTCAACATAAGTTTAAATAATAAGTAAGTATTTATGTTTAATAAAATACTTTAAAGGAGCAAAATAACTTCATTTATTTCCATTGAAGTAATTTAAAATTATAATTAAAATAAATAACTGTAGTTTATGCTTAAAGAGTAAATCCTTTGGCAAAATTCAAGCCAACTCTTATTTTAAAAACATAATTAGTACTTTTCATATTTGTTTATGCTCATACTAGTGTATGGAACATTTCAGTGAAATTGTAATAAGGCAAATGTATCTAAACAAAAAATATTATGCCTTTGAATATTTCTAAATTCTATTTAAATGGATAAACATTTGCATATGATGTTTTACTTTATTAATATTAAAACTTATTTCGTCAGTTACATATACGAATATATAATGAAAAGAATATTAAATGAACAAAAATGTCTTTATTTACTCTTGATTAAAATCTCAGTAGCGTAAAAAATATTAACAAAAATAAATAATTATTAAAATTTTTTTTACAAAATATTTTTATTTAACGTTTTAATTAGTTTTGATTACATCAAAAGTAAATTTGATAAATATTATTAATATAATTTTAGAAATCTTTAAGTGTCAAAGGAGGAATTCAGATTTTTACGCTTGAAAAATAATAAACTCATGTGTGATATTAATGTAATAATGTATGATTTACTGTAAATATATCACTAATAAAATGCCCCGAAATGGATATTTGTAATTATTTATTAAGAAACTAAATTAACGTATGTAAATATTTTTTTATTTAATTCATTTAAAAATAATGTTATAGTAATTTGTTTAATATTATAATTACTCTGCTTAGATACAAACTAAGTTTGTTTTATATGATTATATTAAATGTAAACGTTATTGTGACTGTATGGTGCATAGAGGCTCATATCAAACAAAAGCTATTATTCTTTAAATGCACTATTTTATGATACCAAGAATGTTTTAAATGTGATCAAAATTTTACTATTTTTGTGTGTTATGAATTAAAGCGAAAAACAGCGAAGATTTCTCAAAGTATTCAGTTATAAAAAAATTTACACAAGAAGTACATAGAAACGTAAAATGATATGTAATTTTATTAATATATGAGTTAAAATATATTTTTACATTACTAGAATTACCATTAAATGAAATTTTTAGTTATGTTATTATTGTGTTTAAAATAAAATAAAGAAAAATGTACTCAACTGACGGTTAAGTTTTATTCTGGAAAGGCCACAATATTTGAGTTTAAATGTTTAATTTCAATAATCAGTATTTTCCGATTTTCAATAATATTTATGTTAAAAATACATTATTTTTACAGTAAATTTACTCGCTTTTAAATTTTCAACTTTTGAAAATGTTGGAACTATGACCTTCTTAATAAAAGAATATAACATTAACTTTTAGAAATAATATTTTCAAATTCTGATAAAAATTATTCTGGAATAAAAAATTATATTTATTTGACGTGTATACTATACAAGAAATAACAAGGCATTAAATTTTCAAGAAGTTTCAAAATATAGATCGTAAAAATAGATATTCGGAAAAGCTATAAAAGTGCTTATTTTTTGAGGATTGACTTCTAGAGAGACTAAATATCCTGTACAGGCTTAACTTTCTGCAAAATTCAACACAACACTAAAGTTTTTCGATCGTAAATATTAGAATATGGTGACCAGCCAATTTCTTGCTACTAATGATTTTCATTCGTGAGAGATTTTTCCAAGACAACAGAAGATATTCCAGGAGAGAGAGATTTGTCCCAGACAACAGAGGATAGTCCAGGAGAGAGAGATTTGTCCCAGACAACAGAATATAGTCCAGGAGAGAGAGATTTGTCCAAGATAACAGAAGATAGTCCAGGAGAGAGATTTTACCAAGGCAGCGGGTGAATGCTTTCTGTATCAAAGAAGTTCCAAAAAATACTGGGAATTTTCAGTCACGTTGTATCCTCCTTAAATAGAACATTCCTCATAGCTTGTATACGGATCCTTTTGTATCTTTGGCCTTTAAAGGACAAAGACGAATAGCCACGTTTCGAAATTCCATAATTGCTGTGAAAATGCATTTGAAACGTGTATGTATTGACATTTAAAACCATTTCCAAATGGTATTGTTTAAAATGAATATCTCAAATGCTTGGAGTTTGCGATTTTCAAGACTCCACCGAATATAGATATAATTATCATGATGCTGTAAACTTAATCTGGATCCATATAAAAATGACATCATAGTTTTCGCGTAATATTCATCATTAATTATTGCAATCCTCTTTGGGATGTAGCTTCAAGTATAGTCATTGAGCTCTTACTCATACTGTCGCAGTCATCATCAAACGCTTCTTGGAGACATTTGTTTCCATGCACATTATCGTATTTGCCAACTCTGCTCTTAGTGAGTTTGCAGTATAATCCATAACGTTCAAGCGTGTAATGCGTGTCTCGTCGGCTGCTCATGATAGTGGGTAACGGAGAAAATGCATGGAATTCAGTCATACATTGAATCATTTTATACAATTGAATCCCATATTCTTCTGCCAATAATGGGGCTTTGGTCTTCTTAAACATCAGTACTGGTACTGTAATCCAGATAGATTAGAATACTAGATCTATCAGCGTCAGAAATATGTTGGTAAATATTTCTGATTTTGTAAAGAGCCATTAAAAAGATTTTCATGTAGTGATGTACAAATTCAATTTGCTTATGAAAGGGGTGGCCAACCTGTGGCTCGTGATTCACATGCGGTTCTTTGAAGGATTATTTGTGACTCTCGATAAATGCATCCGAGTACCCTTTCTGTTGTTGAGTTATTATATTTAAAAGAATTATCATCATTCCATGTTTCAAAATGTCTTTTAAATTACTGAAAGCAAATATAAAAAACTAAGAACGCTGTAACAAATTTCATTTTCTTCCAATTTAAGAATTCATCGAAAACTGCGTGAGCTAAAATAAACGGTGATGTAATCGACCAACTACAGACCGATTTTGAGTTTTTAAACTTTCATGCAACGGACAGTTGAGATTACGCTCTGGAGAAAACAATTGGTATCATTCTTGCTAAGTATATAATTTGTAATCTGGAATTTTCGTAGCCAACTATAATTTTTTTCGTAGCATTTAACACATATTGTTATTGTTTTAATAACATAAAAAATTATAAAGCTAGCAATTTACGTCGACGTTAAGAAACCAATCATCAGTTTTCTAATCAGTATCTACCAAATTCTGAATTAAGATCAAATAAATTAATTCCTTAAAATCAGATTTAAATAAACAACCTGCACTTTTGATGACCTTTAGCAAGCAAGCTAATGATATGGCTGAAGCCAGTTATATTATTGTTTGGAATATTGCTAGTGCTAAAAACTGGTATGGAGAGGAAGAGTTTATTAAAAAAAAACTTGGAAGATGTACTTAATGTTTTGGATCCTTATAATGCAGCATTGCGCATAGCTGTATCGCAAATTTCCATTTCGACTCAACCGAACGACGTATAACTGCAATTAATACATCTCTTGACTATAATTCAAAAATGATTTGAAGAACTGTAATATATTCATCTTAGCAATTGACGCACACACAAGTCGACAGATATCATAAATCTTCCGGAATTGCCAGTTTTTATATATTTTGGTTCTCCTGACTTCGTTTGTTAAAAAAGAATAATTAGCTTTAGTAGCACCTTCAAAAGTCAAATCGTGGTGTCGATATTAAAAATGCATTAGATTCCATACTGAAAACTTTTGATGTGCCTCTTAATAAGATTGTAAGCATTGGAACTGATGGAGCTCCAGCAATGCTAGATAAAAATCTCGGCTTTTAAGAAATGATTCTCGAATTTACAATTCATATTGATGCACTGTATAATTCACCGAGAACATCTCGAGAATCGAAATATCTTGAATTAAAAAAAGCTGCTTGTCGAATTATTTCAATATTCAGAACAATGCACTTATGTAAATCATCTTATTCCACTTTAAAATTGGTGAAATCCAAATACTGATCAGTATTAACTAACCAGCATCACAAAGAATTACTGAGAAGTGATATCACCAATTATTAAACAAAATTTAAAGAATCACCAAGAGAAGTAAATAAATGTCTTTAATATTTAAATTCAATATACTTTTGTACTTTTATTTATGTTTTCAATAAATATAATTTCTGTAAAAAATAAATAAATAAAATAAAATAAATTAAATTAATAAATTTTTTGCATACTATTTAAATACCTATTTATTTGCGACTCGTGAAAAATTTCAAATTTTGACTCGGATTACAAAGGAGCTTGGCCACTTCTGGCATAGCAGAAACATGTAAATTATATTTGTTTGAACATATTATAGGTTAGAACGTGCTATTACATCTTATATGTGAATGTTTTGAAAATCTTACTATTTTTCTTATTACAAAGTGCTCGACGACGTGTAAGTATAAAGTGTCGCTTTCTTTTTTTAGTAAATTTAACGGAAAATTGTTTATCAAAATTCCAAATATATATGTATCTACAAAAGGAAAGTTATTAAATATACTTAATTTTTCTTTTTCAGGAATATTAGTTCTAATTAGGTGAACCACAAAATTTGTATTCCTTAAATTTTGAATGTCTAATTTTTTTACTAACCTTTAACATCATATTTATTTCAAAAATAAAAAGAGCATTACTAATGTAAAATTTAAACTAAATTGATAAAATATAATCATTAAAATTAATGCACATGAGAAACCTTAATTTAATTTTAGTAAACTTAATGAAACATTAAAATTGTATTAAATGATACAATAATTAAAAAAGTTTATTTACGAAACTATTTTGTTGATTTCTTACAATTGAAAATTATTGATTTTTACAAAAACTTTAAAAGACAGTGAAAATAATTATTTAACAATATTTTTTAATGTTTAAATATACGTATCACATAAATTCTTATAAGCTTATTTACGTATTAAATAATTGCTTAATATATATATATATATATATATATATATATATATATATATATATATATATATATATATATATATATATATATATATATATATATATATATATATATATATAATGAAAAACATTATCCTAATTTAAGCAAAACTATTTTTGAGACAAATAATATATATGTTTCAGTTAATATTTGGCTAATGCGCATCGTTATAATTTTTAAATGTACAAAAATTTTCGGATTCATTACATCATGTATCTTAAAAAGACTTTTATTGCTTTAATTAATTGAATTCAACTCTATGATTACAACACTATTGAATACACTTTGAAGCACGTTTTGTTAAAAATTTAATGCATAAAATAATAAAAAGAAAACAGACATACTTACTAAAATTGTGGATTTACAAAAGTACTTTATTAATAAAGTGCACATTTTCTATATTTAAAATTAACACCAAATAAATTCATGAAAACTGTTGTATTAATTTATTGACAAGTATTTTAATTTTGCATTATATTTTTCTATTTACTTCATCTTATTTTTTATTCTGAATGACTTCTTGGCATGCAATATTAATTCTTGTAAGAAAACAGTTTGTTTTGGATACTTAAATTTATAATAAAATAGAACCCCGTAAAGTTAAGGAAAAAACAATCCCCTAAAAATACCCTTGATACTTAACTTAAGAGTACTATTAAGAATTTGAAACATTCTAGTCCTACGAAGTACTTTGGGCATTTACTATACAATACTTAGTCTTCAAATACATTTAGTCCCTGAGGAGAAAATCTAAATTTTAGAAAGAGTAAAATAGTTGAGAAAATTATTCAGCAAAGAGAAGAAAACGAATAAAAATATTTGAAATATTTTAATTTCTTGAGGCAAATGAATTTTGTGAATGAATTATTCATTTAGCTTGTATTGAAATTTATGAAAAGAGTGTTACATTTATCAAAGTTCTCGTTATGTAGAAACATTAACTTGAAGTTTAGTTTAAAACACTGAAAAGTAATATTGTTGTGATTCATTCGAAACAAACCAATGTTCTTATTTGAGATAACATATTATATAATATTTTATTTTTAACTAAAAATTCCAGATGAAAAATTTAAATAAGCAAAAATGGAAATACAAAATAAACTGGGTATTTAATTAATGGGTTTGCATATAACGTTCCTTGAAAGAAATTTAATACCCAGAAAAATTTTAATGTTTAAAAATATAGATATCATTTCTAATGTATCACTGAAATGGAAATTATACTCTCCACTGGAACTATTGAATAAAATTGTAGTGATTTATCAAATATACTACTAATAATAATGAGACATATATTGATCTATACTCAAACTCTGAGCATAAACTTGAGATTAGGCATTTTGATGGATATAAAAACCAAATACAATATGTTAAATTTATGAAAGTATTCAATTGATTTATTCACATTTTAAAATTAAATAAGATATTCAGTAACTTTGTATGGATACCAGATTCTATTAAGTATAAATAAGAACGCGCAAGGAAAAATAATCAGATCTTTTGTACTTGAAATTTTTGAGTTTAGTGCTGAAATATTATAAAAAATTAAATATTGGAAGAATAAATTAATTTCCTCATTAGTACAAAAGGAATTTGATGGTTGAAATTCATTTTTCAATCTAAAAATCAACTGCGTTCTTCTGTTTGTGTGTGTGAACTAAAATGTTTTCTGTTTTGTTTAGAAAATGCATACAGAAAAATATACTTGTTTAGTGACGGATAAATAGTAAAAGAAATTTTTATATTTGTATGGGGATCGAAACCTACGTAAATTATTATTTTCAAACATTTTGTGTTTCGAAGGTAGATTTTTGATAAATATTTTTAAAATTCAAAATTATTTCCTGACAAAATGCCAAAACTTTTAATTTATGTTCTATGAACACAGTAAAAATATAAAATACATTTTTTATGCATTAGATTCTATTGTGGTTGTCATTTGTCACCAATATATTTGTTTTCTTTTAAAAAATCTTTGAAAATTAAAGATAATACTCTCATTATAAAATGAAAATTCAAAATGAATATTATAATTAAAAGTCATATTAATATATACCAAATTATCTTTATAAAACCACCTAATTATTTCTATACAATGTATAATTGCTTAAAATTATAATTTTATGCATTTTACTCCATTACTGTTTAAAAGCAAATATATGAAAATTTGTAAATTTCTTATTGGCATTGTATAAATAAAATCATAATCATGTTATTAATTATGGTATAAATGAAAATTTTTATACAAATCTTTATAAAAAGTGATAAATGAATGTATAGAAATGAGGAAACATTATTAAAATTATAAAATGAATTTTTTAATAGCCAATTCTTATTTTATCCATGAGTCTCTGTCAGACAATTATTCATGTAAGATATATATTAACTAGAAACGTAGAAAGATTATGATAGACTTAAAGAGAAATATTAGTAGGCAGAGGTGCCGTATAATACAGGATGCCAAATTCTGAGATTGGCGATTTTTTGGCGGATTTTCTTATGTATCTGGCAACCTCGTTTTTATTACGTCTTACATATGGGGACCTGTAAAAATTATGCAGAAAATTCTATTTTGGTAACCCTAGTATTTACGTCATGTCGCACGTCACGAAACGTCATTTTAGTAGTGGTTCCAAACTCTAATCTGGACTTCGCTTTTTGCTGAAGAAGATAAGATTTGCTTGAAAACACAACGATTGCATTCAGAGCGTGTATCTCTGTATACAAACAATTTTAAAACCATTTCTAGAGAAAAAGTAGCAGTTTTATGTTGAATGTGATCACAAAAAGTAATAAGTGACTTCAGAACATTGAAGGATGCTAAATGCAAAGTCGAAAGATTCTTGCGGTCAAAAAGTGTTGTGTTACAGACAGTATTCTTTTTGATATATTTGTGGCACCTGTGTCAATTAATGTTTTGTGTTTCAAGATGTAATACATATAGTTTAGACAATAGAATGAAAAATGTCGGAAATTTTAGCCATATCACATAAGAAGCTTTATATTAAATGTGACCAGTAAATATGATATATTTTTTAAGTGTTGTGATTAGAAAATAGAAATAAATTAATGTTTTTACATTTATCGGCTTAAAACTCATACCATAGTTTTTTTACTGATGCATCATAATAAAGAAAAATTCTAATTTTTCAATCACAAATATTTGTATGTAAGAATTTGGTTCTTTCAATGAGCATTGCTTTTTTCACTACTACACCGTATAACCTTCCTGTGATGTGGGTACTGACATCCCAACGCAGAAAATTGTTGGTTTTGCTTTCAATATTTCTTTTGAAATCCAACACACACAATATAGAATAATAATTTTTAATATTTTTATGTCATTATTAGGTAATAAAAGTTTTCAAAGTAAATATTTATTAAAATGATAATAATTCTTAAAATATCTATGTAATGTACTAATATTTATTTAAATATTTCTGTAATATTGTGTATTTCATTATTTATATTGCATTAAACTGATAAATTATTCAAGATATTATTGAAATTAAAGATTTCTTAAAGAAATGTAATATATATATATATATATATATATATATATATATATATATATATATATATATATATATATATATATATATATATATATATATATATATATATATATATATATATATATATAATTGCGTTATTCTCTCTTCTTTAATATAATATTGCTTTTTCGCACTGTCCCGGTCAAATTCTATTGTATCATAAATTTATACGTGAAATCAATAATTAATAAATGCAAAAAATAATTTAATTTAAAAACGCTTATTTAATTTTTAGTAATTAATCTGAGTATTTTAAATACATCATTATATTTTCTTTATTTATATTAAAAATGTAAAGGATAACTCTATAAATGAATAATAAAAAGGCAGAAGTTAAGAAAGTTATAAAATAAATGAAAAGGAAATAAAAGGAATGCATCCAAAAGTATATTAATTATTTTTCTTTTTTTCATTTTTAAAAGGAATTTGCAAAAAACTGAAAACTAGAATTTAATTAAATTCATTTCTCTTTATTTTCCTTTCTAAATAACGAATAGAAAATTGAAGAAAATTGCATTTTTTACACTTGCTAATAAAAATAAAATTTTATGCTTTTTAATATTTATAAATGCAAAACTTTACACTTCTTTTAAAGCATTTATCATCCAAATTTAATTTGATAAATATTAAAAATGCGCATTTTTAACTATACTAAAATGAAATAAAATCTAAAATTAGATTTTAAATTTGTACTATGTTAACCGTAATATGTTATATTAAATTTTAACTTATTCTGAAAGATTTAAATAATAATTAATTTTTAGAAAATTAATTTTCGAAATTTTGTTTTTGCTACATTATTTTAATATGTTGATGAAAATTTAGAAAAAAGTACATTATAATCTAATCAAATGGACATTATTTTCCTTGTAACCAAATTTTATTCTTAATTAATTTCTTTTTTGATGTTATTATAAGAAGAACATTGATTATATATTGTGCCTCATTCAGATAGAAATATATTCTTTTCAAGCATTGTCAAAAAATGTTTTGCAAAATTCGTCTTAAATGATGATGGAGAAGATGAGCCCATTTTGGAATTTCGATTATTTTACATTTTCATGCAAAAACACATATACATTTTTAGTTAGTAACATATACACAATAATTTATAACTATAAATTTAAATAAAAACCTTATTTAAATTATTCATTTTAAAGAAAATTTATGCTGAGGATACTTATCTCAGCACAGAGTATAGTACTCAAATAATAAGAAAACATATTTTTTTGAATATTAATTTAAATAATCAAAATAATATAGTGTAAAAATTTGTTTTCAAAAGAAAAAAATTCAAAAATTTGAAATAGTGTTTTTGAGTTCATATGTTTTAGTTAGAATTAGAATTATTATTCAGGAACATGCTTTTAAGAACACTTATTATTATTTTCTTTGTTAATTGAAAATGCTTAGCTTTTTCTATTAATGCCTTTTTTAAATTTTAATATAATAATTTTCTAGTGTAAAATAATACCCCAATGCAATGTTTCATTAGTGCATTATTTCTGAAATAAAAACATTTTGATACTGTATAATTCTTTTAGATTTAGATCTTACCTTACTAAATGTTAATACTCGAATTTATATTATTATTTAAAATACTTACATTCCAAATTATTGAAACCACTCATGCATATATACATATCTAATCATTCAAGATTGAAAAATTTTATACAGAAAACACCTCAGAAAAATATTAATATACAGAAATTTATTTTCTTGCGTATACATAAATATATCGGTAAAAAATGTAAAGATTTTACAATGATGTGATTCAAGAAACCCAATTTTCGAATTTCAATATTTGCAAAATGCATGTCATTCAATGCAGACAACAATTAGTTTTAATTTATTTACGTATTTAACGTATTTTTGAACAACATTAGTTAATCGGTTTGGGAAATGGTTTTGATGCTATTAAGCAATTATGCCTGTAAATTTCTCATCTGGTTCAAAAATAATGTATTATTTTAAAATGTATTTCATTAGCAAATAGCATAATATAAACTTCTAAATTTTTTAAAGAATAAAATGCTTATTCTCAAGTGTGTTTTTTTATATCCATTTTCAATTTTTTCTTCATAATTGCGTCTTCGGCACCTTTATTATTAGTTAACGAGCAACCCAATAAAGTGATTATGTTTGTTTTCATAATTACAACACTGAATTTAAATTTTTTCATACGTAATTTTTTATTGTAGTAACTTTTGTACATAAAAAATTTACTACTTGAGAATCATCAGTGTACGTATACATATAACAGCACAGATTAAAACAATTAAAACTAGAATCCATAGAGATGTCTTCTAGAAACTCGGAGGAATACTAGAGGTGATCACCATCCATATCCACTTGTTAGAACAAGGGAGAACAAGCTTTGTCGAAGTGTAAAACGACATAACCAAACTCTGAAAAAACAGATGTTTATATTTTTATTGTCACTTGAAATTTAAGAGTTTTCCTCTTCTCCTTTCAAACTATGCTGTTAAAAATAAAGGAAAGGATGCAATAAACGTTGGCACAATGAGACAAGTGTAATAAAAGAATACATTTTTCGTTTTGAAATGGATGGGTGGTCTTGAGAAAATTTCAAGAACGTTTGTGTTTTATGATATCTTTTAATTGTAAATCTAACCAGTCGGGATTGAGAGGGAGTGATCTCTGACCTATCCCATTGAAGTATAGGAGGTACTGTAGAACTTTGGAAAACCAATGGTGTAAAGAGGAGGAGCCAAGATGAGAATAATGAAGAATTGAAAACTGCATCTAAAGAAGGAGAAAAAAGGAGTCCACAATTGAAAACTGGATCCTGATTTAGCAGAAGAAGAATAGTTGAAAGATTTAAGTTGTAAACGGAGTATAATTTCTCATTCCAGCCGAAGCCCAGTCATGACTTTCCAGAATGGAGCCATAGATTTCCAAAAAATAGATGAGAATAAAAGCTAAGGAATATAAGAAGAGACGACAAATTCAGATGAGAGATAGCAAAGAAAAAAGAGAAAGCTCATGAGGAATGACTAAGTCAAGCGAGATGCTGAGTAGTTTGCCAAGAGAGATGTTGAATTATCAGCAGATGGAAATAAAAAGAGAAGATGATGAGAGTAGAGGACGGGAAGTGGATATAAAAAAAGAGAATCATCGACACCGTAGAGTGGTGAAGCCATTGACGATAGGAGACACCACAATACTACTTCTAAAAGTGGTAAATCTGGTCTCGTGATTTTATTTCGTCTGGTCATACTTAGTTATGATATATTATTGTGAAAACGTCACAAAAGAAATTTAAAGTTAGAATTTCATCAATTATTTAGTTATGATATATTATAGTGTAAACGTCACGAAAGAAATTTAAAGTTAGAATTTCATCAATTAATTAATCTAGAATGATGCAAATGTAAACTTCTCTTGTTATTAAGTTGTTAAAATAAATTATAAAATTTTACTATATTTGTTTTGAATCTTTGTTTCGGTCATTCAATTATTAAAAATGAATCTTGGTTGGTTTTCCTCGGAGTTTTTCTGAAATTACCGTGTTTAACCACAACAAGCCGCATCATTGATTTCAATAGGATGAAAATACTTCTGCAAATAGTCATGTCAAGTTAGCTAACGAAAGTAAGCAACTCCAGCAGATGGAAGCAAAAGTCTGGAAACTCTGAATTTTAGCCAAGGCGGCATAATTATACCAGAAAGATATGCTATTTTTTAACTTAATGTAAATAATACTTTTGATATTACGCAGAGGTAGAGAAGAGTCAGATTGTGACATGAGTGATTTACTATAGCAAGCCTATCAGCCTACTCATTTATTGTTTTACAACTATGGTCTGGTGAGCCATTGAAATATATGCATTGTAGCATATTTGGAATGAAAATAACTTTACATTGGTAAGTGAAATTTCGTATTTTTTAACTGTTGACAATGAATATCAGAAAGAACAAAAAGGTGAAACTTCTTTTAAAATCATTTTATACAGGATACTTGTTTACAACTGTTAAAATTTAAGAATGTATAATGTATTAATTGCATCAACTGTATAGTAGGATAGATTGAAGAATGGTGAAATTTTGCATTAAAATTTAAAATTATAAAATTAATACAAAGTTTAGTATTTTTCAGTAAGAATTAATTTTTTCCATGCGGGATCACATTTGCTGTGTCATTTCTTTATTCTTGGCTAATCATTAAATTGTACAAAACATCTGAATACTAAAAGTAAAAAAATAAGTAATATATTAAACTTAAATAATAGCAATTTAATTTCATATAAAGTATAATTATTTTTTATTAAAACTGATTTATGCCAATATCTAAAATGGTATTGTATTCCATTTTTAATAAATTCAAAATATGAAATTACGGAAGAACATCATGCAATATAAAATATTACAAATACAACCAGATCCGAACATTTTAAAATTTCTTATTTAAAAATAAATCTTAATTATTCCCATTTTCCAACATTTTTTAAAATTTTTAACATTGAGTGAAAAATCGATAAAATTAAAAATTCATAGAAAACTACAAAATGAATTTTTTTAAACATTGGTTTGGGTTAAAAGCTTTTCAAAATAAAAATAAAATATGTTGAGAATATATCAGTGTTGCATAATTATTTTTATTCTGAAGAAATTTTTTATATTTTTATAAAATGATGGAATTTCATATTTTTTTTACTTAATTAAATGAGACTTTGCCAAGAAGGCTTCATAATACAATACTGAAATGT
This sequence comes from Latrodectus hesperus, assembly GCA_037975125.1. NCBI lineage: Eukaryota > Metazoa > Arthropoda > Arachnida > Araneae > Theridiidae > Latrodectus > Latrodectus hesperus. Next base: position 36,806,958 of record CM075862.1, read on the forward strand.
GTACTTAGAAAATGCTTTCACATTTCATACGTATTTCAACTGGTGAAAATATGTGTGTGCGAAAAATCTCCTAATTTTTCATATTTTAAATAATTAAAATTTCATGATTAATAATGCTTATGTTATAAAAACTAAAAATATATTCAAAATTGAGAACTTATAGTTTTGCATATATCAAAATATATTTTCGTTAAATACATAAAAAATCTAGTAAAAACTATTTCATTATTTTTGGTATTTAATACATTGTCTATGAATATGATAAATAATTTTTTCTTAAAGAAATGTTTCTAGATCTTTGAAAAAAGTGTTTATTAATTTATAAAATTTATAGGCTCATAAGTATTTAAAAATGTGCTTTAAATATTGCAATCGTAATGATACAAAAATTTAATTTATTACACATCGACGATAAATGAGTAGATTCAGAACATCAGAGTAATGAAATATGCAAATAAAATTTTGCTGTAGCTGTAATTGAAGTAATTAAATTAAGAAGAAAATTAATAATAAGATACTAAAATAAAATTAGAAATTGTAATTAAGAAGAAAATTATAATTGTTACTCTTTGTATGTTTCGTCATACAACAACAAATCTTTTCCTTAGAAAAAATGCTGTAGTAATTATGCGATCACTAATGTTTATCTTTGATAAATAAACTTGTTTATTAAAAGTCTTTTCATCTTCCAGTTTTTACTTTTAATATCCATTGCTTAGAAATCATAGTGGCACCAGTGCCGTATAATCCAGGATGCAAAATTCTAAATTTTTTTGGCAATGAAGAAATGTTGCTAATATTACGTATCGTGACATGCGCGATGACGCAAATATTAGGGTTACCAAAACAGAATTTTATACATTATTCTTATTGGTTTCCATATGTATGACGTAATAAAAACGACGTTGCTAGATACATAAGAAAATTCACCAAAAAATCACCAATCTCAGAATTTGCGATCCTGGATTATACTGCTCCTATGCCATCGTAGTTTACATTTATATTTCCTTTCGTAAGGAATCATGAAATTAAAATTATAATTTTTCAGAAAAATCTATTTATAAAAAGTTTGCGTGACGCATTTCTTTTTCAATCTCATGAGAAGTAGTTGTAGTTAAGTAGTTTGTTCACTCCAAGTTATTTGAAACTTCTTACTGAAGACGGAAAACATTTTTAGCTACTAAAATACAATGCGTTTCTTCAGCTTTTTTCAATCGCGTAGGAAGGTGGTTAGAAATTTCACTTCAAATACAAAACTATGTTTGAGAAGTAAATTTTAAGGATTTAAACTTTCAGCAATAGGAAGAAATTTATATGGTAAAAACCAACTTTCTCTGAATTATTAAAAATAAAAAATATTAAGATACAGAGACGTATTACTATTAATATTAAGATATGTATTTAAAAATAATGCCTATTTAGTTTGCTGGATTATTATTGTTTTTAAATTATAAATAAATAAAGCTTAATCAGTTCTTGAATAGTAATATTTGCAATGCATTAAATTTTGTAATTTAAAATTTCAAAAAAAATATTAAAATTTATTTTAAAAAATTAAATTAAAACATTTCTTAATTTCTGTTCCGAAGAATAAAAAAAAACTAATTAGTTACTTTCATAAAAAATATTAATTGCACAAGGTTAAATGACAAATTTAATTAAATAAAATCCTTGTTTAATGAATATTTGAACATTAATAAAATTGTTTGAAATTATATGCATAAATCTGATTTTTTTTATTTATAAGATAAATCTGAACTCAAATTAACTGACTAATTAACACGAAATTGTTGAAGTTGTTAAAATCCTACTAATGAATTTCTTAAGCAATATTGATCGGATATATTGCTTAAAAATTTCATTAGTGCGATAGTAAAGATTGTATTTTTCTATTGAAATTTATTCAGGCTATAGATTCTGCTTTAAATATTTGAGCGAAAAAAAATTAAAGAATTAATTTGTTTCTTTTATAAAAAGTAATAAACATAAATTTTAATTTTAGTAACAAATATATATCAAAATTATAATCAATGTAATAATGTAAATAAAGGAACATAAGTATCAACTTTATATTTAACCACAAGCATTCATCACCAAAATGTACTGATTTTAACACAAAGCTTTATTAATTTAGTATTTCACTTTGATAAGAAAATTGAATAGTAACTAAAAATAAATAAGTAATTTTTTTGCTACTGTTTTTAACGAAATTTATAAAAACAAAAATGTGAGTTTTTATTAATATTAATACGCATTTCCGAAATATAATCCCTTTACAGTTTTCCTCTAAATTATTATTCGAGAATATTTTGTGTGATTATGAGTTTTGCTTTAATAAATTAACTTAGGTATAGAAAATACAACATAGAAAAATGAATGTTGAAAAAAAATGAAAAAAGTAAACATAGAAAAAACAGTAAATTTAAAGAAACTTTAAAATACATACTAAAAAGAATACAAGAAAGATATATTTTAAAAAGAACATTTTATTTTCTCGTTACTGAAATATATTTTCATTGTTGAAGATTATAAAGTGTGTCAAATTTTATTGTTATACTGCAATATTGATGAGGTTTTTGACAAATGAGGAAAACTGGCTATTCATATAATATTTATCCATTTTTATTGTTATACTGTTATTACGATGATTTTCTTATTTGAAAAATGCGAAATTATCTATTCCTATATTATTAACTGGATTCACATTGCATCAAAATACAATAATAATTTTTCAAAACTAATTTTAACACTTGCATTTCCTGTCTTTTTTAAATTCTGATAGAAGAAATAAGAAAAGCTTATTTGCTAAAAAGAGATATTTATAAATAAGTTATTTAGATTTAAACACACAATAAAATAACATTAAAAGTAATAATAAAGAATAGAGCTTAGTAAGCTGCTTGAAAACAGTTAAAATCTTGACATACGAAACCAATGAAGAGTTAATAATATTTAAATCTCAAAGTTTTCATTTGAGTAAAAATTTTCCTATTTTAAATATTACCATAAATTTAAGTTTTTTTCAACATTAACATATCTTCTAAATAAGATATTTAAGACTGATTCAAGAATGCAAATCCAGATGTGTGTTTAGTAAATATTTTAAACTTTAGAGTTGCTTCTTGATAGAGAAGGATTGTTTTAGATTTCTTTGAGTGTGATAGCAAAATATCATTAATGAACTTATATGAATACTATAAAAATTCATCTATTTCAGTGGCCACACCAGCATATGCTTCTAATAACATACTTCACTAATTTAGAACATCCAGGGTTTACTTAATTATCTATGTTCTGAAACAGGCTTTAAAAATTGATATGATTAAAATGATAAATACCAAATTATAAAGTACAGTAAGACCCCGCTTAACGCGGGGGATACGTTCCATCAAAGTAGAGCGTAATGCGAAACAGCGCTAAACGAGGCTATCTTTACATGTAAATATTGGGGTTAGGGGAAGATGGCTAGGAAATTGGTTAGGTATTAAATTTAAAAAGTATGTTTTTTTAATAAAAATAAAACCAAACATTTATTTTTTAAAGCCCAAATTAATACTACATTATTATTTCTTGCAAAAATAAAAACAAAATATAAATAACAAAACGAATATTCTTAAAAAAAAATAAAATAAAATTCTAAGTCAGACATATTTAGTTAGCCTTCCGCGTTTTCAGTGTTCTGCCTTTTTGTGACAAAAGCATCTGATGTTGTTTGCCTTTTTCTTTTGCGTCGTTCTCTTAAAAGTTCTTCATAAACGGATATAGCATCTCTAACACCACGCCTTACTATTGAGCTCCTGTCAAAATTCGGATCATTTTCAATGAATTGATCCATTATTTCAGTTATGGTAGACAAACTCCTTTTTACAAACGCCATCGAAAGTTCTTTTTGCTCTTCTTCTGAATCACTGCTGTCAATATTTTTGTCTTCTTCTTGTTCAGTTAATTCCTTGAGCTCATCATTAGAAAGACTAGCCGCTGCTTCTTGAATTATTTCTTCGACATCTTCCACGTTTACCCCTTCAAAACCGGTTTGCTTCGTTAATTTCACTATCTCTTCCACTATTTCATCCACATCGAGAGAGTGTCCAACGTCATCGCTCTTACTTAAATCCGGCCAAATATTCTTCCATACTCCTTTCAAAGATCTTTCTGTTACCTCATTCCAAGAAAGGGCTATGTTTTCTACAGCATCCACGATGTTGTAGTTTTTCCAAAATTCTCTTATGGACTGGTTCTCTTCTCCGTCTGTTTTTTCAAACATTTGCTTAAAGGTTCGCCGCAAGTAATAAGCCTTAAAATTTGATATAACGCCTTGGTCCATTGGTTAATTCCTTAAGGCAGTTAGTTGTGTTAGGAGGCAAGAAAACCACTTCGACTGGAATGCATGTTGTTAAGTCTGATAAATTTGTTGGGTGGCTTGAAGCATTATCAATTAACAGAAGTGCTTTTTGTTCAAGTTTTTTAATTTCGCAATAACGTTTAACAGACGGGCAGAAATGTTCAGTGAACCAATCCTGGAAAATTTTCGCAGTTATCCATGATTTTTTATTAGACTCCCAAATTACAGGTAAAGTTGATTTAGATATGCCTTTCATCGCTCTTGGGTTTTTGGAATGGTAAATTAGTAATGGTTTTAATTTAAAATCTCCGCTTGCGTTAACACCTAGTAGAAGGATTAAGCGATCTTTTGCAGCTTTAAATCCTGGTGCCCGTTTCTCTTCACGGTATAGAAATGTTCGTTTCGGCATTCTTTTCCAAAACAAGCTTGTTTCATCAACATTAAAAACCAATTCTGGAGGATAGTTTCCTTCTTCAATTATTTTTTTAATATCGCAGGAAATTCAGCCGCCGCTTTTGTATCACCACTTGCTGCTTCTCCTGTAATCTTTATGTTGTGAAGGTTATTTCGATGTTTAAATCTATTAAACCATCCTCGACTAGCAACGAAAGTTTCACTTGTGTCAATTGTCTCAGCCTGAATGTAATTAAAAATTCTTCTAGCTTTTTCCATTATGATAGATTGGCTTAATGGCATATTGCGGTTAATTTCGTCGTCAATCCATATAAACAGTCGTTTTTCCATTTCCTCTATGATATTATTTCTAGAATGGGTAATTCTAGTTGCAGAGCTTGACGTAGTTGTAGTTGCCGATGACAGTATTTTTCTTTATTCTTCATGATGGTTGGTCCTCATTGTTGAAATTGGCAAATTCAATGAAGCACTAATTAGAGTTTGACGTTCACCAGAATCTAATCTTCTAATCACTTCCATTTTAGTTTTGAGTGAAATGCTTTTTCTGGTTGCTTTCTTTTCTTTTTCATTTTCACCCATAGTAAAAACTAAAGATCAAAATATTTGACACTGTAATATAGTATTAAATATGTAAATTAATACCTACTTACAATAATGTCAACAAATGTTTCCAATAATAAAAATATGTCTTTACAATACCGCACCAAACAAGAAATACAAGTACACTCTTTCGGATATGTATTTGAAGCCTATTGCTGCATAATATTTCGGGGAATCCCCGTATGCTGCGAGCGATTTCGGGAAATCCCCGGGTTGAAATAAAAGAGCGCTAAATGAAACAGCGTTAAACGAAACAGCGTTAAGCGGGGTCTTACTGTACGTTTTTTTAATGCAATTACCATCGTAGGGAATTGACGTGTTGGAAATAATTAACAAATAATTTACATTTAGACGTATCAAAGTGGAGATTTATTTTTCTTCAAATTTATTAATATAAAATAAATTCTGTTGCTGGTAATATTGGTATATATGTTTCAAACTTTCTTATTCATCGGATTAGAAAGAATAAATCACCGATGACTCATATGAAAAGCGAAATTGAAGTAAAAACAAATTTAGTGACACGATTTGTTACTATTTGCTGCTTTTGAATAAAATTAGAATTCATTAAAATAATTTTATAATATAATTGTTATATCATACTATTTGCTATGATTGTTTTTGTGTTGTGTTGTTGTTAATCCTGGGACAATGTGTCAGAGCTAGATAATCCACATGAATAAAATATTATCTAAATTGTCCAAAAGAAAGATAAAAAAATATAAAAATAGAAAATAGTATAAGGCCTTGTCCTTGGTAAAAGTTAAACACACAAAAACATGAGCAAGGGAAAACATATCAGCTGCACACCAGTGGCACTCAGAGAATACTTTTTGACAAGAGGAACAAGTGGACTTTTTGACAAGAATTATGCTTTAAAATAAGGTTTCTTCACTCAAAAAGCGTGAAAAAGCAGTTTGGTGGTTATCTTTGTCTGAATTGGAAAGATCTCTGTGTATTTTTTGCAAAACACCAAGGGTAATTAGGAGGAGTAAAGGGTGGGTATTTTTTGTAAAATCCTTAATGAAAAGTCAAATTTTATTGAACCAAAATGATATACCGTTAATATAAATACATATTTTTTTTACAATTCTAAGCAATATTTCAAATGATCATTCCAAATAATCTGTAATTGAAGATAAGATTAGGGAAACCATTTTATTTGATTTAGGACTAGTAATTTGAATTGAATTAATTTTCATAATACATAAAACATTTATGATTCATGAAAAAATTCATGAAAAAATCAGAAGACAAAAACAGAACTTATTTAAATATCTTTAAACCACATACCATAATAAAAAAAGAAATAGAACTTTGGCATACCTTATTGAAAAAGTATTTAAAAAAAATCTGTTGATTAAAGTTTCAGCTTAAGTATGAAATTAAAATTTTCTACCATTTAACACATAAAAGTATGCACAGATAAAATGGTTTAATTAACGTCTAAACAAGAAATTTTACATGACGAAAAGTCCCTTTATCTATAGAGTTGCTGAACACAAAGTATTAGACACATTACATAGACATTCCAATTTATTTCCGATAGATGACACATTCATAAAATTGGAATAAACTCAGAAGACAATGAAAAATTAACAGTATTCTAAAAAATTAATAAATGAAACGACTTCATTTTGACTGTAAAAAGTATACATATATACAATTAGATTAAAGAAAAACTATCCCGAGAGACATTTGGGCCTATAATAATCATACCATTGACTGAAAGTGTAAGAAATTTCGGCATAAGGTATTTTGAGGTACACGCTCAAAACTGATATGGAAAACAATAGTGTCACTCTAACAATTACAATTACAGCAAGAAAATTTCGAAAATTTCAAAGGGCATAACACCCAGTTTTTTGTATCTGAATGCGATCTCCTTACTAAAAGAAACACTAATTATCATTAGAATGACACCTGTAGCACAAGTTTGTCAATTAAAAAATGAAAAAGATTTTGCCCTGCACCAGATCATTAGCATTCGTTTCATTTATGTCACACATCACATCGTTTCTTCGGCTGATACCAGCCTGATTAGTTTTCCACATCGTTTGAAGATGAAGAAGAAATTAAAAAACGCAAATTTCAGTGTCTTGTTGATACACAGTCACAACTTATATTGGCATCTAGGTGAAAGAAAAGGCAAAAAGAAATGTAAGCCATGTATGTTATTTTCTGACGTTTCAATTAAGGTGCCACTTTCAGGAAAGAGCGTGGGAAATTGTAAGGATTTATTACCCGAATGGATAAAATGCCTCAGAGATATTGCGTGTTTACCTCGAAATTTATGGATTATGGTGAGTCCCCTGCTCTGTCAAAGTTATATGGGTCTTGATACATAAATCTGAAGAATGTGGTAGCGCATTCGATCGACCTTCTCTTGATGACCTACCGTTCTTGTGGCATCTGTTGCAGAAGTTCATCAGACGATAAGTACAGTTTGTCCCACAAACGCACGTGGTGTTTCATGTGCTCTGAATCAGACGAATTCAGCTGTCCGCAAGATTTTGCGTTCTGTTCTAATCATGTTTCCTCACCGATTCCAGCGTATCCAGATGTTGGAAGTGGGAGACTATCAATTACGGTTAGATTTTGCAAATCAATTCCTTGTCCGGTACAATGAAGACGGCAGTTGGCCTTTGCGTATTCTGAGAATAGCTTAGGCGCATTTATCATTAGAAACATTGAGTGTACTAGGCAAAGAATAATCCACGCAATTTGCTTTAGTTTTTTTTTCTTGTGTAATTTGTCGATTACACCAGAAAAAATGACTGTGTGCTGTGGTATAACGAATAGGTTATTCCTCGGCATTTACTTTTTGAAGACGTTACTGCTGGTGATCTGTAAACTTGTATAGTAATGAGTGCTCGCTATCTGGACATGTTAGCTCGTGGGGCGCTCCGTGGCTGAGTGGTCAAAGCATCACTCCGCTAATCGCTTGAGAGCGTAGGAGTGTGGGTTCGATTCCCACCGTGGTCCTGGGTGTTTTCTTCGTTATCTTCTGTGATTGTACATCTGTAATTGTGCTATTTGTCCTATTATCGACGAAGACTTACAAGCGGATCTCAAGAATCAAGCATACAAGTCTGAATATATGTAATGTAATAAATAAATAAAAAATAAAAAAGTTAGCTCGTTACGTGATCCACGCATCATAACAGCAAAATACTCTATCTGAAGTTGTATGGATTAAAGATTGCGCTCCTCCCCATGTAAGATCTTTGTCTTCAATCAAGTGTGTCTTATGTTAAAAGTTATGTATCAGATTTATCTGTCGTTATTTCCCATTTCCGTGGTCACCAAGGTCTCCTGAGCTGACACCAATGGATTTCTGGCCTTGAGAATACCAGAAACCTAAAGTGTATCTATTTCATTCGTAAGCTGCGTCTGATTTGAAATATGCAACCAGAAATGTGGTTCAAGATATTTCCACTGTCATGATACGCGCTATAGTGCTAGCCACCATCTGCTGCATGCAAAATCTCATCATATGTGAAGAAGGACATGTGAAGAATTTGTGAAAAACAATAGAATATTTTATTTTTTTGTTGCTTCCCTATCCTCAATTGTTGTCCACACTTATAGCCTATCTACCGCCTGTGATTATCATACACCAGTTGTCGCTCGAACACTCTTCAGGGATTTTCTCAATGGAGATCAAATTCAAATACAAAAAACTTGCTGTTGTTCATTGTAACCGTAACTTTCTTTGGAATGGATGTAAGCAATACATTTGCGAAAATTGAAAAAAATAGCATTTATCGTTATACTTTTTAAATAGATGAGTCCAGAGTCCAAAATATTCTCTTTACTCTCACCTTTAAAAATATTTTAAAAGGAGGAAAATAATCTCACATAATTTCATTTTTAATGCAGAATGTTATAACGTTTCAATTCATTTCATGATAACATAGGCAATTTTAATGTACTTTTATATCAGTCATACCTTAATAATAAAAATATTGAAATTAAAATAATTGTAATATGGCAAGTTAATATGTCATTAAAATAAACATTGCTGTAATATATGCAAATGCTAAAATCAAAATATCGAAAAACAATTGCGATTATTTAGACACTGATATCTTTATAAAAGTGTTCCTACATTATTATTCAGCAGCCGATCTCAACTCAACTCAAATATTCAGCTGCCAAACAGAATAAAGATTTTGTAAACAAACGAATTGTGTAAAAAGACTTCTAAGAAAGGTGACTGACAAGAATCAAAAATAATTTATGAATGGTAAAAATTACTAGTGTCTAAAAGTAAATATTTGTGCAGATAGATTGCTAGGGGAAATTAACTTTTGTGATAATAAATACATATAAATTAAGAGCTTATCTAGTTATAAAGTGGAAAAACAAACATTAATTTAATGTGATAAATACAGAAACTGAATTATCTGTTTTACCGAAATAAACAAGAATCCCAACAATTAAAATATCACTTCTGACTAAAATTTCATTTTAAATGTGAAAAAGATGAAAATCTACATTTTGACGTTTAAAAATAATAAACAGTGCACTATACATTTTATTCTCTTAAGTAGTTATTATTTAAAAAAATTAAATTAATGTAATGAAATCAGAAAAATAAATTACTTTAAAATATTTTAAATACAAAAAATAAAGAAAAAAAATTAAAGCGAGTTTATCAAATAACATATTAATGAAATTTCAGTTTAAACATAGAAATAAAAAAATTCGACTGTTTAGCACAAAAAAATATCCACACTACAAAATAATTAAATAGTAGCATGCAAAACGATGTCTTGAATCTCAAAATGAAATTTCTGATACAGATTATTTAAAATTGAATCTTATGAGGTGTTTAATGCATGAAACTCCAGAATCTTTTTATCCGTGTGCTATTCCTTGTGTACTTTTGAACTTAGGGTATTTCTAACCAGAAGCGCAGGTAAACGTAAACATGCATTTAATATGATGGAAGAAAACAATAATTTGAAAATAGAAAAAATAAATGTCATCATTCTATAACAACTGTTACAGTGTGAGAATGTAGAAAAGAGTATCCGATGCTACTGCTGCTTACCTAATCCATTGGGATTGCATAGATGACGATTCTGAAAAGAAGAAAAGGATCATCTGCTTTCTTATTAAAGCGAGAAATATTCCTTAGCGAAATGTTATCCAGCTTACACCCTGGTATATGCAAATGTAAAGAGAAATCAAGTCAGCAATTATTAAGTTTTCAGTAAATTACAGAAGCAATAATCCAAAATTTTTAATAATAAATAAATTTTATTTTAAGTTTCCGCTTTGATTAATTTATCTTGATTGATTGTTGGTGGGTCTTCAGCATAACAATGAATGAACTGCAGTTACGCGGAAATTGAAGCTTCATAATGTAGGAGAAACTCAGATTTGGTCTACCATTTTTAGAGGTTTCGTTTCTTTAAGAAAATATTGTGCCTGTGAGCTATTTTACGGTCTTAACCACCATTAAGGAGCACAATGGATCTGGGATTTTATAGGTAATAGAATCATTGCTTCCGGAATTGAAAATAAAACCCTTTATAAACAGCTCACCACACCCTTTTTTATGGAAGTCTTTAACTGCAAACTTTATTAGATATAAGTATCTCCAAATAAAGATGAAAATTCGTATAAGTCTTATTATGACCATGGAGACATGTTTGACATGAGGCATGTTATTGTGATTATAATGATGATTTTTATTGGTAAATAAATCTCTGAAGTAGATAAATATAATTGCAGGATAAGTTGTATAGTGGCAGAGAAAAGTTAATTGACTTTTTAAGATAAAGAATAAATTAAAAAAAAAAAAAACAAATCATGGTGAGAATTATCAAAAGTCCTACAAAGAAAAGTAATTTTTTGTATCATTTCTAATTAGATGTAACCTAATGAAGATCAAAAATATAAAAATTTAACAATAAAAAATATTTTGGTTATGAATAATTTCCTGTTTTTCACTAGAATTGATTTTATAATGATCTGAGTGAGACAGAATTGTTTTTATGTTATTTGCTCACTGAATTAAGGTGATACAAATTTGAGGTAAAGATTCCCCCAACTTATTTGACCTAAAAGAAAGTGAAGTAAAACTTTGTGTAGTTGTCTATGTCTAAGCTACAAAGAACTTTAGTCATGTATCAAATAATTTTTTGTTTCAAAAATATACACTAGATATTAAAATTTATTTTCAAATTTGACACATAAAAATTTAGTGTCGGTATTAAGATGCTAATATATGTCATTGTCAATCTAAAAACACCATGCTCAAAAGTGAAATTCAGTAACAAATATTTATATCACACTACCATATAATAACATTAATACAATATAAGATTTTCATGATTTTAAATTTATTAGCATATTTCAGTTCTATAATAAGGAATCACCTGAATTAGTTCAGCAATTTTGATTATTAATAAATTTAAATTATTAACAAAAACTATAATGACGATTATAGAATCTATATGTGTTCTTGTACACAAAAATAATTAATATATTCATTTTTATTATAGAACCAATTGATTCATATGCTGATAACAATTGGAATTGTTAAGTATTTCTACAATAATACGTACAGTAAAAACCAAGAATTTTAATGATAAAAATGAGAGGAGTGTAGGAATTTAAGGTATATTATTTTCTTTAAGATTACAAAGCATTTGTTTTAGAAAACGAAGTGACAACTAAGGATGATTTTGCATAATTTCAATGAAAACTGTCATTGATTTTTAGATGGAAGTATTTAATAATTTAATTGTAAGTGAACTAACAATGAATTTCACAACAATTTTTTTGTTTGATGAAGTCAGTAATATGTGGCTGAGTTTCATTTACCACATGGAAAATAATGACTTCTTTTCCAAGTATATTTATATTTTTATACAAGCATTAAAAGAAAGCATCATTTTTGAGATATGTTTGAATGTTAGGTTATCAATAATTCTTTTAAAATATTTAACGTATCTTTAATCAGACATATCCTGAATATATCTTCAATGAATAAACATTTTAAATTCCTTAAAAATATTTCTCGCTTTCTTATTTTCTATTTATTATATACTGGATGAACTTATTTTATAAAATAAGCTAATCTATTATCTATGACATTTAAAATAATTTTTGTTTTTCTTTTCATTCGAATGAATAAAAAAATTTTTAAGTAAATAATAGGATGCTTTTGTAATTAGGTTATTTTTGGTGTATTACATTGCATAAATGTATATTTTCATGACATCATTGTTGAATTTCATTATATTTTCTGCTGTACATGGTACAATTACATACCAATTATTCAACTTGTATTTCATTTTAATTCCAAATACTCTAGTCAATTTTATATTTAAAAGAATTTTTATTGTAATTAAATTTAAGAATTTGTATTAAAACAATGAAAATAAAAAATAACATTAAATATTTAGACATTTTTCCTCAAGAGGACAAACTATTTTAATTTGTAACTAAGTGTCAAGAGATTTTATTCTATGCGAAACTAAAGTTCTTATATCGTTTAAATGATTATCAAATTTCTATAACATGTAATTCGTATGCTTAGTGCTATTATATGTAGTTGTAAAATTTGTGACAATGTTTCAAGACAGGAAAGGCAATGTTTAAATTTTTAATAATGCCAGATTTATATTTTGTTTAAATTGTTAAAATATTAGACAAAATCTTGATTCTTTCCTGCATTGAATTATGGGTCATTTACCTATAAAAAGACATTATATGACAATATATACATAAGGATTATAAGTATGTAAAATTCATATTCAAGATACCTCTTAGTATTTTACAAAATTTTTATCTCATGCACATCAGAAAAGATATTCAGAAATGATTTTTATAAATATTTATCTTTTCAAGTTTATTCATTAAATCAATCTCAGTTAAAATTTTTATCGATTTGGAATTTGATGAAATAATGGCTAAGCTTTCACAATTTTCAATTTAATTTATAGGATAAAAAATTAAATCTACGACTGGAAATATTTAATTTGAGAAACTAAATAGATTATAGAAAATAAATTAAATGTTTTATAACTTAAACATGTTAAATTTATTTAATAATTAATTTCAAATTGCTTATGTCATTTATAATTTTGAATATATACTCATTTTAAGAATATTATGTGAAAATATTTATACCGAGGACTATCATGAATAGTTTTTAATTTATTTGAGATAACTTGTTTTTAGTATACAACAATACTTAAGAAAACTTATTGTAAGTATTCAATAATTATTGATTTTAAGCTAACACTGCCAAATAAAAGATTAAACATGAAGTAAAACAGGAAAGCTTTTTAAATGGACAATGTGATATTATTTTTAAAAAATCTTAAAAACTGTTTATCTCTGTAAAAGGTTCTTTTCATTGTATATCAAATGTCCAACATAAGAACAATGAATGCAAATTTAAGATCATAGCAACAAAAACAAAAAAATTTGGAGAATAGTTGATGACACTTTGTTTAAACATACTTTTTGCAAGTTTTTCAAGCAACATATTATAATTATCTAATTTTGTAACAAAGTGATAAATAAATCAATATTCTTTAAAATAACTTAAAATGTTAAAATGTGTCTATCAAAAATTAAAGTGTTGTTTAATTCTAATTTTTAAAATGAAGTATTAACTTTCAGATATTTTTTAATAAATTATAATTATATTTGTTATGAAAAGTTTTCTATTCTTATAAATAAAAATGATTTACAGATTTAAAAAAATTTTTAATAGCATTCTTCATGAGAACCTATAAACATCTGTCCTATTATATTATATTATATTATATTATATATATATATATATATATATATATATATATATATATATATATATATATATATATGTATGTATACAAATAAATAGCATTATATTTATTTTTAATTATTTTACTTTTTGACATTCATTTTTTAACCTTTCTGTATTTTGTTTATAATTTCTTGAGATTTTCTTAAGCTGAATATTTCAGTACGTTGTTAGAGACATTTATACGTTGTTGAGATACGATTTATCAGAAAATAACAGTTGATAATTAAGATATATATATATACAGTTAAAAAAATTTGATGCATGTAAAGAATATTATAATTTAAGATTAATTATTTAATTTCTCTTAGCTAACTTTGTTCATTGCTTTTAATATATAAGTGTATATTGTTCATTAAAATAAAATAAATCTTTAAATATAATTGCTTTATAAAACATGTATTGCGTTATAAAAATTCAAATTCGTTTTAATTCAATATATATATATATATATATATATATATATATATATATATATATATATATATATATATATATATATATATATATATATATATATATATATATATATATATATATTAAATAGTTAAAAAAATTTTCTAGCTCTCGTTTCATATTTTCTGGTCTAATCGTAAAACATTTAAATAATATATTTTATGCTTCATATAAAATCTTCAAATTAAAAGGAGTTTTTTAAGTTAAATTTTCCTAAAGTTGTGTGTGTGTGAGGTAAAATATTGTACAAGTTTAGTTTTCATGTTAAGCCATTTAATTAAATGCAAATTATATATAAAATTTAAATTCAAGGAATTTCCGTAACATTTAAAGTATAAATCAAGAAATTTTCATAACATTTTAAATTAGTAAAAGAAGAAGAATGCTAGATAATTCTCACACGTGAGAAATTTCTGAAGAATAGTTTCACTCCTTAAATATTCTTTAATTTTGAGAAATTTCTGCGAATTATGTAATAATTTCGAAATCTAAGCAGGATGTTTTGTTCAGAAATATATAAGTGAATATATTTTTTTATTAAATTAAATTTATTTCTAAATAATAATAAATTTAGACTCATAATAGTTAAAATAGTTTTCAATGTCTTAAAAGGAGCCTATGTTTTTCGGAAATATTTCAATTCAATCTTACTTTCATCAAAATTCTTCATAATATAATTTCTTTTCTGCAATGTTAAATGCAGTGAAAATAGTTTTGATTAATTTTTCATATTAGATTAATTTTTCAACTTATTTCGTAAATGTGAAATGGCAACAACCTTGAATTTGTATAAGGGGATACAAAATCAAACAAGAACAGACAGTACTTCAACAGCAAGGACGTCGCTTAATATATATATAATTATAATAATTATATAAATAATAAATATGTCAATTAGAACTGTTTATTTAGTAAATAGAGAACATCAATAAAATTAAAAAAAAATTAATAAAAAACTGTTGTTGCCTGATTAAAACATTATGCATTTCAGAATAACTGTAGAATAAAATATGATTAATTTTAATAACTTATTAATTTTTTCATGTTTACTTAAAAGAAATTTAAATAAATATTTTTTAAAAAAATATGTTTAAAATCAACTTATCAGTTGCCTATTTCTTAAGTTATTATTGAATAAATTAAAAAATCATTAGCGAAAGAAAAACTTATTTACCTTTAACTGTCAGTAATTAAGTGGGTAATGAATATTTTTGAAAGGATCTATAATTAATTCTTTTCTTGTTAATTTTAAGTAGTATATGTTTCAAGAAACGGAACTTAAGTTTCTGTAAAAAACATATATCTTCTAACTTTTATAGTTGAAAAACAGGAATTTCTTATAGTTCGAATTCTATAGATAATAGATTCAATAGATAACATAATTTTAATAAATTATCTCTTATATTTTGTTTTTAAAGCTCTTTTTGTTAAAAACTATCATGCAACTCTTTTATTATTATGATTTAGTTGCTAGTTTTTATCATGTGAGGAATTAAAAAAATTATAATTTATTGCACATAAGCCTCAGATGTGAATAACACATTTATTTAATGTCAAAAACAAATTTTTGTTAAATTATTTTTATATTAACAAAAGCTAATTTTGTAATCTTTTAATTTCTAAAAGTGTTAAGTGTATTACCATTTAGAAGAAAATATTATAAAATTATCAAGAAAGTTGTCTAATAAGATATGTACACATTTAATACTTTTTATTATATTTTTTAATTATTTAATTTATTGAAATATTCATACAATTTTTAATAAATCCTCTTTGTTAACAGTATTAAAAAATAACAAATGAAATTGTCAATGAATAATCAATTAAAAACATAATACTTTTCTCTTGTAAAAAAAATTATAATTTTCATTTAATTTGAAATTTAAGTAAAATATTAAAATTCAGTAAAATATTTAAAACGTTTATTTATAATCATATTTATTATTATTTATTCTATCCTTCAGATTCTGCCTTTCAATAAGAGATTTATGGAAATACTGTGTACACACAAAAATGTTTTAAGAAATAATCTTCTTTATTCACTAGCAAAAGCTTTATCTTTTAACAAAATTTTTAATCAGCTAAACTGAATAATGAAAGGGGAAAAAGTTTTACCCCTTTCTCAATTTGCACTTGAATTTCTATGATAAGCTGTATTTTAAGTCTTTTACTAAATAGTATTTCATTATGTATTTTGTTTGTAAAATATCTTTTGTTTCAACTACATTTTAAAAAATTAACTTAAAATTAATATTTATTTATTTCAAACAGAATAGATATTTTATCAACTGTAAGTCAACACGTTTCTAAGAATAGATATCAGTATGCCTTTTTCTATATTTTGATGTCTTTGTAGATTTTAGAATATAACCAATAAAAGTCTCGATAATAATATGTTATTAAATGTATTTGCTTTATAAATGTATTGACGAAGAAAATAATCAGCAGTTCATAATTTTTTACATTAGTTATTTATGAAACTTTTATTTAAAATTTAAAAACTCTTTTGTCTCTTTATCACTTTAAAATTTATCGTGGTTTATCTCAGTCTTTTGAAAATTTTCTTGGAAGTAAAGTAACAAAAATATTCAGCTCTTCATGAATATTGGTTGTTTAATATTTACTGCTCATTTATTTACGAAGAATTCATAAAAAAAGACACAAAATTTCATTTTTGAGTGATTAATAAAGTGAATTTAATTTTTTATTATAATATTATATTCAATTTTAATTGAATGCAATGTTAACTGCAAGGAGCATTATAATAAATAATTTAATGCATTTTTGGATAGATTTAAAAGAAAAGAGATATTTCAATATAATAATAACATTTAACACTAATAACACTTAAAACTACAACACCTTTATAAAAGCAAATAAAAATTAATATTTATTGTATTTTAAGAAAATAGCATGAAAGTAAACTTATTAAATATTCAAGTACCTTAACTAACTTAATACCTTAGGTCATTATGAGGGTAAGAAATTAGTTGAAAAGTTTTCATCTATGGCAACTAAAATATGCGTTTTCATAATTGGGAGTGAAGTCGAACTTAGCATGGGTGACAGAAATAGGCTATTATTTTTATGCTGACTCAAGTCAATGTCACACTTCTTCAATCATAATAGTTGGAAACGATGATGGTCCACTTTCCTGCAACAAATTACCAGATGTTCTTAATCTCTCAGAAGATTGAGTAGACAAGAATAAGAATTGAATATTCATTATCCTGGAAGCTCAGAATAAGACGTAAAGCTAGAAAATATAGTTTCTCAAGTCTCACATACTAGACACATCTAAAGCGTTAAAATTAAAGAAATCTACCGATCGCCGTTCATATAACCGTCTATCTAAATTAGAGATGTAACCATGATGTATCTCATCCCGACCTTTACTATCATACCCCGATGCCACCAAAGATCCACCGAGTACATGCGATATACGTGCTCGCTAAATCCTTGGAATCGAAAGTCCTGTGGTCGGTCGTTGAGGAGTTACCATGGGTGCAATGGTCTGGAGAAAATTTCCTCCCCCTTCAGATAAATGCCAAAATTGAGGGAATGGATTCTCTGGTGGTGCCATCTATCGGAGGATTTAAAAAGAGCAAAGACGTACTTTCACCTTCGTGTGTTCTGATTAAACGAAAGACGCACACTATTGACTTAAATTCGCAGCATAGCCAAGGCATAGCGAGCATGGCTTGTCCAAGTGTCATAAGTTATAACACAACACAATCATACCAAGTGCAGAGGACTTATGCATTAAGATATATAAGGAAAACAGTAGAAAAACGTGATTGATGAAGATTCTTGACAAGTATACATCAATCAAAATTTTACATGCAGAATGGTATATGAATGAATAGAAGATATTATTTAACTCTTTCATCCAGCATTGTCATTGAATGAACTAGAGAAGCTATCTACCTTTATGCTGCGTTTATAATTATTTCTCAAAACTCAAATTAGGTAAACTCTACAGAACTACATTTCTAACAAATACGTTGAAAACTGATTTTACTTCTTGGTGAGAATACAAGTGACGAAATGCTAGAAAATCAGTAGACTGATTTAATATATTTAAAAATTTTAAGTATTCCCACAATTTTATAGTGTAAAATTAAATAATTATTAGTAAATGTGTTATTATTAATTCAGGGTCTCCTTTTCTCAATACATAGACCCTTTAAAAATTTGAATACATATTATAAAGAAAATTTATCCGTTCCTCTAGTAAGAGAGACGAAAACCAAAATTTAGCTTAGATTAGTTAGAATTTATAATCAGTTATCTTAATTACTTTTCATATAAAATGATTTAAAAAGAAAACTGTTACATTCGTTTCGTTTTTATTAAATTATTTTCTTTTGAAATTTCGTAAAATATATTTAATGAATGTAGAAACTAATGAAATATATCAAATTTACATTCAATTCAAAATATTTGAATGTCAATGCTAATAATTATTAATAATTTTAGACTAAAATTTGTTAACATAACTGATATTTATTATATTGTAACTTCATAGTGAATTTACATATATTTAATTAATTTGATTCACAGAAATTTAATTTTGTACTTGCAGATTATTAATTAATTAGTAACTTTATGTGTTTATATAAATAAATATTAAAAGTATCACATAACAATGTAAAATACCTGCTAATTTGCTTACAGATACAACAGGTGGTACGAATATCTTTTGTGAAAAGTTTAAAAAATACATATTTAATAATCAGATATAAAAAGATATTTTCTCTTTAAAATAATTATTGATCCATTTTAAGCTCATAAAATAATCTATGAAATTGTTGAGGTTTCTTTTTTATGATTGCTAATATCACATGTCAAAGCAATATTAATTTTACTATTTTGTTATTAAAATAATCATTTATGCTTGCAAGCTGTTGAAATGTGAAATTCTTTTGTAAATTTATTTTATATGTTTGTTATATTATTAGCTAATAGTATTATAAAAATATTTTAAATAATTCTGATTATTAACTAATATAACTTTTTCGGGACTTATCTCAGTATGACTATAATTTTTTTCTTTACCTAATCCTCCCATCTGTTAGCTATATTCTGGAATTGCTTTACTCCAATTATGTAAATTCGTCTAAATGTGTGTGATTCAACTAGAAAATGAGGGAAGTTTATGAACATACTTACGATTTGCATTCAGGTAGCACAAAACGTTGATTACCCAGAATAAAATTTTCAACAAATGCTCATGGTAGGGATTTAAATATCATTGTGTTTTTCAGGTCAATGCATTTGGTTGATATCATTTACATAAAAATTAGAAAATAGTATAGAACAAAATAGTATAAGCAGTATTAGAATTTCAAATAACAATTTCAAGAATTAATTTGTTAAAATACATCACAAATGTTTAAAAAATATCTATATTTGCTTTATGTTTTTAGGATTATAGTAATAATTATAAAATGTTTAATTAGGAATTTCCATTATATAACTTCAATTATGTAATTAATAAAATTTAACTTGACATTACTTAATTTGCTGAAAAATTAATATTTAAAATGAAAAATTTATAATTTTTCTAAAATTAATTAAAGAATTAGTGTTCGAAAGAGTAAAAGGGAAAAGAAGTAAATATATACCTTTAGTTTTCAAATTATATATTCTATTATTAATTCTTCAGTGCATTGGAAGATGCAGAGTTTCAATTTTAGCGAAAAATTCTATTCGTTTGTTTCAAAGATTGCTGAATTAGATTGTGGTCTTAGAATACTTTCTGGAAATAAACAAAAATAATTTATCTAGTGAAAATTAAATGTACGAAATCAATATGGAATTATTTGTAAATTGAAATTCAGAAAAAATAAATCAACTATTTGCCAGTGCGTTTATTTTTCATAAAACAAATTTAAAAGTTATAGTTATTTAAATAATTGCATTGCGTTTGAGAATCCTCGTCTGTCAGGCAGATTAATTCCTATTTTTTTGATGGGAAGTAAATTAATACTTTTTGAATTCAGTGGATATCAAAATTGAATGTATTGAACCATGCTAAATAGTTTAATTTATAACCTACTTTCATAATAAGCGTTATATGTATCTTGAAAGATTAAATTTTTCTAATTAACGTACTTATCACCGAATTGTAATGTAATACATACATCCCTTTAGTACGCAATACAATGATCTCAATATTTACAGAGGAGATACTGCAATAAACTTAATATTCATTTATTTATGTTAAATAAGATTTTCATGAAAGGATGAAAAAAAGTTTGCATATATTTCACTCCAATAAAAGAATCTGTGGATTTATGATTGTTTTCAAAAATCATGATGAATGATATGTCGCTTCTTTGATAATCAATGATACTTGATTGGAATTTCTAGAAATTGTTAAGTAATATATTCAACAAATATTAACATGGAAAAAGAATCTTGAATTTCACTCTACCAAATGGGAAAGAAAATATTAATAGCTTTTACATTATTGCCAAAAGTACATTTGGTGTAAGCTAAGATGTCAAAAAACTAATGTATAAGCAGTACATTGTACTTTCCATTTCATGTGTCAATCAGGCACCTCAAAATTGATCAATGTTGCTGACTTTTCGAATAAACTATACATCTGTCAAAACTATTTTCTTCTAGGAAAACTCTTTTTTTATTTTTTCTCATATGGACAATTTGTGATCTTTTGCCTTTTGTACCCAAATACTCAATGAAGTGCATTTTTCCTGCCAAACACAATTGCCAATTCTACCTCGTATAATTACCACATATGTCAATTATGTATCAATCAATCAAACAAGTCTCCAGGTGCAGGATCACTTCAATACCTGAATATCATTTAATTGTTTTGAGCACTGTATATATAAATTTGCGAATAAATTTAAAACAAAATGAAGCTAGTAATTATCTTTAATTACATAATTTTTAAAGTGAAAAAGAGTATGGCGGAATAAGAAAACATTTTCTCCTGTTGAATTTTTACACCTTAATGCTTTTCTATATAAAAAACAACACAAATATTAGCACTAGCTGCTCAAAAAACAATTTGAATAATTTAAGAAATTGATATTATTAAAATACTGATAATTTATTTAAAAATTCAAAAGTTTCAGAAATATTGTGTATTTATTTTCTGAAGTTTTTGAAGTATACATTTCTCCAAGTAAAATAGCCATTTATTTCTAAAGTCTACTGTTAAATTCCAGTAACATTACAAAAGGACTTCCTTTGAGTATTCCTTACATATATTTTTTAAGTTTTACTATCAACAAATATCTTATATTCAAGAAAATATGTATGCCATATTTACCTCATAATTAGGATAATTAAACACTAATTTATTTGTAAAATCATTTATAAATTTGTCTTAAAGTAAGTCTAAAACTTATTGTAAATTTTCAGTGTTTTCATTTATCTTTAATTAATTTAATTCAAAATCCCTAATTTTAACGCAGATTTACAATTGAATTACATGAAACCAATTTACTTATAATACTAACATTTTGGCTTTTTTTAAGGATTTTTTTATCTCAAAAGTAACGTGAACAATAACAAGTCTTAACTCAAATTTATGACAAAGATTTCTGTTTATTTTTTATTGGTAAAACTTTGCTGATAGTTTTAGTTAAGAATTTTCATGAGATATTTAAAGTTAAAATAACTTTTGAAATGTTCTATCTTATTTTCCTCATCCAATAGAGAAACTTCTTTTCTCATTTAATTATAATACTTTCAGGGCTTTTCCGAAATATAAGAGTAACTAAGCAATGTTATTAAATGTTAAGTAAAATGTTTTAAAAAATAAAAAGACTAAATTTTTTCACATGATTCTTTTTAGGAATTCTTTTTTCGATGATTATTTTCTGGAAATTAATTTTTTCTATAACTTTGTCATAAGCAATCAAAAGTTAAAATATTAGAAAAATTATATATAATGAATGTATAAAAATAGATGGTTGTATATAGGATTTAAAAGATTTTGGAGGGTTAAAGAAATTGGGATCAATGGGATCATAGGTTATATAACACTTGGTAATTTCTTTGCTTTTCAGGATAATCATAAATTAAAAATTTTATGCACCAATGTATATATATATATATATATAAATATATATATATATATAAATATATATATACATATATTATATATACATACATATATATACATATATATATATATATATATATATATATATATATATATATATATATATATATATATATATATATATATATATATATATATATATATATATATATATATATATATATATATATATATATATATTTAAAAAGAGCTATAAAACATAATTTCAAAGCTATGTAAATATCAAAACATTGAAGTGACAAGGCTACCATGAAAAAGGTAATATTTTGAACATGTTTTGTATAATGAAAACTGAAAGCTTCATCAAATTGTCAAAGAAAACTTAAACGAAATATGTATTTGTATAAAATTCTGAAACATAATTTTTGACCATTTATATGTTATAGGTATGAGTGTGATTAAATTAGTTTTATAACTATGACCACAAGATTAAGCAATGATTTTGGAAATCACAATTATTTGCAAAATTTATTTTGAATTTAAACATTTATAATCAATATAATATCATTATAAATTATAAATTTTATATACGAAAATTAAATATATACTTTTAAATTTATAAATTTTAAATATTTATAATAAGATAATGTCTATTGGAACAAATATAAGAATTTCATATATTTTAAATGTTAACATATGTATTAAAATATATTTAAAATAAATTATAGTTAATATATAAACACTTTTATAGCTCATTTGGTTTTTTCATTTTAAATATATGTAAATCACATACTTTAAAAATTTGGCTAAAACATTTTAGTCATGATATTTCCAAATTTTTGAGAGAATTTTATTACACTTGTTCTCATTACAGTATTTAATAAAAGTTTATTTGGATAACTTATTTAATATCTAATTTTTTTCAAATAAATAATTTCTTTTTTAATTTACCAGATATTTATTAAGTAAGGTTTGTGTGTTACTTATTTAAATTACAACTATTCTTATTTAGTAAATGCATAATTGCATTAAAATGATATTTTTCCAGGAAAGATTTTAAGAAAATAAGTGATTTAAACCACGCAGTTAGCTGTAAAAATATGTAACATAAATTCCTGAAATTATTTACTATAGTCTTCAAAATAATTTAAATATCTTAAAAGTAATACCTTATATAAGAAAATAATTTTAATTTATTTGAAGTATTATATATTTAAATATTTTTAATTATATCCAAATGTTAAATGAAAATATAAAGAAACTTGAGAGAAATATAGATATGGAAGATTTAGACTCTATCAGGCTTTATTTTTTAATTAAAATTTTAATACTGTTTTTTTCCTCTAAAGCAATAAATTTTACTGGGGATTCTCATGAAAAGTTAATAGTTGCATCAGTGAGTTCTTGAAGACATATTTGATGAAGTAGAACTGTAGCCTGATTCCAGCAATATCAAAATTCTTTTCTTCAAGAATACATCTTTTCCGCATATGTATCTTGATTTTAGATGCTACATATTTACTACCAAACTTCAATAAAGGTAAGCCTTGTCTCTGAAGTTTGAATTTATTCATCGGTACGGGCTAGGGAAATCAAGTGAAAAATAAAAGTTTCTCACGAAAGATTTATTTCACTTACATATATCACGAACGATGACTTTTACATCTTTCACTGCATTTCAAACTTCTTCTTATAATATATATATATATATATATATATATATATATATATATATATATATATATATATATATATATATATATATATATATATATATATATATATATATATATATATATATATATATATATATATATACATACATATATAGGGAGATCATAATTAAACTTCAAATTTAAAAACGCTGTAAAAAAGAACCACTGGTCAGAAAGACCTAAAATTTCACCAGAATGTACTTCAAGCAGGGGAATTTTGTTTGGCGTGGGAAAAACATTAGGAAAAAAAGTTGCCGATATATGGCGCTGCACACGTAGTTATATGCAAATTAACATCTGGTATAAAATGCTGAGTAGCTTGAATTCTAGTTAATTGTCGTCTGAAAATCTCCGTGCAAAAATCTCGTCATGACTCTATCCGACAAGGAACGTGCTCTGCTTGTCAAACTTTATTATAAGAACAGTGACTGTGCTGTAACTGTATTAAGGAAATACCGGACACTATAGGGTTTAAAGAAAGGAGTTGGCTCGATATCTGTCAGAGCTATGGAGGCTATGATTAAGAAATGTGAAGAGACTGGATCAATTGACGTAAGACCTGGGAGAGGGAGGAAACCCATTCCTTCTGCATCCATCGAAGATGTTGCATTGTCATTAGAAGAAGGAACGAGTACGCAGGGTACAACCAGTGCAAGGGGAATTGCTCGTTCTTTGCACATGCCCCTCAGCACTGTTGCATTCTGAAATGCTATCCGTATAATATTACGCACTTTCACCAATTGCTCAATACGGACTTTGCACGACGTGAAACTTTCGCGCTTCAGTTTATTGCTCGGATGGATGTGGATTTTGCATGGCCATGGAAAATTTTATGGACAGATGAGTCTCATTTCCATCTTAACGGAGTTGTGAATACCCAAACTGCAGAATATGGGCAAAGACGAATCCGATGGATATGAATTCCTTGCCTCTTCATCCTCCGAAAGTTACTGTATGGTGTGGCTTTACGTCCTCCTTTATGATTGGTCCATTTTCCTTCAAGAAGTTACGGCTTGGGGGGCCTGTCACCGTTAGTGTGAACGCAACACGGTATAAGTCTCTTCTGGAAAAGGATGTCATTCCAGCACTTCAATTGCGACAATGTTTGGATAGGACAATTTTTATGCAAGATGGTGCTACTCCACACATTGCAACCTCCTTTAAAAGAGGTGTTGCAACGCTATTTCGGAAATGACCGTATTATCAGCCGACATTTTCCAACTCCCTGGCCACCACGATCACCGAACATCACTCCCTGTGACTTTTGGCTATTGGGATTTCTGAAAAATGTTGTGTACAGTGCTCCAATATACACCTTAGCAGATTTGAAATGCCGCATTACGCAGCCCGTTTTACAACATCAGCACTGATACACTCCAAGCTGCTGAGGAAAATACCATTTTACGTTTACAATTCCTAACAGAAAATGGTGGACACCATATTGAAAATTTCTTGAAAAAGACTAAGGACAGTTAAAAACCAATTTCTTGTTTGCTTTTTCCACGGTTTTTGGTCGCAGGACAGTTAGAAACCGATTTCTTGTTTTCCTTTTCTACGGTTTTTGGCCGCAGGACAATTAAAAACCGATTTTTTCCTATTCGATGTGGCACCACCTTGTTGTGGTGAATAGGCTTTAAACCAAGTGTGCCACAACATCTGCCTGACTTACAATAGCACAACTGATTTAACGTTCAGCTTACAGCCACAATTGATTATCCTTCATGTCAGAACTCATATAATTAACCTACAGCCACCTGTGCAGCGCCATCTATTGGCCACGCTTGAAGTACATTCTAGTGAAATTTCAGGTCTTTCTGACCAGTGGTTCTTTTTTTACAGCGTTTTTAAATTTACTGTTTAATTATGATCTCCCTGTATATACGTATGTAGTGGTACGCTATAAAATAGAAGAAGAGGAGTTCTTGAGATCAGTAAAATAAGCATGATATTTAATGAAAATTTCATGTGTATGCAAGTTCCAGAAACAAAGAAGAACTAATGGTGTTTGCGTACGAAATGCATGATGTCTTTGAGTGCAGCTCAGTACTATAATAGAAAGAAATGGGGAAACACACAATTAAAGAAATTCACTGCAAAAACAAAGGAGTTGTTTCTTAAAATAGGGTAAGAAGAAATCACCGTAACGAAAACATAAATGGAGGAGGGACATTGACTGAAAAGTATAGCTTAATTCACACACACATACCTATATGTGTGTGTGTTTCATGATAAATGAAATCATATTACTGCTAGAAATTCAAAGATTCAAAAACATTCCAAACAAAATTGTTATGAGATCAGTTAAAAGGATTTATGAATTTTATACTTGCCTAAATGGTCACACTGATTTGTATATATATTAAAAAGTTAAAAAACTTGCTATTTCTAGAAGCAAATTCTGTATAATTTCATTACTTATAAAATGTTAGTTGAATTTATCTATATTCTTTTTGAGTTACAAAAATATGCTTTATTCAGATAAACATATTTAAAACTAAATCAAAAAATAAATATTTAAAAATGCTTAATAATGTCACTAAGGAAAAAATTCTAACTAAAATATAATATATATCATAATACATATATATATATATACATATATATATATATATATATATATATATATATATATATATATATATATATATATATATATATATATATATATATATATATATATATATATATATATATATATATATATATATATATATATATATATATATATATATATATATATATATATATATATATATATATATATATATATATATATATATGAGTGGTAATTATATGATCAAATGACGTGGGCATTATAAAAAGTTGATGATTTCTCAAAATAGGTAAAAACAAAATGAAACAATGAAATATAATGCATTCATAAATTAATATCAAATTAATGTAGATGCGAATTTTTGTAATGTTTTATGGTTGTATATTTTAATATAAAAAGTATATATGTATTATTAGTTTACTAATAAAGAAAAAGTATTCTTACAGAAAAAAATTAAAACAAACTGAAATGTTGTAATTTGTAAATCTTAAGGTGAATTCTCTTTTATTGACGTTCATTTCAATTAATAAAAATATATTTTGGAGGTATTTTAAGGATTATATTAATTATAAAAGAATTTATAAAAAATGCTGACAGAAATTTTACAAAAATGGAAAAATACCTTAAAATTTTCAAGTAATGAAACCATCAGATAATGATAGATCTGATATACACTTTGAGATATAACTAAACTTTAGCAAACAAGTAGGAAGCTTATTTCATCATTGAAACATAATATGCAAATTAGATTAAAATTTGGAAAATTTCAAAAATAAATCCTCTCTTTTACATTATCTCACACAAAGTTTATTGAATTATTTTATTTAAACCAGAATATTTATATCTTGTTACATTTGTTTCCATAGTTAGTTTATTTTTATGTAAAAATACTTTCAATGATAAATAAGTTAATATATTCAAATAATCAAAAACCTCCCACGTCTAACACACTTAAAGTCAATTTCTAAATATTTATTTTGAAATTCATTTTGAAATTGGTGTTAAATATTTATAGCAATTGTAATGCTTATTATATACATTTCGTATTATAACGTTTTACAAGCAATTATTGAAGTTACATTTATCGTAATCATTGTTCCTTATTTCACTCGCTTCTAGATGAAATGATTTTTTATCAAGAAAAATATACACCATTCTTTAAATAGAAACCTTTATTCTTGTTTACAAAACTGATTATATTTTCCATGATCACTAATTTTTTTTGTACTCATTAAAATAAATTTAAAAGTGTAATTATTTTCAAGTGTATTGCAAGAGTGATTGCTTTATTAATAGATGAATTTAACAATTATTAGCAATTACCATTAAAATAAACTGTATAAATATGATGTTTAAGACATTTCATAATAATGACAAAATAAAATTCTCTTGTATTATATTAACCGAAAAAATGTAGGGAAGTATTTATGTAATATATTTATGATGTTTGTCAAAAATAAGCTATAGAAATAAAATGTTTGAAATTTAAATTTCGGTTTCCTTATTTACTTCTCTTTGTATGATGTAATTTTAGCTTTTTAAGAAATGAAAACAATTACTTTTAAAATTTACATTTTAATTCAAGGTAAAATTTAAAAAATTAATTTCAAGTAAATACTTGAAATTTAGAAGAAATCTGGAGTTGTTCTTCATATTATTTCAATTAAGTTTCATACTAGAAAATTATTGAAATTAATTGAAACAATTTTACTTACTGTATACGAATTAATGAAGTACATATTCTAAGAGAAATAAAATATGTAATCGAAATTCTGAGGATGCATTATTTGTAAGCAATTAGGATTATGATAATAAATAATTTATTTAGAAATTATATTGATGTGAGATTCGGATTTTTCTAAATAAATATGACACTCTAATAATATGCTAAATTGTTGTATTCAGATAGAAGAAATAACATGTATTAGATTAAGCTGATTCTAATCGGGCATTATTAAGCTTGCTTACTAGAGCATATTTACTTTATGCAAGTAAAACTTGAACCCTATATAAAGATGCACAAGTATTACTGAATATGTTCCAGAGAAAAATCCTCAGAACTATCTTTAGCATCAGTGCTGGAATAAGGACGTTGGAAAGATAGATACCATTTTAAACTGTAGAGGCAGTACAGACAACTGAAGATAACACAAAACATCCGTGGTAACCGACTAAGATGGTTTGACCATGCTTAGAAAAGCTCAGATCTCTTAAAAATCTTAACATTTAAGAAACCCTGAGGAAC
The DNA here is from genome assembly GCA_037975125.1 of Latrodectus hesperus. Taxonomy (NCBI): domain Eukaryota; kingdom Metazoa; phylum Arthropoda; class Arachnida; order Araneae; family Theridiidae; genus Latrodectus; species Latrodectus hesperus. The sequence continues at coordinate 36,836,143 of CM075862.1, forward strand.
ACCAGGCTAAAAGATAACCTCTTACTAAATAATTTGATGATATTGAAAAAGACCAAATTCTTTAAAAATCACGAATTAGAAAGGGTTTGCTAATGATATAAGAAGTTGGGTGGAGCGTGTGGCCTAACCTGGCTACCAAGGCCTGCAGAGGGCGGTTGAAAGGTTGAAAAAGGGGATGAAATTTCCTTACAGAATAACTATTAGGATTAATAATGAGTTTTAGTTGTTTGTGATGGTATAGATTTTGAAATTTAAATTTTCATTTAAAGCTCTAAATATATATATATATATATATATATATATATATATATATATATATATATATATATATATATATATATATATATATATATATATATATATATATATATATATATATATATATATATATATATATATATATATATATATATATATATATATATATATATATATATATATATATATATATATATATATATATATATATATATATATATATATATATATATATATATATATATATATATATATATATATATATATATATATATATATATATATATATATAAATTTGAAAATACGTGAAGAAAATTGTATATAGACCTAGACATAACAAAGACATTTACATTTTCTTAAAATCTATAACTAAATGTTCATATGTAAAATGAAATTTCTCATCTGAAATTCTATCCACTGATACATTTTTCTGATCATTACATAGAATAATCTGTTCTGTAACGTATACAAAAAATGAAATAGAATTTTTTCTCTTTGCACTTAATTTATAAAGGCCAGATAATGTATCTTTTTTAGAATGAAGAAAGTTATTAATAATCAAATTTATAAGTCATACATTTTCCTATTTTAACTTTCTTTAACATTGCATAGTGAAGGAAATATATTGCATTTATTTAAGCCTATTAAAAGTTTTGATTAAATATTTTTATCATAAGAAATGCAAAACAGTTGATTTCAAAAATCAAAAGATTTTGTGTAAAATTTCTGAAAACGGTGCATAGTACTAATCAATTAGTATTTTAACATCTATAATTTGAAAAAAATAGAAAAAGTAGAACAATTATATTTTTGGTGGGATTTAAAATATAAAAATCAACATGATATTCTTTTTTAATGATTTGGTTTACAGTTTAATAAGTTTGATGGTATAGACTTCACTAACATTAATGCTAATTTTTTAAGATTTTTGTTTTTAAAAAAGCTGGAAGAAGTTTTAATCTTGGGTATTTAAAAATTGATAATATGAATAAAAATGTCAATAAAAACTATTTTCTTAAATAAATTCCAGTATAATAATGAAAAAGAATTTCTACCTAAATCGTCCTCAATATCTTAAGAAAACATTTGTTTTATCACGTAATTTAATGAAAGTTTATATATTATATGATAATAAATAAGCGAAGAATACTTTTTCTCCCTCTGTAATCAACGCTTTTGTTACTAAAATTACGGAACATGTAAATTTTTGGATAAAAAATTAAATTAAATAAGATCTGAAAAATTTAATTGTGAATAAGTAAAATTAGTTTATGTAAAAATTATGAATATCAGAAAAACCAGCTGAAACACGAAATTTTATACACTAAATTTATATTAAGAAAAATGGTTTCAGCAAATAATACATTTATTTTAGATTTTCTAATAGTAAATTTTTATTTCTGCAATCGATTTACCGAAATTAAGAGCATTATCAAAAGTACAAATAAAAATATCACAAAATTTAATTATATCCAAGATTTGTGAAAACTATTATTTTAGATTATTTGCAGAACATATTTCTTGTTAATTTTTGGATAATCTAAAATAAAAAGAGTTCTTTTATAAATAAATTTTAATTTTTCTCTGGTAAATGTTACTTTTCATTCTATCTAACAGAAGACCAGTATAAATAAATCTTCCCCTTATGCAAATGAAAGCTAAATCATTAAATAAATAATCTTATTTAATATGTCGGCCATTGGTTTGTGCTTCAATATATTCTACTTAATTAAAGTAAATTATAATAATTTTTAAAAAGTTTAATTATGTTATTCTCAACTACCTTGATTTATCTCTTTCTCATAGTAGGAAAATTGCATCCATAGTAAGCCATTATTTTATGAAAAACTAAGTTAAAATACTTGAAATTTTAAATGCACTTTTTCTCCATAAAAATATGTATAAAGTATAAAAAAAAGCTTTTATATTCAAAAGCATAACATTCACTCTCTAAAAAGAAAAAAAAACTTATGAATTGGTAGATGAATAAACTTGGAGTGAAATATATATATATACATATATATATATATATATATATATATATATATATATATATATATATATATATATATATATATATATATATATATATATATATATATATATATATATATATATATATATATATATATATATATATATATATATATATATATATATATATATATATATATATATATATATATATATATATATATATATATATATATATATATATATATATATATATATATATATATATATATATATATATATATATATATATATATATATATATATATATATATAGATATGTATATATATGTATATATATATAGATATGTATATATATATATGTATAGATATAGATAGATAGATATGTATTACTGTAAAAGTACATAATTCAGTTATTTTATGAAATAACTAGACAAGTCAGTTAAAGGATATAATAGATGAAAAAATTCTAATTTTACCAAGTTATTCTACGAAGTAAGTAGTTGTTTTATGAAATAAAGAACTACAGAGATTGTTAAAATAATTTCAGAGTTATTTTATAAATTAATTCATCATAAACAGATAAAATCGCGCGAAAATGCACTTTAACCCTAAGGAGGATGAAAAATAATAAGGAAAAGCAGAGGACATAAGTTACTATTCTTCATATTGCTACAATTATTTAAAAAGAAAAGGTAAAAAAGAACGAATTGCAGAAAGAGTTACAAATTTAATGTTATTAAAAGATCTATATATGCTGAGATGAGAAACATTTTCTTCATAAAAAAATTGTGTACACCTTTCAACTAAAAATATAAGAGAATAATAATTTAAGCTTTATGAAACACCTTTACTCCTCATTTCATCATTTATTAGAACAAGGTTTTCTGTGATGACATTTTGAATTGCATTGCATATTATTTTTTAACCAATAAAGAAATATATGCAATTTTTAACAGTTGCATATATTTCTTTGTATGAATATTTCTCAAATCCTTTTCGAGTGGAGCAGCATTAAGCTGTTACAATGCTGTTGAAGTTATGTGTCGATATCTGGAGTTTCATCAATGGAAGATAATTCAAGTTCTTACATATTGTAATGAAGATTACTAAAACTGAATAAGTTTGCTGGAATCGATTCAAAGACATTTCAAGAATCGTATTTAAAAAATGCATTTTTTAATAAAAACTGCATAATAACAGCAATTAAATCCCTGTATTAAATATTTTATTTTTCCTTGGACATATATAGGTGTTACATTCCGTATATTCCTAAAAATAATATCAGTCCACCAAAATCAATAAAAAGCCCAATTGAACTACAATTTTGAACCATGATGAAATGACAAGGTGTTGTATTTTATTCTCCTTCCCAAACGTCAACAAATTTTAGAAAAGTTTACCATGCATAATAGCTCATCTTTTGAAAGTCTTCAATATATGAAAAGACTTTGAAAAAAAAAGAATACTTTTCCTCAAATTTACCTACCATTATGTATGCATAATCCATTTAATGTTTTTATCACATATCACTTGTCTTTTCGAATAAAAGTTTAAAAGTATTATATTTTTACCAATATATTTTTCGTATTTTAAAATTTTTACTATATTATTTCTTTCCACGATAAGAAACAATACTCCATTTAAGTCATAATATGAATAAAGAACAATGTGTTTATGTGATAAAACATTACCAATACAATACATTAAAAAGATATATTTTTATGAATATATTCAAATTTTGAAGTTAATTTCATTCCTATATCCTCAAAAGTTTTACCTATTCTGAAATTTTCTCAATACCATTAATTTTTTACTAAAGTATGCATTATTCATCCAATATGAAGCTTTTTACTATACATTTTAAAAGTATTTCCGTCCAACACTTTTAAAATTTATGGTAAAAAGCTGTATTTCGTATCAATAATTACATAATTATTTGTTAAAAAAATTAAATAAGTTCTTCGACACACGTATGACAGAGCATTAAGCTCTGTCATACTCCTGCTTAAATATTTAACATATTTTTTTTCTACAAATAAGAAGTTGAAAAAATTTACTTTGTTCTAGACATGTGCAATATAGATCATATTTTTTCAAGCCATTGTATAAACTGAAAATACGCTTTCTATCTATAATTATGTTTATGCATTTCTCAATTAAAATCGTTATTATTAATACAAATTCCTGAGTAACATTCCTGATATATATTCCTGATACACAACACACAAATTCCTGATATAGCCTGAGTAATAACTTTAAGGCCAGTAAAAATTTTTGAGAAAATATAAAATGAAATAAAAGGGATTCAAACAATATTAATTATTAAAATTCATTGATAAGAAATAAATGCTATAAACATAATTTGTAAATACATAATTATGAGACACATGTGGTTATTTACATTCCTGATATGTTAGTATTTCTGCCTGAGTAAAAACTTTAAGGCCACTAGTCATTTTTAAAAATAAATATGATATAATCATGTAATTACTATTGCAACTACTAGCTTGTGACAATGCTGAAATTTTCATATTTTTCATACGCTTCTTCGAAGTATTGGTGATCTTTGTGAAGATGGCGAAGGGTAAGAAGTTAACTGATCGTAAAAGAGGACAAATCGAAGCTTTGTCTTCAACAGGAATGAGTAGTCGTGCTATTGCGATAAAGATAGGAAGATCAAAGACTGTAGTCAACAGTTTTTTTAAAATTAAAAGATAATTATGGCAAAATGAATAATGGGGGATGACCTAAAGCTTTGTCCTCGCGTGATGAAAAAAGAGTTTGCAAACTTCATATACTCGAAAGTACTGAACCAGGAAACTGATTCCGACGACAGGTTTAAAAGTTTGTCAAAAAGCGATTTATAACCCAATTAGAAGGTCTGGAAGGTACACTTATGCAGCAAAATTGACTAAGTCTCAGTTACTGCAGAGATTACAAAAGTAAGCCTTTGAACTTTGGTCAGAAAGTCATGACCTGGGACAACCAATGGATAGAAATTATTTTTTCTGACGAAAAAAATGGAATTTGGATGGACCAGATGGCTGGAATTTCTACTGGCATGATATAAGAAATGAAAAAGAAATATTCTCCAAGCGCCAATTAGGTGAAAGGTCTGCCATGAATTGGGGCTGTTTGCTTACAATGGCGTGGGCTCCATTGCATTCGTTTCATGTAGAATGAATTTACAAAGATACCAAATTGTACTAACAAATCATCTTTTGCCAAATGCTGAATGTCTTGCTGGAGAAAATTGGAAACATCAGCAAGACAAAGCATCGTATCATTCGAGTAACATCACAAAAAATTGGTTCCAAGTCAACAATGTTGAAACTGCGAAATGGTTAGCTAGATCACCTGATCTCAACCCAATCGAGAACCTTTAGAGCGACATAGTAAGAAGAGTTCATGCAAATGGGAGACATTATACATCAACAACAGAGCTGAAATCTACTATCGAAGATTAATGGTATAAAACCGATCCCTTCCTTTGTCAAAAACTCGTTTCAAAGCCGAATCCACCCTTTGTCAAAAACTCGTTTCATCCATGCAAACAAGAATAGTTGAAGTAATTCGTAGAAAAGGCTGCTACACAACCTTCTGAGAAGTAGTAATTTTCTATGTTGGCCTTTAAGGTTTTATTCAGGCTCATATATTCATCTGTATGTTCTGTAATATTTTATATTAAAAATATATTTGCAAATTAATTTTTCTATTTTATTTAAGCTTAATAATTATCAATCAAATGGTATTTTAATTCCTCACTTTAAATGTTTCCATTTTCTCAAATATGTCTACTGACCTTAAAGTTTTTACTCAGACTGTATTATTTCTGCAAACATACTTGTCATTTGGTTTGATTTAATTGGTAAAATTACTTCACAATACTATTTTTGATGCGTTATTCATTTTTTTTTTCTGTTTGAAGAATGAAAATTAAACACTGGTACATACCAACGTTTCAATGTATCATATACCATTGTTTTTAATTAAAGCAGTTTATTATAAACTTGATTCTCTCTAATCAAATTTTAAGATTAAAAAATGTGTTAAGTTTTGAAGATTTACATCCTTAAAATTAATGGTAAAATTGTATTAAATAACAGTTTGTTTTTCAAATTAATTTTATATTTCTTGGGAACATATTCTTTGTTTCCTTCTATACAAACCTCTTTCTAATTTTATAATATCCTATTAATCTTTCATGAGTTGAATAATTTTTCACATTCAAACTTTATAGTATTTTTTACGGACATATTTTTTTATTTAAGATACACCTATTATTCTCTTAATACCAATTCATATGTCATATATATTAAAGTTTTTATGTATTTTAATATTATTTTTTATTTGGGAAAACAAAGACTATCTCCCTGTGCACCAAGGAATACCACTCAGTGCCCGAAGGTACAACAAATGTGCTAGAAAACAAATCCAAATAAATGATGAGATGAAAAAAAATAATAAAAGAAGGCAGAGAGAAATAAAAGAGGTATAAAAATGAAAAATAAGTTGGATAACAGCATGGATAAATTTTATAAAAAATTCAAAATTCTCTTTCTTAACTAGGTCCACCATAATCGGGGGCTACCAACCTGTTATTTTAAGTTTTTACAAAGCTCGTTCCTTTCTTCTGAAACAGGCATTCAAGAAGGATGTGAGAAGGGTTGTCACTCCCAGAGTTGCACATGCTCACCTCACTGTTTTTAATGTGGAAACGATGTAGGTAGCTATTGAATTTCTCATGTCCAGTGAGAAATTGCGTAATTTTAAAGTCAGTGTAAAACCAGTAGTTCTTAATTCTGCAGGGAACTGAAGGGAAAAAAAGATTTTGTCCACTTACAATTAGGAGAGGAAACGAAACCTGAGTTCCATTCTGTGATAATCTTCTTTTTGGTTGTGGTTTTGAAGAAAGACTTGGGTAAGCTGTTATTAATTTCATTTGGAAGTGAAAGAGAAGATTTGGCCAGGATATCTGCTCTTTCATTTCCTTACACACCACTATGAGCCTTGACATGGGAGAAAGTGAAGGAGATATTTTTGATATCATACATATTAATTGAAGTCTGGACTTCTACAATAAGTTTTTCAAAACTAGTTATATCTTGTAGAGCCAGTAGGGATGACATCGAGTCACTGCAAATTAAAAATTTTTGAAAAGGCTTGCTTATGGCATCTTTAACAGAAAGATTAATGCAGAGTAACTCCGCTTGGAAAATAGAACTGTAATCACTAATGCGATATACCTGATGACTCATTTTAAAACCATTCTGAAAGCATACGTCTGCAAGACCTACTTTTTCGTTAACTATACTCCCATCTGTAAAGTATATTAGATCGTAATCTTCTTCCCTAACACTATCAAATGCAGCAAGAGGAGAGGGAGATCTTGTAGATGGATGATGTAGGGAAGAAAAGTTCAAATCACCATCAAGATGGTTAGAAGAAGAGTCTTGAGGATAACGATAAGCATCATTTTGATGAAGTATCCCAACATCAAGAGGTGGAAGACCAGAGAGAATGAAAAGAGCATCATAACTGATTGTTCTATATCCTCTAACGATTCTCAAGAGCAGCTTTCTTTGTATTTTCCTGATGAGTTTTCGGTTTATTTTTTTCCTCCAACTGTCTCCCCAAATTCGCGATGCATAAAGAATAACGGGAACAAGGCCTCGTTTATAAATCAATTTTGAAACTTCGAATTTAATACCATAACTCTTATTGCAACTTCTATACAACGCATTTGTACGAATGTTAACCATAGCTAAAATGTATTTTAAATGTTCCTTCCAATGAAGTTTACCATCGACAACAACACCAAGATATTTAATTTTATCTACAACTTCCAAAAAATTGCTACCCATAACAAGATTGATAGTGGCATCAATGTTAGCTTTTTTGTGAATCATCATTATATTGCACTTCGTATGATTCAATTCCAGCTTGCAATGTTGAGCCCAATCATGAATAAAATCAAGAATATCTTGAGCAGTACTACATAAATCGAGAAAATTTTTGTTCTGAACAATTACGAGTAAGGCATCTGCGAAAACACTTTTCCAGCACTTAAATGCATTGAATTTTTTCAGTAAATCATTCATAATTAGGTTCCAAAAAATAGGCCAGAAACAGAGCCTTGTGGACATCCTTTTGGATGTTAACGACTTTCGACTTATTGCCAAGAGTGAGAACAGCCGTTCTGTTGTTCAAGAAACTGCGGAAGAGTTTGAGAATATTTGAAGGAGTATAAGCCTCCTTCATTAAGAAAATAATAAGGGGCCACTACGCATTATCAAACTCTTCTTTTACGTGAAATTAAAGGAGAATGGTGAACAAATTTTTCTTTTTCTCTTCCTTTACAATGTGACCAAGTCGCAGTAGTGCATCCTCAGTAGATTTCTGTGGTGTGAATCCATATTGGTCTTTACTAGTATAATTACGATTGTTTAGATGCCATCTTAGTCTGTTTGTGAGAAGTTTTTCGAGGCATTTTCCAATGTAAGACAATAAGCTAATGCACCTAAAAATCTTAAGGTGCTGCCGCTTAGAGTTCAAACTCTTTGGGATTAAGACAACTTTAGCATTTTTCCACAGAGCAGAAAGAGAGAAAATTAAAGGAAAGGGAGAAAATTTAAGCATAAATTGAATACATAGACATAGACATACGCAATGGAACACCTGGTCTGTACCTTAGGTTATCAGGTATAGCTCCATCACGTAATACATCTGGTGTGACAGAATTGTCACGAAATTTGATAACAAAATTGAATTTCAATAGGTCTCTAATATTTGAAATTAAGAATTTGACAGAAACTTAACATCAACAACAAAACATTTACAAAATTTTCACTATGGGAGATGACATGAGTTAAATATTGCTATAAAATTGTGAAGATAGATTATCCTAACACTCCAAGTAACCTTGGTAAAGATACAAATTAATTATCTTTATGATGGTCATAGCAGACGATATAAGTAGTTTATAACACAAATATGCAAGCAATATAATTAAGTTTAAGTAGAAGAGTATAAAAAGAGCAAATAACTGGGACAGAGAGAGATTTTCAATAAGTACTAGTAACTCTCTCATGCTTTAACTGGGTCCTTTAATGTAACATTGCATTTTTCGCAATACCAAAGGACTACATTGTCTACACGCAGATAGTTAAGATTACATATGCATGAATGGTATCCTATTGAACATTTAACATTTGCTGTAGGTGATAAACTGTAGAATATTTAAAGTATAACAGATTACAGTCTGCTGATTCAGTTAATATTTTGCAGCAGTTCAGTCTGTGCACTGTAGTTACCACGATTAAGAAAATTATTGAGCAAAATATAATTACAATACAATAAATAATAAAAAGGCTTAAAAAAGTGAATAAAAAATATAGCAAAATATTTTACAGACACTCTAACAATACTAGAAATAATAATGAACATATATTGCACTAAAATTGCTAAATAAAGTATTTCTGAAGACTCAAAGCAAGCTTCAATATAAAACCCCAGTTTTATATATAGTGGTTAGATAGAGGGAAGTGTTATATCACATGACGTATCATATGAAGATTGTATTAGAAAAAGAGCAAATATATACTAATAGTTAAGTTTAAATATGCATGAATGGTATCCTGTTGAACATTTAACATTTGCTGTAGGTGATAAACAGTAGAATATTTAAAGTATTACAGATTGCAATCTGCTGATTCAGTTAATATTTTGCAGCAGCTCAGTCTGTGCACTGTAGTTAGTACGATTAAGAAAATTATTGAACAAAATATAATTACAATACAATGAATAATAAAAAGGGCTTAAAAAAGTGAATAAAATACACAGCAAAATATTTTATAGACATTCTAACAGTACTAGAAATAATAATGAAAATATATTGCACTAAAATTGCTAAATAGGGTATTTCTGAAGACTCAAAGCAAACTTGAATATTAACCCCTAGTTTTATATATAGTGGTTAGATAGAGGAAAGTGTTATATCACTTGACGTACCATATGAAGATTGTATTAGAAAATGCGCAAATATATACAATACATTGATAGTATATACATAAATAAAACATATACTAATTGTGAAATATTACAATGCATTATTTTATCACATAAAAAACCTGCATTGTCTGTTCACAGTTTATAATGGTTTACAATGTTTAGGAAATATAATGCAAAATTAGACATTAAAATTACTAATTGACAAACTTTGCTAGGATATTTAATATTGCACATTACATTGTGCAGAGTCAATCAATATTTTTCAGCACCTTAATCTGAATAATTATTATTATCAAAATTATAAAAAATAATTGCTAAACAAATACAATACCTAATAATATTTTATCACAAAAAGTGGAGAAATACCTTACAATGATTTTTACCCTTTACCAAATTGTTCTTATGATGAAATCCGCTGCTCAGTTATGGCATTATCCTTACAGAGTTCGGATCCTTTTTCATAGATAAAGGAGATTAAGTTCTTTATCTTATGCAGAAGAGAAGGAGTTTTGCTAGCATAGCGGAGAAACGGAGTAAGTTCCTCCGAGTTTTTAGGCGCTTTTAGGTGCCATTGTTTTGTGAAATCACATTCAAACATGTAATGAACAATGGTCCCAACCTGACCGCATGAACAAGCACTATTTGGAGCCAAACCCCTTTTATTGAGATACTCCGGTGTTGGAGTATGTCCAGAAAGAAACTGTGCTTCTTTGTGGTCCTTGACAAGGAAATCAAGAGAGACAGAGGGTTTAAGGCTGTATGTCCATCTACCTTGTTCTGCCTCATTCCATTCTTGTTGCCAGGCCATTAGTAAATGGTTACGTAATTTAGAAATCAAGTATGATTTGGGCCATTTTAATTCAATTTTTTGCGTGTTTGAGCATGCTTTGGCAGCTTGCTTTGCCAGTGTGTCAGCTCTTTCATTACCAGCATGTCCGGCATGAGCCTTGATCCAGTGAAGACAAATTTTCCTTCTATTGCTAAATGTCCTGAGGCGATTTTGGATGTCCTGAATCAGTGGGCTTCTGTGATATGGATTATATATTCCCAAAAGAGCTGATGGCTGTCTGACCAAATCACTGCCTTGTATAAATTATTTTCGGCTATATATTTTAATGCTTTATCAATCGCTACCAATTCTGCTTGGAAAACACTGTTAGCTTCTCCTAATTGTCCCTGCCAATAACCACTCTCCTGTCCATTTTCAAGAATGCAGAAAGCTGCTCCCACTTGGCCTTCTATTTTTGAGCCATCAGTGAAAAAGTGTTGGTGAATGCCTTGGCACTGTGTAGGATTCGAAGTGTGAACCATTATCCCTTCCATCTGTGTTGCTGGGTGGAATAATGCTTTGAAGGGAATTTCAAAGTCGTCTGGGGTATAAATTGCATCCAGGAAAGTGATTTTTTCTTGATGTTGGAAAATGTTAGATTTAGCAGCTTCTAGTTGAACCATTAAATGTAGTGGAAAGACTCCTGCCAAGATGTTTAATGCTGCCGTAGAAGTCGTGCGGAAACATCTAGTGATAGTTAAAGTGAAATGTCTCTGCAAACTGGATAGCTGTCTGACTTTTCTGCTTGTCATTGGTTCCGCTCAGACTGCTGATCCATAGCATATTCTTTCAATAATGGTTTTATAGCAAATTTTAAGGATTCTGGCATTTACACCCCAGTTTCTATTCGTTGTTCGTCTTAGGCTGTTTACAACAGCTATAGTCTTTATCTTTTGTTGCCTGATGTGAGGGAGCCATGATAGTTTGCAATCAAGAATTACTCCTAAATATTTCATTTCCTTAACTTTTTTAATGCTTCTTCCACAAATTTCAATCTTCGGATATGATTTTAAGCACTTTTTGCTGCTGCCAAAAAAGATGGCTTGAGTCTTTTCATGGGCTATAATTAATTTATGTTCCTTACACAAATCTTCAAATTGTGAGAGTGCAATATTGGCTGTTAGCTTTAACTGTTCTTTTGTTTTTGCTGAAACAATGAGCAGGGCATCATCGGCAAATGCTTGCAATGATGTGTTATTTGGCCATTTCTGGAGAAGAAAATCATTAAAGTATATGTTCCAAAGCAATGGTCCCCCACAGGATCCCTGCGGACAGCCTCTGTTATGGTGGTGTAGTACAAAACCTCCATCGTGTTTAATTAAACTCTTTCTATCAGTAAGAAAGTGTGCCCACATCTTAAATAAATTGTTGTGACAGTTAAGCTTGGCCATTTTATCTAGCACTCCTGGCCACCAGATTGAGTCAAAAGCGCCTTTGAGATCTAGGCTGATTACTACTGTGTAGTGTCCTCTATTTTTATTTTCTTCGATCTTTTTTATCAGGTTTTTCAAAGCATGCTCTGTTGATTTATTAGCTCGAAATCCAAACTGTAATTCGCTCAGCTTCTTATTATTTTCGAGATGGTAACTCGTTCTTTCTACCAGCAATTTTTCCAATACCTTACCTATTGCAGGCAGAAGACAGATAGGTCTGTAGGATCCAGGTTGATTTGGCTTTTTCCCATTTTTTAGAAAAAATATGATTTGGCCTTTTTTATAAGTACTGGGAAAGCAGTGTAGTTCCAAGCACCTATTAAATAGTGTATTAAAGAGCGATGGTGCAGCATAGTGAATAGCCTTGACAAGAGCATTATCTATACCATCCGGTCCCGGAGCCTTTCCTGTTTTAAGTCTTCTAATGGCGTGAGTGACCTCTTGTTTTGTGAACCATTGGTCATTTGGAGTAGTATTTAATGATGGGGAATTTCGAATTTGCTTATTGGTGGGGTGTATCTTCTTCAATGTTATCATCAGGAAAACAAGAAGTCATTATTTTGTTTATAATATCTTCCGCTATGACTTGTCTTTTGCGCTGTGGACCTGTACCATTATCTGTTAAGAGAGTTGGCTTGAATGTTTTGCCCATAGCGAGCTTCTGTAGTGTGCCATATACTTCCTTGTTATTGGTGCAGTATTTGCGCCAACTACTTAACTTGGCTTCTTGGATTGAGCGCTTATAAATAGCCAGTTCTTTTTTATAAGCTTGAAGTGCTAATCCTCTTGCTGGTTCAGGTGTTGATTTCATGCGTCTTCGCAAAGCTTTGACTTTTTGACGCATCTGCCTTAGTGTAGAAGTCCACCAGTTTATATTAGTTTTCGGCTTAGCAATTTTTATTTTTAATGTCTCATCACAGGTTTTAATAATATTGCTGTTAATGTCTTCGACTATATGATTCGAGTTCTTCTCTGTTTTTTGCATTCTGGATTTTTGGAATTTCCAAGAGAAGATAGGGTCTAATTCGATTTTGAAAAGCTTTCAATCTTGCAGTTTGTTTTGTATCTTCGGTTTGTAATTACAGTAGTATCAGTCTTGATTGTAAAGGTAATGTAGAGGTGGTCAGAACAGGAAAGTTCATCTTCTACCTTCCAATCTTCAATTGAGATGATGTTTGCTCCAGTGTACAATGTGAGATCTGGCCAACCTTTTCCTTGATTTGTCACAAATGTAGGTGGACATCCAAAGGTATTAGCAATAATTAAGTTGTTTGAGGCTATGAAATCCTCCATTTTTATACCTCTTCCATCATTGCTGGTGTAACCCCAAATAATATTATGACTGTTAAAATCTCCCATAATAACTGTGGGGAGATGCTTGTAGGTAGTCAAGAGGTTCTGGATGATGTTCAAGGTGTCTTCTAAGTCTTCTAGTGGTGATGCGTAAGCTGTAATGATGCATAGTTCTAAATCTTTGAAATTAAGAATATTTGCAGCGACATCTCTTGTAGCATGAATGTTGATCCAATTCCAGTCACTGTTTGTGCTAACAGTAGCTGCTCTAGGATAAAAATCAATGTTTGACGAATAATTAAAATTCCATGCTTGAGGGAAACCCGGAATATTACCTTTAACAGTATGCGGCTCTTGAATTCCTATAATATCTACATTATGTTGATCGATAAAAGTAGTAAGTTGAGATGTTGCCGCTTTAGCTTTTTGCAGATTTATTTGTGTAAATTTAATAATACCTGTTCCAGGGTTTTCCTTAAATGGAGTAGTTCCGAGTCTTGACTTTTGAGCTACAGATGATTGCTGTATATGCTTCATTTTCTTCGAAGTAAACTTCTGTACGTTAAGCATTGTATGGAAAAGGCTGCATGGCTAGTTGAGAAATTTTCTCCTCGTTTATTAGATTCTCTGCAATTAATGCAGCATTGCGATTTAGTTTTGCAGGCTAGTTCACTGTGATGTTGTCCGCATTTTCCGCATATGCGATAGGATCTACAGTTATTGGCTATGTGCCCAAAGGCGTGGCAATTATAGCATCTTCGTTGGATTTTATATTCACGAACTATTGTTTTCTGTAGCCCAAAGTAAAGTGTTTTTCTTTTGATCAGACCCTGATAAAGATCTTTGTCAGCTTCCACAACAAGGTGCTGTAAGTCGTCTTTCTTACGATGTGCTTTGATCTCCGTAATTTTTATTTTATTTGGTATGTCTTCTATAGATATTTCTTCAGAAAGATGTTGAGCAATATTGTAATCATTTATTCTTTCAGGAACGTTAAGAAGTATCAGTTTTCTTGTGGCTATGGAAGGCTCCTCTGTCACAATCGAGTGTTTTGCTAACTGCTGCTTTAATTTATTTTTTCGCAATCTTTCATTGAGGACTTGGCTGTAAGTGGTTCGCTCTTTCTCTGGAGTAATACTATAATGTTTTTTCGATGAGTAATTTTGTTTCTAGGCCTTGAGTTTTAATTTCTTCTATGCTTGAGTTAATCTCTTCCAGTTTGTACTTAAAAGCTGTAGTATTTTCATTATTCGTAGGGGAATTTATGACTTTTTGTGAAAAATATTATTGTTTAATGGTATTAATTATTTTGTCTGCTTCTTCCCTAAGAGGTAGAGGTAGGTTGTATTTGGTACCTGATTTACTCCAGATAATCTTCTTGAATTTTTTTACAGAGATCATCCGCTTCATCGTCTAGACGAATAAGTACAACTTGATCAATAGAAGAAGCCGTAGATCTTATTTCCTCATTATCCTCGTGATGCCCTACTTTATTGAGGAAGAAGTCATTGACATTTGTTAAATTGACAGTTCTACTTTGCGAGTTAATGTCATCACGTATAATTGAAGCTCCATTTTCTGCATCAGTTGAGCTCGTAGACGTATTTAGTTCTTCATAATTTACAACTTTGCTTCGAGTAGAATATTTTTCTCTAGAAGCCATTATGTTAAAATTATGCGGTAAGTATCCAAAGTAACTGTTAATTTAGTCCTCCATACATCCAGTAGTAGAATTCCAATCAGTGGTCAATTACAACCAGTTCTAGAGTAATCCGTTTCGCAAATTAAAGCATTTAATTAGTCAAACGTGGTGCTCTCATTGTCAGAGGTACCAGGAAGATGAATCTAAGCCTAGCGGCAGCTGTCCGCTCCTCGACCCGGTAGAAAGGAGACGATTTTGCGTAGGCTAGGTGAAGCCCCTCCGGTGGGGACCGGTTTTCGGACGGGACTTAGAAAATATTTTGAAGTTCACTACACGTGCAACACTTAAAAATCGTTAATTAATTCACTAATTAACCAATATTTTTGAAAAAAATATCCTTTTGGAGCTGAATTTGAGATCGATCAAATGATATAACTCTATAAACACAACTCCAAAGAAAGCCGCATATTTCAATCATAGAGGAAGAGCAGCTTAAAAACACGTCCACTCTCTTCAGCCGACCTTCGCTAATTCTAAATTGAATTGAATACAGCAGGAAGAACAGAAGGAGAACACTAGTGAAAGTATTTAATTTCTTCATTGGAAAGGGAATCCAGACCAGGAGATTTTCCAGTGGCCAAACCGTGAATAACAGCATTAACCTCATTGACTGTAAATGGTACATCATCTTCTACAGAATAAGTCTTGTTAGATTGTTCTCGAATATTTTGTTGAAAGGAATTATCATTAGAAGGATTGTCTTCTGGGAATGAAAAATTTGAGATAGTACTGAGAGATTCTTTAAAAGAAGATGCGAAGTGACCTGAAGTGGTTTCAATGCCAGTAATCTCGATACTTTTACTAAAATTTCTCTTCATGCCTTTATTAATCTTCCTCCATACATTTGTAGGGGTAACATCAGAAAGTCTTTTCAGGAAATTAATTTTGAGTTAATTAAGATCTTATACACTTTTTTAACGTGGAGGTAATTGGGTTTAAAAATTTCCTTGACAATTAGGTTTTTAGCTCTTTGAAAGTGACGTCTTGAAGCATTTAACTTTGTAGGCATGCATGCTATTTCAGAAGTCCACCAAAGAACATTTCTTTTATCATAATGCTTGAAAGGAATAGTTATCTTTCCGGCAGAAATCATGACATTTTGAAGCTCAGAAATAAGACTTTCTAGGCAAATAGGATCATTACAAGTAGAACGCTGATCCTCAAAAATACAATTATTGATAGCCTCATAACATTTCGTCTGAATAAGAAACCAATTTGCTCTTCTACAGTCAAAGATTTGCGAACTGTTTTGGTATAAAGAGTTCGTAGTATTATCAGCCAAGGCAATTTCAAAATAAATCATCCTATGGTCAGAAAGCGAGTCGTAGTCAAGAATAGACCAATGGAAGACATCTTCCAATAAACTTTCCCCAACAACAGTAATATCAACGTAGCTAGAACCATGAGTTGAACAGAAGGTAGGACCGAAATCCTCATTAACTAGAAAGAGTTGCTTAGTACTGAAGATATCACATAATTTATCTCCTCTAGCATCTGAATAAGGACTAAACCAAACATTACTATTGCTATTAGAGTCCAAATAAGTCGAGAAGATTCCCCAAATAAGTCGAGAAGAATTAACATTAGACATGAAAGAATCAATCTTTTGTAAATCAGCATCTATATTTCAGCCAGGATCAAAGTAGCAAGAAAGCAGAATAAAATCTAAATCATTTACAGTGATTTCAACGGAGATCATGTTATAATCACAGTAATTATGATAAACAAAGGTAGAAATGTTATTCGAGCGAATGATGATCGCTGATTTTATAACATCTGATTGGGAATCAAAGAATACTTTGTAATGACTAGGATACCTGGGAAGATTCCCTTTGTAACAGCGAGGTTCTTGAAACAATGCAACATCGATATTATCAGTTTCCATATTGAGAATGAGTTGCTGCGTAGCATTTTTAGACTTGTGTAGATTTAATTGGACGAAACGTAAGAGAGAACAACAACTATTATTCATAATCAATACGAGAGATTAATAATTTCTTCATGAAAATTTCACTCAGGCAGCAACTATCATAAGGTTTATGATAAATATTAACTTTTTTTGAAGGGTTTTTAGTTTTATTATTAAATCTAGCACAATTGACACAAACTTGATGATTTCTAATAGGATACTCCGAACTTCAGTAAGATAAAAAAAAATATTAAAATGCGAACTGAGAAAAAAATGCTTTTGAATTAATTTTTATCAGGAATTTTTGGAAAATTTGGAAGAGATAAATATTCATTAATTATAAGTAAAAATATATATTGACTAAATGAAGTTATACGTTATAAAGAAATGCATCTATTTTAACATTAGAAACGAAATAATGAACATATTTTTGAGAATGATGTTTGTGAAATTATTAAAATAAAATTATTTTTGAATTACCTGATTTATGCATCAATTTTTACAATAAGGTATAATTCATATATTATTTTATTATTTATTATTTTATTATAATTCATATATTATTTTATTAATAATGTTAAAAATTTATCAATGAATCTTCATAAATAGTGTGCATATATACTATTTTTACACTTGGCAAACAATTCATCCACTGTTAATATTTATTATTCTTGAAAATTAATTTTATAGCAATGAAGTAATTATTAATTTCATGTTTTTTGTGTATAAAAGTCTCAAATTTATACGAAAAATATATTATACTGGGATTTAAATGTATTTGTCTTTTCTGACAAATTTCGTATTTTAGAACTCATTCGTGTTTTATATTACTGATATTTAAAACAAAATTCGTGATATATCTTAAAAATTAAGTAAATATGAGCAACATACTGAAATATAATAGCAATAGCAAAATTTAAGATTGTAAACATTTACTTTAATTAAAATTTTATAATTCGCTCATTATTGAATTTTATTATTGAATAAAATTATTATTTATAAATTAATAATAAGTCAATCAAGACAAGCTACATTGTATAATCAATCACTAAATATTAGAAATATATAAGTAATATTTATTGGTTCCTGTTATTATACAAGAGGTTAATCTGCTAAGCAATTTTTAATTTTCTAGAAGACTATTAGATATTGACCTAAGTCCGTTATTTTACATTTAAGCATAATGTTTGAAGATTAAGCATTATAATATGACATGCATTAAATATTCATAAATATATTTAACGAAAAATATATACATAATAATTCAATTTTTTCCAGTAAAGTAAAGCATAAAAAATCATATTTAGTTTAATATTTCCTTTCTTGAAAAATTTATAAGACACTTACAAATGTCTTAAAATGTATTTAAAGTAATTATTGACTTACAAAATGATTTTTGTATTAATATTTATAACTCTGCAAAATGCAATTTTGATGATTAAATATTATTATATCTTCATTTTTTTATTATGAAACAAATTTTTTTAAAATTCTATGTAGTTATAATAGTTATTATACTTATCAAAAAAATTTAAGTAAATATCTAATAAAATTATATTTCCAAAGACATAAGAACTGACGATTAAAATCTAGATAGTTTTTGTTATAGAATACTAAATATTACATTTTCATCGCAGCAGTAAAGTTCATTCTAGGGTTGACATCATGCTTATTTTGACAAGTAATATGCCCTTATTAATCGTAATTTAAGCTAAGGTCTTCATTTTTTGGGAAAGATCTTTATAGTAACTTGATTTCTCAACCTGGATTGAAATGACCAGATTGACCCAGATTTGCTTCCTACAAAAAATTTTTTAGCTAAAAAATCACTTGGTTTAATACAATAACCGCGGAACTACTAATTTCTCCATAAAATCCAATAAATCTGAAATCTTTCTGGATTAATCTTGACTTATGTCAAAAAGTAACTAAATGTAATACGAACCCCTCTAATTTTTGAAAGCTCTCGCTTTTAAATTATTTTCCATCGAACCAGAGTGCCTTCTTTGGATTTTTTCTGATGGATCCCTCTTGTATGATCACTGTAACAAAAGTGTGGGATTTTTCTGGGAAATTTTTATTTTTTTATTCCTGTCGTCTCAGGTACTGCGTTTGACTATAAAATTGAAATGATTGGCACAGATTGACCCAAGTGCCATGCCACTTGGAAAAATTGACAAGAGTTGTTATCCTTAGAGATTAACTAGCTGATATCATGGCTATCATTTCAGATTCAGATCATTTCAGCTATCATTTCCCTAAGACAGGACTTTTTGGATTGTCATAATTAACTGAAACACCTGCCATCACTTGAGAAAACTATAGTCCAGCAGCGGGTTCTTGCCCACAATGGGATTCCAGATAATAAGAAAGCCAATTTTTGCTGGCTAAAATGTTGTTAAATCACGCATAATATTTCTTATTCTATGCCTTTACATGCTCTTAAAAAGCGTAATCTTAAACGACTTATCTAAGGGATTGCTCATGAAGAATTCCATCATGGTGTTTCCCACAAATCTTACAAGAACGTTTTTTCGAATTTGTGTAATGCCACAAGATGTAGAAAGGTTGATAAATTCTACTTTGCAGCCAGACATACTGCCTTCGAAGTCATCTAAATAGATTCAAAATTTTTTCTTTTTCAATAAGCATTCCGTGCAACTCTGTAGAAGTGAAGAACTCTGAGTATTTTTTCCTTATCCTCCTCAGCCCTAAAAATTTCTCACCCAGCATTATTGGGAGAGAAGAGATATGTTAGATTAATGAACCTAGCAACAACTTTATTTTGTTGTATTCTATATTCTTTGTTTTTAGTCTTAATTTTTGCTGTAACTGTTCATAATCGGCATTAAAAATAAAAATAAATAATTTGATTTTAATAAAACAATCATAATATTGCCGATTTCTTCTATCCTATCAAAATAATTTTTTAATGGAAAAGTAAGATCTAAGTTTTTGATTTTTCTTTTACAAAATATCCTTCTTACATCTATTTACATCTCATATTCCTTTGAATCAATAAAATGCTTTTGCAGGATTAGATCCTTATATTTCATAAATATTGTTTGGCTTTGATTACACACCATACTGCAGTTTAATTTATTTTGTTTTGTTTTCACTTTAAAAATAAATAATTCGTAGAATTATGTAAATTAAAACATCCACTGTCAGAAAAAATATAATATAAGAAAAAGGATTTCATTGATATTGTTAGTTTTTCACTTATACTATATTTTTCAAAGGAAATTTAAATATAATAATTGAAACGTTTTTATTGGGTGCAAAGTTACTGACTTCTTAAATCATATTTAGTTACTTAAAACTTCATTTTATCAGAAGTGAGATTTACAAAAAAAGAAAATTATATGGATAACTGAAAACATATTTAAGAAAGAAAGCATGCAGCAAAAGTAGTCTCGTATGGGTAATAGTCATTCATTTACAATACTATTACGAATGTCGGGTTAAAACATTTCAAAAAAATCAGACCTACCTTTTAAGTTAATTGTTTCCCCATGACTATAAAATCTCAAATTATACTGTGGTGCATGCTTAGTCGGCAACGTGGCACGCATATTCAGCAATATGCAAGTAAAGAAAATTAACTTTGACTGATTAAGTGTAAATATAATTAACTGGCTGAAGTTCAAATTTTTTGTTAGTTGTGATTTTTCTCCTTAGCATTTAGATGAGTGCTAGCATTTGTAACAATATTTGATTAACACTACTTAATAGCAGATAGTCCTAATATTATTTAATAAAGAAGTTACTGTTTTAAGCTTCTCTCCTTTAATTAAAGCTGTGACAACATTCTTCAATGAGTTAACCTTATGTTTAACTTCAGTGATGACAACTGGACTGCTACATGTCCACAATTTATTTTTGTGTGCTGATGGCGTTGCGGAGTGCAACTTAAAAACATTGATATATAAAACATTGAGATTCAGAGCATCTGTCTAAGATGTTGGAGATATTTATTTCATAGTTAATCCCAAAACTTCGAGATATTTTATCTCCATACACTAAGTGCTCCAATTTCAAACAGCATTTTCTGTATACATAGTACTTCAAATATTGTGCTTGTTTGGATTACCTTGTATTGGAGTACAACAATGCTCTCTTAGTCTGCAACGTGCACGGATATTCGGTAAAGTAAGTGTAAATAAGTGTAAAAATACTTAACTGGCTGAAATTCAAATTTTTAGTTAGTTACAATTTTTCTAATCAGTATTTGTAACTATTACTCTTGTTCAGCTATTACATTTGCAACAGTATTTACTTAACACCGTTTAATCGTGAATAATCCACGATTTTTAAAGTTTAATTAATAAAGAAGTTATTGTTTTAAGCCTTTTTCCTTTCATAAGTTGTGACAACATTATTCACTGAGTTAACTTTAGGGATAACTTCAATACTCCTAGAACTGCATTTGAATTCTTCTATTCTATACTTCTTTCAAAAAATGGTCACCAGTCTGTAGTGTTGAGTTATAAATATTAGAAAATTATCTAATTTTTGCATATGTTACAAGCACAACAACACATAAATATCCACTAAAATTTTTAATGCATATGCAGTTAAATAGTACAGATTATCAGTCTAACTAAGCTAAATATAGTTTGATGAATATCTGATAAAGGAATTATCTGTTTTTTCTATAAGACTATAATTTTATTTACCAAACAGATTCTTTCAATAAATATAAATCTTGTTTATATTGAGATTTCGAATTGACTTTCTTGAATATCAAGATAACACACGCATATTACAGTAACTCACATGAGATATTAGATATTTTATTTATTTTCTAAAGATGAATTATTTTTTTAGAGAATAATTTTATATATATATATATATATATATATATATATATATATATATATATATATATATATATATATATATATATATATATATATATATATATATATATATATATATATATATATATATATATATATATATATATATATATATATATATATATATATATATATATATATATATATATATATATATATATATATATATATATATATAAATTAAAATATCACACTTACCGGATTAACTTTGGGTTATTCTAGAAACGCTGAATCTTATTCCCTTTAATGCACTTCAGTTTTGCACAGCCGGCAGGAAAATGGAACATGTGAATTGTATTAGTGGTACCTTTACTTAAACACCATCTAGTGGCTTTACCATCAGATTAAAAATCTAGACAATTATTCTGTTTTGCATTTAGAGCTGATAGCAACTGAAGAAGATATCTTGATATATAATAATTTTATCTTCATATTCTAAATTGTTTTCTATTTCTTATTCTATCTAAAATATTTTCTATATCATCTTCGGTAATAATGTAACGAATTTTCTTATCTAAAATTTTAAGACCTGTTAATAGTTGTTCTTCAACATTTTCAAAATAGCATTATTGGTAATAGCAACTGCCATTGCAGAGATTGTTCTAGTGGTGGTGGGCGGAACATTTTTCTTTTCTATATTCAGCTTAATTAAAATAATTTTAAGTTAGATTTCAGTTTTATTATTATCACTATCATTTTTGCTATCGTTCGTACACTTTAAAAATTGAATTAAATAATTATTACCTTGTCAATGACCATTTATTGTCATTCGCAATTTTATCCCTGTGCGTAGCGTCATCCTAAGATGTGTAATTTCCTTGAGTGATGTTCGAAACATAATCACACAAAGCTCAAGTCCACTTCTTGCAACACCGTAACATGTAATTGTAACATAAAATGGTGAGGGCCATTTTTGTCATAGGTTCTTATTGAGTGTGGTGTGTAAATTTATAATAGATTATCTATGAGTTACGTAGGACAAACACTTATAACATTGCACGAAACAATACCAGGAAAAAAAACATAGACAGGAGCATGTCGTAATATATTGTTTACTGTCTATCGTTTATCATCTTTCTCTAACGTATGATAGATTGCAGCGCCACTTGCGGCCAAAACTAAAAGTTCTCGGTGATCACTTTCTAATCCTAACAATAAGTGTCAATGTATGGTATGCACTTCCTGAATTTCAGCACATATATTAAATTTCTTGAAATTAAGCTTAATCAAGTATATAATGAAATTCAATTATTAAATTTTAAACATTTCAAAATTCAAACATT
Organism: Latrodectus hesperus; assembly: GCA_037975125.1. Classification (NCBI taxonomy): domain Eukaryota; kingdom Metazoa; phylum Arthropoda; class Arachnida; order Araneae; family Theridiidae; genus Latrodectus; species Latrodectus hesperus. The sequence continues at coordinate 36,859,699 of CM075862.1, forward strand.
AAAATTCATTTAACAATCGATTAGAAGGTTTTTGTATCATCATAGTTTAAGTTAATTTAAAAATATTACGATATTTTTATAATGACTATTTTACCCGAAATGGTTTTAAATATTTTATTTTATCTAATATATGGATTCAGGTACTATTGTTTAAGTATTATAATGTAATTATTTCCCGATTTCACTAATAATCCCCAATTAAAACTACCTTACACAATTTTGATAAGGTACCATTTATATATAATTATTAGTCTATATTATAACTAGTACAATCACTAAACACTTGAACTGCTTGGATAATCAAATTATAGTTAATATTAATTAATTTAAGACGTTATAATTATTACTAACTAATAACTTTAACGTTATGAATTATATAATATTTTTAAAAATTATTTATTAATTAGCATCAGCTTATCAATGATTGAAACAAAAAAGCTTATTAATTTAGTAATATTTCAGTTATCCTAATAAATAATATATGTTAATAGATTTTTCTTGATTATTAAATTGTTTTCTCTTACCATTAATAACTGCTTAACTTATTTTCTTATCGTAGATTATATATGGATATCATTTTTGTGATAGTTTATGGATTATAAATAATTTTGTTTATTTATTTCATTTATTTTTACAATAGCTTTGTAACACTGAACATTTATAAAAGCCTCAACTTTCAATATTTTAGATGATGATGATACCTTGTAATTTAATAAAAAGAAAACATGCACTTCTTGAAATATTGTATACCTCAAATTTATATGTTAAACAAATATATATGTTAAATTTATATGTTTAATTAATTAACAAAAATAAAAATTTCTAATTAAAATATAATTTGGCAAGGAAAATTTATCAATAACATTTTAAGTGAATCTTATTAATGAATGAATAGTGTTCAAATACATTTCTCAATTATTGAATGTCTTAGAAATGAGATTGATATAAAAAATAAAATTTTATTAATGTATAATATTTGTAAGCTGAGAATGTCTGTAATGAAATCTATTTATCTTAACTGAACTAAAAATCTAAGTATTTCTCTTAAACTAGGCTTTGTTTTATTCATTTTTTCTTAAAATGTAGAACAATATGAGCATTTAATAAGCATGCATTTTCTTTTGATATTCACTATATGCACACCAAGAATTTTAATTTTATAATAATCATTATCTTTAAATAATATATAATATATTATGATCTTAGTTTCATTATAATTATTAAAATATTTTTTATAAAAACAGGAAGAGTTGATTTGGAATATTAATCAATTATTAAAAGTTTTTCAAAAGTAATATTTCCTTAATTGATAAAATTAAGTATGTTTGAAAACGAATCATGTTTCATTTATATTTGTAAAGGACACAATGTCTCAAATATTCCCTGGAATCAATGATTTATGACTTTTATTCACAATAAAATGAATAATCAATTTGATTGTCATTAACATGTTTATATTCAATGCTCCTTAAATTTTGCAGTATAAATTTTCGACCAACGAATTATTACTAATTTAAAATGCATTTATGCAAGGATTATTCAAAACATGTGTCATTATCTCTTATCTATTTGAATATGAGATGACATTGTAAGATATCTTCTATTGGTGCCGGTGTAGCTGAATAACTCTAAAGAACTTTGTTATTTAAGATTGAGTTCTCTTTAACCTTCAAATTATTAAAATATGTATTTTCTAGGAGTTTTATGAGGGAATAAAACGCGTTATCCTACATTACTTTAAAACAGAATGATACTTTAAATGAAAACAATTATCCTTGTGTAATATACATACATTCATATATATATATATATATATATATATATATATATATATACATTCATATATATATATATATATATATATTACAGAAATGAGTTATTATGACAACTTTTTTTTATCTTAAAATCGTATGCTATACATTGGACAAACAAATAATTTTGACATGTCTTCTAATCATCTATTGTATTAAAAATACTCATTTACTTATTGGTAAATTTTTGTACGCACTTGGCATGAATGACCTGATAAGTTAAATGAAGTATATAAATACATCTCAAATCAAGCTATTAATCTGACTGTCTGCAATGACTTAACATCAAAATTGTTTATTTATAAACATAATATACATTTGGGTTTAAATAAAAAATATATATTTGATTAAAAGTGATAAATATACTTGAACATAACGTCAAAACATTATAAAAAATAAATATTAGCTCTAAATAATAGTAAGCTATATAATAAAGAACTCATCAATAATAATTATCAAGCATTTTCATTTGGATATTTCATTAAAAATAGATAAAAAAAAAGTATAGATTTGGAAATAAAATATGCAATTTTAAAATTAGCAAGTTATCTAATGCATGTATTTAATTATATTATTATTTTATTGCATCTTAAAGATCAGGTAGGATTTCAATCATTTGGCATTAATATACACATTCCATAAAAACTACTACTTTCTACTTTACTACTTTCAAAGATCTGTTTCATAAGGTGTACAAATAACTGTTTTTACATAATTTCAATAGTTAAAATGAAATTCAATTTCTCCCTTTTCATAAGGAATGACTTCATGGGGATAGATGCATATCATGAGCTGATCAATTTCATTTAAATTAATTTATCTCATTTTAAAACATTCAAGTTTCTTTTAAAAATAATTAAGTACTTTGATAAATTAAAACTTATATAAAATTGAAATTCAATTATACAATTTTCTATAATTTTTTGGTTTATTTTCAAAAATTTCTGAGGGAAATATAATATTATTTTAAGGCTTTTAAATTTCAATTTACTTCATTTTAATATATTAAAAGTATTATAACTACGGATATTTTTACATTACAGTGTGTACACTTCTTTGAATCCAAAACACGTTGTTAGTAATAACTTAAAATTATTCCATTCTTTCAAAAAGTGAATTTAAAGTGAATGTTTATTCACTTCTTCTATAACAACAAAGCAAAATTTTTTTTTACAGTTAAAATATAAAAATCAGATTAAATTTTTTAACATTACTTAAAATTCACAAATGATACATCAAAGTAAATTATAAATTTATTCTATGTATAAAACATCAATTCACTGATAGAAAGAACTAACAGTTTAAGAAAATAATTTATTCTACAAAGTTAAAGTCAAAATTATGGTACACATTTATATATTACATGTTTACTTCATATGTTTAGAAGGAATCAATATTTCGTTAAACAGAACATTTTTAAAAAATAAGTATAAGCTAAATTAAAATATATATATAATTTTGTGTTTCAAGAAACAGATCTTGTTTTAGAAAACGAATAAGTATAAAAAATATTATTGATAAACGTGTCACATTTAAAATATTCATTTTTGATTCATACTACATTTTAATCTACAATTAGCTTAAATTAGATAATGTTTGCTGACAAATATAAATTGTATACGTAAAAAAATAAATTAAGTTATTTTTTGGAGATAATTCTTAGCAAAAACAAATCAATGAATAGATCATGAAACCAACTATCTATATTCGCTTTGAATATCTTTAAAACTCTCCTTTCGAATATCTAAGCGAATCGAAAGTTTCAGTTTTATGATGATGTATGTATGCGCTTAGCTTTGTGCCAGAAGAACAACTTTTACTCAGCTAAACTGTCCTCAACATCAAAATGAATATAAAGAAATAAAAGAAAAATGTAAGGAACAAGCTAAAACTTTAAAGTAAGTATAAGACTTTGTGGATTGTATAGGAAAGAAACATTTGAAAATAACATATAAAAATGGTATTACGGATTTGTTTTCAATATATTACAAGGAAATCAAATGTATTAACCCATCAAACTTTAAAAAAGTTTTCTTCATAGATTATTTATATATATATACATATATATTAGTAAACATCTATACATATAAAAGTATTTGCATAAAAATGCTACTTCAGAACCAATCTAATGAACAAGCAATTCAATAGAAATGCCATGAGTTTGAAACACAGAACAAAGTAAGGAACAAAAAGTCAAATGCGATTTTAGCGTAAGCTGTATGCATAAGCTTGAGGCGCGCAGATAAAAAAACGAAAGAAGAAAAGAATGGAATCCCAAGAAATTAAATTAGGTGTAAGTGTGAGGTTTCATGAAATTGACTTGAATAAATCACCTAAATGACTTTACATGAGGAGAAATGATAGAAAAGCTGGAAAACTGGGTAAGTGCAATCATTTAGCTGAAGAGTTGGAAATAAACCGAAGTTCCTCTTAATGTAATTGCAAACGGGAAAAAACCTTTCCCAAGAACTTTCACCAACTACACATCAAGCAGCTCCTCCCTCTTAAAGAATTCAGGAAAGGTGCCAAGGAAATTCTGCAGGCTGAACTCCTCCTTCAGCTCACTGACTAACCTCCACCTCCTCCTTTCTTGTACATATGTTTTGTGCTGTATCTTTCTCAATTAAGGCCATCCGGCCCTCTTCCAGCCACAGTGAGTCCCAACAGAGCCCCTTTTGTCTCTTCGGTTTGGACAGTCCACAAGAGCTCTACTCACACGCCCTGGCCAAGTGCTGAGCCTGGGTTCCCTCCATGATTACTGTCCGACGACGTTCTCCACCGTATACCTTTGGGTGGGACGGTGCTCTTTGGAAAAGAATAATGTAATTGAAAATCCTAACAAACCACAGAAACAGCTGTTAGAATGGTTTGTGATGGCCTTTCCTTAAAATCATCTTTAGTTGATTACTGATATATTGTCCTATTTGCGAAAAAGCCCGAAGTCAGTAACAGAGTGTCGTTGCTTATCAAATATGTGCAGTCAATGGGAGAAAAATACTGTTGATTACATTGTCCAAAGGCTCTAACAAAGGTGGCCTATTCATTTACCATCATTAACCAAGTATTTTATTGAAAATTGGATATAAAAGTTACAGTGCTGGAAAGAGTCCAAAAACTGAATGCTTTTTTAATGGATTCACGTCCTCCTTGCAAATAAAAGAACACTAAAAAATTCTCAATTCTACTTGATTCAGGGAGAGTTCTTTACTCGATTCCAACTTCGTAATATTACGTAAAAAGGCCGTTGCGGTTTGGTCTTGGAGTTGCACTTCTAAGGAGACATTAATCTGAGCGGACTGTCTTCACATTTTGGATCAAATATCTGTAACAAGAGATCTCTATTTTAAAGAGAGGATCATTCCCCATGTGCATCTGTCCTGAAGTGCCATTGCAACTTCTGTTCAATATTCTTACTTGTACAAATCACATATTTTTCAAAAACTACTGAACAGTGACAGTATTGAAAGTTCACTCGAATGAATTGCCCAGAGTATTTCCCTGATTTAAAAATTATAGTTGCATATTTTTTGAAAACTCCTTACTAAAATTGACCCGTGATAAACTTCTAGAATATTCCCAAATGAATGATTTTATTACAATTCTAATCCCATGTACAAAACAATATATTTTTTAATACTTCATTAAAATGACGTGAAGACTTGTATTTTTGTGCGTTTTGTTTTGTTATTCCTTATATTAGACTAATGATATCGTACCTATATGGGTTACACGTGATATATATTTAATTGGCTGCTCATAGCACTTCATATTTTTTTCATGACATTCCATTTAAATTTCATTCTTCCTTGTTGTATACAAAATAAAAAGTTATTTTTTAGTATTAAGTCTATATTCTGAAATTTTATTAAATATCGCCATTAGTGACAAAAATGTTTCCAATACTGGAAAAATTTTCTATATCAATTGGACGAGCATACAAGGAATACGCCCTTTTCTAACAAAATAATAGACCTATTCTGTAATTATATATAATTACAGAATATGTCCATATATTATTCCCTGGGAATAACTGTAACTTTTCAATATTGAAATAAATTTAATTTAAAAGAAAGGATTTCTAAATATTTCTTACAGTTTAGATGTACAGGCTACAGTATATTTCTAACAAGCTTATGGGCAGAATATTTTTGCTTAGTGCTGAAACCCCAAAAATACACATAATACAATTTACAAAATACAATAATGTCCCTTCTGATAAAAATCTATTTTTTCTGATTAAGAATCAATAGTTTAGTTTTATTATAGTATTCAGATGAAATGTGTAATGTATGCAGTTAACATAGAATATATCATTACATGATTTAAAACATATCTTTTGTAACATAATAATCCGTTAGGACAGTGATCATCAAAGTGCGGCTCCAGAGCTGAATGTGGCTCTTTGGCTGCTTAAATGTGGATGCGGCACAAAGATCCACGGAAGGCGCAAAAATATATTCTTTTAAAAAAAGCTTGGTAAGAAAAATATTACATCTTATTTTGGTAAATTAAAATTCTACTATAAATCGAATACATGTATAATTTTTTTGCTTAAATTTAAAGATAGATAGGCAATTAAAATTTTATATTGTTGTAAAAGTATGTGACGAACATTGAGTTTAATTTTATTCGTTTTCGTAAACGTAAACACAAACCATGTACAAGCTACCGGTTGTGAAATTGTTCGTATGTTTTTGGCGTACTCCGGTGTGATACAAAGGTACTTCAAGCATCGGCGCGCATACTTTTTCTAAAGTAGTGGGGGAGGGAGTGGGAATTGAAGCAGAAAGGAGAAAGTAGTTAAGGAATTTCAGAAAAGTCCAGAGTACACAGATGGCGAATACATAAGAAAATTGTTTTATAAATGCATCCGAAGAGCTATTTCAGGATTTTAAGAACAAACCACATATTCTGAAAAGAATAAAAGAGCAGATTTAATAGATAATTTTAAGAGCAGAGAATAAAAGAGCATTGTCTGCCAAAACCATTAAAGATAGAACAATTAAAATGTGTTCAAAGATAACCACCTAGAATATCGAAGATCTGAAATTGGTTTCGACTTCATCAATAGCAGTTGACGAGTCTTGTGACATAAATGATGCAGCGCAAGTTTGACTTTTTGTAAAATTTATGTCTCATTCAGGCCCTAAAGAACTTTTAGGATTATTGCCATTCAAAGGTCAGATGCGTGGAAAAGATATCGCAAATGCTGTATTGAGTGTATGGATAAACATCATATTTCCCTTGATCAAATTGTGACGATTCCAACATGACCTTCGTAAGAAAAGGGTTTGTTGCTATTTTAAAAGAAAAAATAAATTACCAGATATTTGTTTACCATTACATCATTCACCAAGAAGCGCTTGGTGCGCAAACATTTCCGAATGAAATTTGTAAAGTTATGGAATTAGTGATTACTATTATTTTAGATTAACTCCATTTTAGAAAGCTCTTAATCATCGCCAATTCAAAGAATTTTTATCTGAAATCGAGAGTGAGTGTACTAAGCTTCTGCTTCATAATTAGGCACGTTAATTACCAAGAGAGAACGTTTTAAAACGTTTCGCATCCTTTTTTTCCGGAAATTAAAGCATTTTTCCTTGAGAAGGGCATTCACTATCCAGAACTAACAGACGATCAGTGGATACAAAACTTTTATTTCATGGTAGACGTTACGTCTCTTCTAAATCAGCTTAATGGTAAATTACAAGGGAAAGGAAACTTAATTTTTTCGATGTTAGAAGAAGAAATAACATTCGAAAACAAATTATCTATTTTTGCTCAGGATTTTATAAAGGAAACATTGTTTCACTTTCCGAGCCTGCTGAAGCATTACCCAGAAAATAATTCCTCTATTGATAAACACCATTTTAAAACAATAATTTTAAATATGAGGTTAGCATTTCTCAGCAGGTTTCAGGAATTTAAGTTCAGCAGTGCAACTGTAGCATTTGTTAAAAAAAAAAAACTTTTTAATATTACAATAACCGAGTTGAAATTTTCTCCTTTTGAAATTGACGTTGGTAGCTTTGAAATACAATTGCTGGATTTAAAGAAAAGACAAGGAAATATGGCGTTCTAAATTCTAATGTCTTTGTGTTGAATTGGAAATACAGGAGAAGAAAAAATGTGATATTAGTTCACAACACAAGTGGTCTGCTTTGAATGACCTGGAAAAGGAAGCCTGATCATTTTCAACGCTTGGAATAGTATTCCTGACTCTTATAATCAGCTAGAAAAGCTCGTGTTTGCTGTTCTTTCCCTTCTACATATATATATGCGAACAATCTTTTTCAAGCTTGAACATAATCAAGAGTGAACTGAGAAGTCGTCCTATTGATGAGAACTTGGAATCATGCCTAAAATTAAAAACAACATACAAACCTGACTTACTCAAACTTTCCAAGGCGATGCAACACATTGTTCGTATTAATAAATATTTATTAAGTATGAAATTTAGTTTTATTTAGTGTACTATTTAATTAATGCAATAAAAGTTTACTAAACAAACCGATTTGGCTCCCAATTTTTTTTAAATTGTTGTTATGTTCATATTTGGCTCTTTAGCTAATAAGTTTACCGACCTCTGCGTTAGGACATATCGTCTAAAAATATTCTATGGCTGTCTTGATTATATAGAATATTAATATAAAATTGTAAGGATGTAACATATTGATTAATATTTTTAGTGCATTTCAAATAAACTTGTTATGTGACACTTTTGAGAAATTATTTTAATATTTTACTTTACATGCTCTGAAAACTTTAGAATAACTAAAATTTGAATGATGTCAGCCTTTTTAGAAATTTGTTTAACAGAGCAACTTGTTAATATTTTTTAAACTTTCTAATAATTTATAAACAGGAATTATAATTAATATGTTCTTTAAGCGTATAACTTATATCTAGTTATTGAAAAAAAATTCGTATTTAAGGACGTAAATATATGAAGCAATATGTTTTTGACGCTATAATGTAAGATGATATAAATGATATTAAATTTCCAAAAAGCAAGTTTTTCCAGAAAATACATTCTATTGTTCTTTTTCTCAATGCTAAACTATAAAAAGCTGTTCTTCATGAAAATTGTTCTAAAACTTCTACCACATATTATTAGAAAAAATATATAGATTGTTCTGGCACAGTATGCATATTGTCAAAATAATTGAAAAAAAGAAACAAAACTGATTGGTAACAATAATCGAAGTTAAATTAATAAAAAATGCAGCAAAAGTTAGAAAAGCTTATAAAAAATACAGCAAATTTCAGCAAAAAATCACATATTTTTTTTAAAATAATGCTCATAATCCTTTGAGATTAATTTCTATTTGTTCTCCCATTTTACAAAGTTTGATTTCTTTTTTTTTTCTAAAAAGCGATTAACAAATAGTTAAAATTGTGAAATAACAATATATGTTATACTTTCTTTTTACTTTCTTTTTTAAGGAAAAGCAAGAAAATATAATTGATTTGTAAAAGCTTTTATATAATTTCATGAAGATCATATTATTTACATATCTGAGTAACTGTAATTGACATTTATACTTACCTAACCAAAATTTCAATAACATTACAGTGAAAAAGTAAAATTTATTAAAATAATATGAGACCAATATCCGTTGAGCTTATTTAAGGAATTTTTTAGTACCTGGAAATCATATTTCAGCTACTGATCATGATATTAAAATTCATTATAGTTTTGTGTGGGTGTGGGTGTCATTTACCCATATCTTCAGCTAATATTTACATTTTATTAAAAATAATATTTACATAGAAATAGTAAAATACATAAGAAATGTCAATTACTTTAGATAATGTTTACATATTTACATTTAATAAAAATATTAAATTCACACCATCTGTTTTTAAATCATACCATCTGTTTTTAATTTACACCATTTGTTTTTAAATAAATAGTGTGAGATTGACCATTCTTACATTAATGAAAATATTATTACTACCACTTCCCTATCAGATGACCAATTGAATCAGTTCGCTCTGAAGAGATCAAGGAAGACAAAACGTTATTATTGTAATGTTAAAGCGGTCCACAATCCTGACAAATTCTATCATAAGAAGCATAATTTCGAGGTTATAGAAACAAGACAGCAATAATCTTGATATATCTTGTTTCTGTGTAAAAGTTATCAAATTTGTTTTTAAAAAATATATTTTTTTAAAAAATTTTATTTAATTTTACATAAACTAGTCATCTAGCGTTTTTCTCATCAAATTCCAAAATGCTAAATTGACGCCAAAACTTTGCTAATAAAATTACGCCCCATCATTAAATGCTGCTTCATTTATTTATGAACTGCTGTGATGTCGGAACTGTAATTTTTGGGATATACGAATTCTGATATTCAGAACGCTTCTTTTTTCCATCTTTAAAAAATTGACCAATAAATAAATTCATTAATTTGACTCACAATGATTATATTTGCTGTTACATAAAAAACATATACAACTCTAAAGTAAGATTTTCTAACAGAGCTTATGCAAACTTAATGAAGATTAAAAAGTATTAAATAACGGCTTGCGTTTCCATAATTCAAATTAACTATTTAGCCCCAATAATTCAAATTAATATTGTTTTCAAATTTTTAACTTTATCATCCAGTTTTTATCACTATTATAATTTAAATTCAGAAGGAATGAGGAGCATCAATTAAATTATTATGATAAAATATGCACCAAAATAAAATAATAGAGAGTTTTTCCTATTAATTTATTAATTATGAACATTTGAAACAAAGGGAAATATACTAAATTGTAAGACTTTGTAATGTTTTAAATTAATTTCTATTTTCCCTCAAAATGTATTTGAGATTTTGTGAATTCTGGTCCAAAAATTCATTTAGTTGAATTTTAGGTAGGTATATATTATTGTTTAAATTTAATTTGTTGATGAAACATTTGTTTGATATAAGATGTTTTCTAATTCCATAACATAAACTATGCTTCATGAAGTTAAATATCAATATTTGATTACATTATAAAGCTATATTCCTACGTATTAATTGCATATGTTTTATTTTTTACAAAATGTTTTAATTTTTGAAAAATAAAACACATTTTTTATTTTTTACAAATCATCGTTTAATTAATGCGAGATAAATATAATTTGTACTTCAAAATATAAAGGCAATAACATGTTTTCTATTTTTGCCTGCATAACTTAACATATACACATTGTATGTATTTACGATACTCTTTTTTCGAAAATTCAAATTTACTTGACAATATTTGGCAACATAAAAAACTTATAAAAATAAAATAATGTATAAACACTTGTATGATAAAAGAGTTACTGATTTCGAAACCTATCTACATTTATTGAATATCAAATTTGAAGCATCAAATAACAACACAAAATACATATTTAAAAGTACTGTTTTCCATTTACAGTTTACATTAAAACTTAGAAAATCAAACGTTGGAAAAAATTACTTAACTTATTAGAATAAATATGACATTTAGAACAATAGAATTTAAGTAACACTTAGTTTAGACTATAAAAAGGAGAAACATATCTTTACTGAAATGTTAATAATCAACAAAAAAATAAACAGCATATCCATGAAATTATTTTAAAATCAATAATTATAGGTCTATATGATAACTGCATTATTATAAATAGGGAAAATAAATTTTCTTTGATGCCGTGATATTATACATTTAAAAAATAATCCTTCCTGTTTTTAAATTTACATTTTATTAATACACACATTTCTGTTCTTCATATTAACATATAAATAAATATTGCATCTTCTTAGATAGTTTTCTCTACACAAGATATTAAAATATTATTCGGAAACAGTTTGGTGCATATGATAATAAATTCAAAGCAAAAATATAAAATTTTTAAGCAGTAAAATATATTTTTCACAAATTTTAATTCTTTAAAATAATAATATGAATTTATAAATAATGTATATTTGTTAATGCTTATCCCAGCGGCGCTAATTAGAACTGGGGCATTAATTATACTGTACATAATTTAAATGAAATGTTGTAAATGAAATGTGAAAGAAAGTAAATATTAAACTATTTCAAAGCAATACAATTATGCATACATAATATAATATTTTAATGCTGTAATTAAAAGGATTAAAAGGAATAATAAAGATAAATCGCATTAATTTCAAAATATTTAAAGTAATATCACAGTTATTTTTTTAAATCGTTATCAAAGGAAATTAAAGATATTTGAAATTAAAATGCTTCTAGAAGAGATAGAAACAGAAATATTTTCATATTCGAAAATATTGATAAACTTCTGAAATTAAATGTATTAAAAACTTAATTGGAAAAAATGTCTATCATCACGTATTTTTATCAGTTTCTTATTTCTAGGTATATCTACTTAGCTATAGACATATGTGTGTATGAGAAAGAAATTAATGTTCTCCGGAAAGAAGGAATATAAATCACTCAAAAATTTGTTTTTGTCTACCAAATACAGTGTACATAAACGTCATTTGAGAACTTAATGAGGTTTCAGTGAGAAAAGT